>CM051517.1:12492500-13092500 GCA_028015205.1 Mytilisepta virgata
GCTCACTTGGACTTAACGTGTACACCTTGAGCAGGACTAAAATTTAAGTGTAGCAGTTTGGCTGGTTGACAGTCCTGCTCATCAGTGACAATTCTGAAAGACTACCATCTAAGGATCATTGCTACCAACTCTAGTTCTAATTGGTTCAGTGGTTTCAGACGAAGATTTTTAAATGAATTTTCCCATATCGTACTATGTTAAACCAAGTTTGGCTGTGCCGGCCATCTTGGTTAACAGTCTGGGTCATTGGACACAATTCTGAATTACATGTATTATCTTCTCTGTAATGTACTATACAATCTTTTAAAATATCTATATTTACTTTTCTTGAATAATGGTTTTATCTGTCGGAATAGACAGATATGTATTCCAGAAATGTCATAGATGCTAGTTAAGTTTACTTTTTAGTGTAATTGATAACGGAGTGAAGAAAAATGCATATATATAACTTTCTGGTTGTGACTAGGATATCATTGAAAGTAAATCATTTACCTTACTTAAAAATCGTCTAATGTGCATAATTTTCTGGTGCCTTGACAAAGTGGATATCAAAGTTTCATGACAGTTCCATCGTGAATTATAGACGTATAGGTTTACCATTGTCTGTTAAAGACACATATTGCTACATTTTATCCCATGAACAAATCAGGTTTTTTTTGGGGAAAATATTTGATAATCATCTCTTCGTCAGATATTTTGACAAAGGCGTAAAAATATCAAGACAATTCCTTACACTAAGAGATCTAAAAAATAATAATGAAAAACAGTAATTATATTCTAATTCGTAAACTCAAACTAACATAAAAAGGACAAATATACCTAAGGAGCAATAAAAAAACGTAATCCATTGGACAGACAAACCCAGGAAGACAAATGAACAACCACAAGCACAACAAATAAACACAGAAAACTAAAAAACAATGAACAACACAAACTCCTATAAAAACCAGGAGTGAACCCAGGTGCTCCGGAAGGGTAAGTAGTTCCTGCTCCGTGTACGGCACCCGTCGTGAAGTTCAACAAAGTCAATCCGGTGGAAGTCACAAATCGGTTGAGGCACATGAAAGGTTACTCACATGAAAAGCCATATCATCGTTCGTTCATCAAAATCATTCCCTCAGATACTCTTCACTCTTCAATAAACACTCATATCTAGAGCAATCTGCAAATAAATAATTATTCAATTTTTTATTACACCTTGTTCACTTGACTTCAATGACTAGAACTACTTAGAACATCTCATTATCACTCATGCATGACATCCACCAATCCAACGCTCTTCTAAAAATAAAATGAAAACATTGAAGGCTTTGTTCATATAATTCGTTTACCAGCATATTTTGAAGTTCATTAACTCAGAGCAATTTACTTTCTCATTAAAGGTTATTTCAATGCAAGATCGTATATTTATATTCCAAAATTGTGGATTTAGATAACAATCCAAAGATACTAATATTAGATACAGTAAATTTATACTATGCTGTATACGACGCATTTCAAGGAGTTACCTCTCATCAGCAGCATTAAAACCGAAACATGTTTGATTTAATATTTAAGATATTTGATTTAATGCAATAAATAAAAGATTCATGTACTGTTCTGTTAAATATGCCTTCGTCAATAAATGGGAGGGTTTGGACACAACAAAACTAGTTTAACTCCAACAGATATTAGTTACTCCTTTCTAATGTCAGGAATGTTTTTGTCGGTCGTGTGTGGCCTATTTAAATTCCTTAGTTGCCCTTATTTGATGATTGGATGTTGTGTCTTTTCCACTTATTTATACACTTGGTAATTTTGTCGGGTCATTTATTGTTCGGCACAGGTGTTGGGTTTCAAACTCGTTGAAGACCGTGTGGTGACCACTGGATGTATATTTTTGGTCTATCTTATTCAGAAATCGGATTTTGTCTTACTCTATAACCGTTCTTTCTGATACTAATTACATTATTAGCACATTTTGGATGTATAGTTGTCGTATTTAAAAAGTAAGCCATGTTTAAAATTCTTTACAGATGAAACAACCTTGTATTACAATTATCCGCTGCAAATAATGAAAAAGAATTCACTTTCTTGTTCTATTTTTGTTTAGTTTATTACTATGTATTTAATTATTTTATATATGTTATACATGTATCCTTGTGGTGTGAGTTTGTTGTGTTCCATTCTCCTAACTTTGTTTTTTCCTTGGATTTCGAATTTATGAACTTTTCCCAATGTTTTATCGCTTCGGTATTCTTTTGCCGATATTTAAAAAAAAAATAAATTGCTTTAATATTTTTTTCCAGAAAGAAACACGTTTACGGAACAGAAGCTCCGCGAGCTTACTTTACAGATACAACAACTGACTGACGAGGGACAAACTTTTAGAGGCCATCGAATAGAGCTGAAAAGACAAGTAGCTCAAAAGAATGGTGAGAATTATGTAAACATAATGAATGACTGGTACACAAAAGCATAAGAAAACTGCACATGTATATTAATTTCAGGTTTCGTTACAAACATGACATTTGATCGTTAATTATCAACATATTCCAAAACGCATTATAATTTCTCTGTAAACTTGAATTTTAGATTACCAATGATAACAGAGCAACAATGAAATACCAATCAATCAACGCAATCCAACAGAGAAACCCCCGGAGAAAAAAAAATACATAAAAGAGCACAAAAGACGAACACAACATAGAGACAGTATAGTCAGACTTGGTACAGGCACTGAACAGTGGTGGGTTAAACCAGTTCAATGTATTTGTGAGAGGCCAGTATAAAGTCCGCAAGCCGTTGGGAGCGTAAAGAGCTATTTACACAACACAACATTACACATTTTAGCCCTTATTTTGAAATACAGGAATATTTTTCGGCCAGATTTCCTGTTTTTCTTTTGGGTTGTTACCTTTTGACAATCTTGTCTACTTAATTTTAAATCTCATATAATCTTCATTGATAATGATAGTAATAATGATGATAATATTGTTTTTTATCATTACTATCATAATTGATATTTTCATATTGCTTTATAGATGAAATAGTAGCTCTAAAGCGTAGACTAGAGGAAGCTATTGGTAGGTATTATGTGATATAAATAATCTGATTATGTTTGTAAAGTAAATCTTTCCCAACAATTTAGACCTGAAATCGTATCTTTCAGTACCTGTAATATGAGTGCTTGTGTATGTATTTACTCACAATTATTGAATTGTTGACATCTTAATAGCAGAAACAATTTCAATACATGTGTCAGGTTCGTTTACGATAGATATCATCAAACTTTAGCTGTACTTAGCAGATTTTTTTATTGACATCTATCCTGACTCTGTTATTTCCTGTCCTTTTCATGTTATTTTTTTTCCTGAATTTCTGTGTACAACTGATTGTTATGGTATTGTTGACCTCTAATGTTATCTGTTATATTATTTATGACTCATAATACAGACTGGGAATGGAAATGCGATCTAAATAAGAATCATTTTTGTGTTGTCTAGAACATCTTGTCTGCATGTTAGTTTTAGATGGTTAGTCAAGTTTATTGATATCTATTACGTTTGATGGGTCTCCTTATGTCAACTCTCTACATAGAGTCATCATAGTGTAATAAATATTCTATGATACTAATTTCAATGCGCAAGATGTAGATAAATAGTATACTGTAATGACAAGGACAAATTATACACGTGCTGGCCAATATGCCAAAAATATAATAAGCACTGAATATTTATTGAGTACTGAAAATGATTTTTTCCTTTAATTTAGCAAAGAATGGCAGTTTACAAAAAGAATTGAATGGTATGTTTATTTTGATATCAAGTTCGAAATATGACTGAAAATTTAATAATATTATTCGAAAATATCCACCCAGAATGGCAAATAGATACTAAAATGAGTAAGGATCCGTCTTTGTTTAAAAACAAAATTAATGTATATCTAAATGTCTATTGTTAATGGTGTTGGATATGATTTTGGATATTCATTTCGTGCACGAGCACATCTTCCACACGTGGATATATTACCCGAGTTTATACGATATTTTTTTACGGATTAAGAATTTTTCATATCATTTCCGTAATGTATACATATAACCTTAGTTTTTATGGGTCTTTCTGGTTCGCCTTACAAACTTTACACAAGAAATATTGAATAATCAAGCATCACTATAGTTTTAGACTAGAAGTAAAGTTGTCCACAGTATAATTATCCCAAGGGGGAGTGGCGACTCCCATTTTTTCAATTTTGTTATTGTCCGGTTTAAATTTTACCTTTAGCCAAAATCCGAAATTATTTTCCTTTCGATGATTCTATTGACCGCTATAAAAACTTCAAAAGGGTAAAATATATTTTAAAACAAATCATCTATTCATTGGTAACATTCCTATTTTCATGTGTATCATTAAGATATAATTCGAAGACGTTCTACTGTTTTATTCGAGCGCTACATTTCTGTTTTCATGCGTATAATTAACATCCAATCTAAAGACGTTCTACTGTATTTTTTTCGAGCACTAAATTCCTGTTTTCATGCATATCATTAACATCCAGTCGAATGACATTCTACCGTTTTATTCGAGCACTTCGTTCCTGTTTACATGCGTATCATTAAATTCCAATAGAAAGACGTTCTACTGTTTTATTCGAGCACTATATTCCTATTTTCATGTGTATCATTAACATCCAATCGGAAGTTGTTCTGCGGTTTTATTCGAGCAGAAAATTCTTGTTTTCATTCGTATCATTAACATCCAATCGAAAGACTTTCTACTGTTTCATTCGAGCAATACATTCCTATTTTAATTCGTATAATTAACATCCAATCGGAAGACGTTGTAGTATTTTATTCGAGCACAACATTCTTGTTTTCATTCATATCAAAATCAAATAGAAAGACATTCTACTGTTTTATTCAAGCACTACATTAGGTAGTCAAAATATGTGCATTATAGATCATACCGATATGTCATAATTTTTATCAATGTTCTTTAAATTCCCATCAAACATTCCAACGTTTCGGCCTGCAGCCTTTTTCAAGGTGAAAAATTATATTAAAATCGCATATGCCTGCTATTCCATCATGTCACTGGAATAGCAGGAATATGTGATTTTAATATTAATGTTTCACCTTGAAGAAGGCTACAGGCCGGAAAGTTGGAATGTTTGATGGGAATTAATTGAACATTGATATAAAATAACAATCCAAAGATACTAATATTAGACATAGTAAATTTATACTATACTACGCATTTCAAGGAGTTACCTCTCATCAGCAGCATTAAAACCGAAACATTTGGAAGACCAAAAACCAAACTTATTTTAAACAAGAAGTACTCATAACCAAAAATACCAAAATAGGAAGCCAAATTTCGGCTTAGGAGATGTGCAATACAAGGAATGAACCCTTAGTAATTCTATTATTTTTGAATTTTGCTAAATACTGGTAATTTCTATAACAAATCAATGAATAACCATGTCAGACAAGTCTGACGACTGGGTTGGCAAATACCCTCGGGGACCTAGGGTCCACGATGCAGAGGCATCGTCCCAGGAGTTTCAAAATAACAATCCAAAGATACTAATATTAGATATAGTAAATTTATTCTATGCTGTATATGAATATATTTGAATTCCCCTTTTATTGGGAAAACTTTGAACAGATTTATCATTTTTTATCACAACAACAGAAATGGCTCAGAATCATCAAACAGTACCTGGACAGAACATCAATCAAACAGACCAAGGACAGGGGCCTACACAACAATTAATATTTGGACCAAACGCCAACAGAAGACGAGGTTTGCACCAGATTTAAGTTGAGGATACAAAAACGGTAAGTGACATTAATAACTAGACTATAAGTAAAGTCAAGAAATACCAAAGGGATATTCGAAGGAGGTGGGAATAGAAACAACTAACAAAACCGGAGAACAACGAAGACAACACCAAAATAATATATGCACTACAATTAAAAACTAAAATCATAGGAACAACCAAAAATCCGGGGGTAGACTCAGGTCCTCCGGAAGAGTAGGCAGTCTCTGCTTCCTGCAGGACACCCGCCATGTCAAATCCGGTATGAAGAAGGGATAACGTCAATGGAACAGGTCCATTTTCATTTGGGAAACGTTTTTTTCATATCTGTCAAGCAAGTCATGATGACGTCCATAAAACTTTAATAAGGATGACTCCAACTTAGGAGCAACATACTCCAACCTCCCTGTCAGGAGCCGGGCTCTATCCAGGAAGCCAATGTATATGTCACAAGCTTTGGAATAACGTATGAGTTGTGAAATATATACTCCATACGCCGGTGCTTCTGGAATATTGCCGCTCAAAAATTGGACGTTGAAGAATTGAAAGTCAAAGTCATCCCGTTTGTCGTAAAGTTTTTTATTCAACCTTCCTCTGGTGTCAATTTTGAGGTGAAGGTCAAGATAAGATGCAGACTTGGCAGTGTCTGTGGTATCCTAATTTCGAGCTCATTGGGATAGATGAGATGTAAAAAATTCCCAAAATGTGAATTGTTGAGTGATAAAACATCATCTATATAGCGGGAGCTGAAATTAAAGGTACGCACTAACTTCTTCTGTTTTTCCTTAAGAAGCCCGTCAAGGATGTTTTCCTCATATGAGTAAAGTAACAAGTCGGCCAGGAGTGGCGCAAAATTAGTGCACATAGGAATGCCAATTGTCTGTTTGAAAAAGAACATATATACCTAAGAATCAATTAAAAAAACGAATACATTAGGCAGACAAAACTCGGGAGGACAAATGTACACCCACAAGCACTGGATGCTAAAAACCAACACGAACTCCTATAAAAACCAGGAGTGAACTCGGATGCTCCGCCGATGTTTGTAATTTCAACTTCAGGATACTTTTTGTCAGAATCAGAGTGGTTCTTAATGAAATAAGCCTTTTCTCTACCTAAACTAAAAATTTATACCTGCGTGTGCAATTTTTCTGGAAAAAAACATTGATGAACTAGTTGTTTCAATCGATATTTTAATTGAGAATGTGGTATGGCAGTATAGAGTGTAGAAACGTCGGATGTTTTTATACTGTTGCATGTAGCCAAATAATTTGACTTTAGATATTGTAGTTAAGACGTTTCGTAAAGCAATTAGATGACCCAGCAATGTACCTTTGTTTAAACGGATTCTTATGTAGTTTAGGAATTTAATAAAGAGCAGGAAGACGAAAACAATGTTATTAGTGGCTTTGTACGCTTGGGCAATTATATTTTCGTCATGGATGCGAGTCGAGGTTTCAACAACCTTAGGGTCTCTAAAGATGGATCTAGCTTTAGTGGTCATAGACCCTTGGAGGTTTTGTATCATTGCCCTAATAGCCTTCACCCACTCTGAAAGTTTGTCAGCAGGCTCCTCTTCCTTTGAAGTCCATTTTCTGGCATAATCCTCAACAGAATCCATCACCAATTTGAAATTATATTACCAATTAATTGGCTGAGGCTCTCGGTATTTGGGACCATTGGCTAGCATATTTTTAGCTTTTGATTTTCAACTAGAATTAGATCTCCAGTGATAACATGACCCACGGGATTATAACTGAATGGAGATGTCGAAAAGGAGCAGTCAGGGGGGTTATATTTCAGGTCATCGGAATTGAGGTCCCGCATGCCCGTTTGTAATTGAAAATCTTGGTTGCAAACACCAAATTGAACAAATATATTGTCGATCAAAAATTCAATCATCAGGCAAATTTTGTCCTCTGTATATTTTTTGTTAGATTTAGAGTAGTTTTTAACAAAGTATAATTTATCTCTACCAAAGGCAAGGTATTTTAATAAATGCTCTTTTGCATTACTGGGAAAACTTTATATAAAATGAGATTTAATGGGTTTTTTAATCACGATTTAAGTTATTCAAAGAAGTGTATTCCATTTAAAATAAAAATGTTAGCATGTAGGTGAAATCGAATATATGAAGTCTCGACTTTAAAACTTAAATCAATTCGTGCATTGACAAAATGACTTAAGAGCTCATTGCAAAGAACCTTCGATATCTTCCACGATCTAGATGAAAAATGACTATGAAAGCTCTGCGTACTTGCTATGTGTTTCATTACCACTTGGTTTATCTTGTGTACGTTATCGTTATAGGCATATTTACCTTGTTATATGGTTTATGCAATTCAAAACAACAAATCAATAGCTTGAATAATTTTGTCTTTAACAAATAAAATTTTACTTTAATTTAGATGCACCATGACAGAGAAAACCTGTTAATTTGGAGAATTATCAAGTGCACGATTAGATAATTACAACGGCAAAAGTCATTGTTTTGCACACGCTTTATTGTGAAATAAGAAAACATTTTTTTTGTATGCTTCAAACGTGGAAGAGTACATGTAAATTATGTAACTGTGTGAACTGTTTCTGTGTGAAATTTCTTTAGTTATCGAATACACGTATTAAATTAGTATACCAAAGCAGATCATTATTCTGTTTTTTCCTTTTTTAATCTATTTAGTATGTACTAGTATATGTTATGATATTATTCTGACCATGTTTTGTAGAGATAAGATTATTCGAAATATGATTCAAATTTTGTATCTTATACTGTTTCTGTTTATCCAATATCAATTATCGTTAAGCTCATCAGGATTGTAAACATGGAAGCAGAACAATGGAAAAATAAATATTCTATGATTCCAATTAAGATGAACAATTTACGCGTACTTCATCGATTTACTTATCAGTTGTGCTCAAGGCCGAAAAATAGCCCAATTTTTCAAAATTAGATGCAGATTACAATTCACCAGAAGGTAAAAGCCAAAATTATCCCAGGAAGCAATGTCTTTTCTCCAAACGAAACAATACCAGGGTATGTATCTTCTGCTAGTTATAGTATGAGTGGCAAACACTGGAAAAAATCAAAGTAATGAGGTACATAAAATTTCCTGAATGATTTGAAACAGCAACACTCTGTTACGATCAACAATTACATGTACTTACAGTAGGGTGGTAAACTGTCATTGGCTACATTAGGTAGTGTAAATAATAAATTCCAGGATACCAGTTTTGATGCATCAAGTTTTAGTTCACTTGGTATATGTAATCAAAAAAGACTTTGAGATTCCACCTATACATTACCAATATCGTCAAATATGGACTGACAGGATTGGCCAACATCATAGAAGATATATCATTTCAGTTTTAATCAGCCAACCAGTTTCACAGATTGTTCTTAAACTAAACAAATCAAAAAGATATTTTCTTGGCCACGCAGAATAAAAGAGTGCAATATATGGGGAGTTCTGGCTCGAGCTAATTGAGCAGGGGTTTCAGAGATTTAAAAGGGCACCATATGCTGAAGTCTTTGATCAGGCGAACTATTCAGGTAAGAATTTAGAATGGTCACAGCCTAATCTTCAACGCGAAAACCACATCAAAGAATGATAACAGTGAATATACATGTATTCAACGCAGCGAGAGTCAAATATAAGAATAACAATTTGTACAGATAAGTTTCAATAGCCATGTTCGTCTGCTGACTCTCTTTACCTACATTGTATGTGTTTGCCTTGTAGATTAGTTTTACGTTATATTTTATTTTGTCCTTTTTAGTACATAACAAATATGTATATTGTTCCAGCTGATAACCATAAATAGATGATCGTTTGAATCAAATTATGTCAGTAACCAAACAAAACCATGAAAAAAAAATTTAAAATAAGGTGACCGACTTTTTTCTTCAGGTAAGAATTCTAAATCAGAGGCTCCCATGAGGCTGTATCGCTCATCATTTGTTTATTCCTAAAGGACCTTGAGATTAACATCAATGTCATGTCTGGTTTCAATCAATTCAGCCGTTCTCTAGAAGATGATTTTTGTATGTATTTCCCACAGGCTCCTATGTAAAACTAAGTCCCAAAATGGCAGCCATCTTGGATGACAGATCGGCGTCAAAGTAACAACACTTGGTCAGCACTCTAAAAAGGAACATTCTTGCCGTGTTTAGTTTCAGTCCATTCAACGGTTCTTTGTATGTTTTTCCCATATGGTTCTTTGTTGAACCAAGTTCCCCGCTGTCGACCATCTTGGATGACAGATCGCCGTCAAGGTAACAACTCTCGGTCAGCATCTCAAAAGCAACATTCTTGCCATGTTTACTTTCAATCCATTCAACGGTTCTCTAGAAGAAGATGTTTGTATGTACATTTGTATTTCCCATAGTGTTGTATTTTAAACTAAGTCTCCTGATTGCGGCCATCCTGGATGACGGGTCGGCAACAAAGTAACAACACTTGGTCAGCATCTCGAAAGGAACATTTGTGCCATGTTTCGTTTCAATCTATTCAGTGGTTCTCTAGAAGTTCAAAATGTGAAATGTTGACGGACGGAAGGACGGATGGACGACCTACGAAAAGTGATGGCAATATACATAACCCTTTAGCTAAAAAGAATCCCGAACTACAAAGAACAGTAGTTCAAAAGTGGACAAATTGCCGAGAAACTGTAACATTTTACGAACACAACACAATTAGTACACATATTTTTCAATGCGTCTTGTAGTTGGAACTGTAATGTATCCTCCTGAGAGTAGCAAGATCTCTGATCTCCCCCAATAAATGAGAGCAAACTCAAACAATTAATTCAAACGTAAGGATGTGTTAATGATTATTAAAGATATTTTATTTTCATATTTTAAAATCCATACAAAACTCAATTGTACATAGATTATGTTTATATATAATAAATTTGATTGAATTGTTTCAATAACAATAGAGGGAAACCACCAAGTAACCATTAGAGCAAAAACAAATCGACACATTCTTGAAAAATGAAAGATATAAAACATATGTCAATTTATACAGCATCTGACTAGAAAAACATGGCAATAGTTTGATAAAATCTAGGGATTGTCTATAGGTCTTTAATGACTTTAATCTCGTTTAATCTCGTTCCTTGAATTACTTTTTCTACCACTACATACAACTTTTTCCATTTAATAATCTTTTCGTCTTCATTTGTAGTTTTTAAGAGTGTTGATGCTGCTGAAAAAATATTTAAAATAGTTATTATGAAAAAGGCAGGTAGCTATAAGATCCTTTATAATTAGCTAGTTTTACAGTTAAATTTGACGATGCAAAGTCAGATCATTATTCTGTTTTTTTCCTTTTTTAATTTATTTAGTATGTACTAGTATATGTTGTGGTATTATTCTGACCATGTTTTGTAGAGATAAGATTATACGAAATATGATTCAAATTTTATACTGTTTCTGTTTATCAAATATCAATTATCGTTAAGCTCATCAGGATTGTAAACATGGAAGCAGAACAATGGAAAAATAAATATTCTATGATTCCAATTAAGATGAACAATTTACGCGTACTTCATCGATTTACTTATCAGTTGTGATCAAGGCCGAAAAATAGCCCAATTTTTGAAAATTAGATGCTGATTACAATTCACCAGAAGGTAAAAGCCAAAATCATCTTAGGAAGCATTAACTAAATTATGTACCGTCCAACCAACTTTTGCAGTTCTAGCAAGCGGTCAGCTGGTTGGTAGTCCTACCGTATTGCCTTTACAGTATGTTTTATACAGGGTACCTGTATAGCGGATTAGCCCCACAACTATTCAGCGACTATCCTGACTCTCTGTTGTATTTATGTTTGTGTGTTGTGCTCTTTAATGTTACTTTTGCCCGAGGTTCTCTCTGTTAGATGGAGTTGATTGATTGGCATGTCATTGTTGAACTTTCCTGTTATCCATTTTGATGTTTATGAAAACAATTCTGTTAATAACATATATAATATGATTAATGTTTAAAGGCGGATGTCCGCTTTTTAAAAGTACCAAAAGTATCAAAGAATGGTTTAATCTGGTCAATTTTATAATACAAGGACAAATCTGATCATTTAATGACCAATAATTTTATTTATGAACCATACATGTGAGAACGAACTATTGGCCACACTGACGATAGACAGTAATAATACAAAGATGATTGATATACGCTAGCACCTTTTATTAAAGACAAACAGCAAAATGGACAACAGTAAAGGTCAACAATGACATACTAATCAATCAAAGCAACACAACTGACAAAACTCCGGACAAAAAATAACGTAAAATAGCGCAAAACACAAACACAACAGAGAGTCAGGATAGTCTGCCTTGGTGCAGACACTGAACAGTGGTGGGGTTAAACCGGTTTAATGGATAACCCAAACTTTCCCCTTATCTATTCTGACACTTTGGTGTATAAATGTAACTTCTTATACTGTTACGAGTGTCTTCCCGTCACTATGGTTACCAGTATGTTTTCATGCAAATCTTGTATTGAAAAATATCCGACACTTTACAAGTATGAAGCAATCATAATCAATACACATTTTTATTTAATATAATTCAACGACACAGTAGATTATTTCCATATGTCAGATATCATTTAAACCGGAACTACTTTTCCTGGCGAAAGTTATATTCCAGTCGAATATAAATTACTGGAATATTGATCAGCTGATAAGATCTTAACACAATTACCAATAAAATTATATTTTATTATTATTATAGCATTAAAAATTATAAAATCAAATGATGGTGTTTCGACAAATCTTGACTTACAAAGTCTTTAATATTGCAATATGAAATCCACTGGAAGTATTGCGACTGTTCAAATTAGTGTGCTGGGCAGCTGGATAAGTTTGTCAAGCGTATTTAGGTCTCAAGCTTGCTTTCAGTACTCTGTCAGGAACATTACTGTTACTGGCATGTATCGTACACTAAATATTTGAATTCTTTTGTTTCACATCCTTATCTAATAACTTAATGTAATGCTGTTTCCACTGGTTTCTACACTAGATTATTGTGTTCCGGATCATTTAGGGCTAACCACATGTCATTGAAGAGCATGTGTCTATTTTTTACCTGTTCTCTTTGTTGTCTTCTTGGCATTTTACTTCAAATGCTTTCTTTCTCATACTGATTGAAAACAAAATAGGCAAAGCTTTCCCAAAACGAAAAGTTACAGATATTACAATGTACCAGAAGATGGAATGCATCATAGGCATTCGAGGTATCAAATAAATAGCCAATCCCTGAGATGTTGGTTTATTTAACTTTTTTACATCATGTCATGCTAAATAGCGTAAACATATTTATGGGCTAAACTACTATTTATGGAAAAGAATATGTATTTGTGATACTTGCTGTGATCTCCTGAAGTATACATTGAAAGAAATAATGATACAATCAGACACCGGATGATAATTACGACAAATTATTCATTGGGGTAAAAACATTGTCCAGAATCTATTACTTAAAATAATTTACACTAAACGGCAAACTGATAAAAAAAACTGTAGTCAAAACCAGCTAAGGACAGATATACACGATGGATAATCTTATAGGCTTCAGAAATTTTCAGTAATATAACGGTAAATCACCAAATAAAATCATTTGAATGTATATTTTTATTTATTTTAGTATTATGAAATGCTTTTGCATTTCTACTTACTGCTTTAAGACTGGTGTGGTATTGGAGATAGTTCACAAAACAAACTTGAATGTACATCAAAAGGTTCCTGAAGTATACCTATAAATGTAAACACAAACATATTACATGAAAGGTTAAAATGCAGGCTATAAAAGATAAATGCAAAACGTATGTATTTAAGGCAAAAGGTTAATGAAATGTATGTTGTGTCTGTAAATCAGTGTCTATACCAAGTAAGACTAATCCCGACTATATGATGTTTCTGTGTTTGTTGGTCGTTAATGATATATTTGTCAGGTTGATTGGATGGCGTAAATTGATTTGTATGTCACATCTGACTTCTCCTGTTATCCGTTTTATTATTTAATGAAACCATAAACCTATACATTTTGTGTTTACAGTTCATTAAAAGAAATCCAGACACCTCCGGACTCTGTTTATGTTTTGTGCTCTTTTATGTTATTTTGTTGGGGTTCTGTCTGTTGGGTGGCATTGATTGATTGGTATGTCATTGTTGACCTTTCCATTTATCTTTTTTGTTTTTTACCATAGGCACTCGTGAAAAACCTCTATTCGTGAATGAAACGTTTATATACTTTAGCCATATCGGCAAGGACCTTATCAGCACCTAAATATGTGAACCTTATTGGATTTCATAATAACGAAAAGATATACAAAAACAAAAACAGCAAGTATTAGTTATAAAATGTTAGAACATAATAAAACTCTTAACATACCGGCATCTACCTGCCCTGGACTCCGACATCCTTTGAAATCCCCACACCTCTCATCGCCTAGTAATAATAATAATATCTTTTTAATAAAAAGAATCATTCTATAACAGGAATCACGTTGGACCAATGTGGGTATTTCTACAAATCAGAACTCAATGTCTGCTCAATGCTTGAAAAAAATGTGGATAAACTGATTCTAATTTAGTCAACAATATCTGAAATCAAATATATATTTTCTTTGCCTTTTCAAAAAATATATATGTACATAATACATTTTTGTTATGTACTAAAGAGAACAAATATACCTCAAATGCAATCCAAAAAACGCAATCCATCAGACAGACAAAACCCGGGAAGACATATGAACAACCACTAGCACAACAAATAAACACTGAAAACTAGAAAAAAAAAGAGTGAACAACACGAACTCCTATAAAAACCAGAAGTGAACACAGGTACTCCGGAAGGGTAAGTAGTTCCTGCTCCGTATACGGAACCCGTCGTGATGTTCACCAAAGTCAATCCGTTGGTAGTCACGAATCAGTGGAGGTACATGAAATATTACGACAGTGGGAACAGGTCCAACATCATCTTAGATATTGGAACACTGTAACGGTCAATCAATTCATGATGACGACCGTAAACTATGTTTTGTGTGTATCTTTATTTGAAATTAACAAACGAAATATAAATTCCATATTAATGAATCTACTAAACATGTTTATATATGTCAAAAGAAGTGGACTTGACTTGTACGTGGACGTGAAACTGTACGTTCGTTAGCTTTAATGCCAACTTTAAACTTTAAACTTTACGTGCAGTAAAGTAGTAAACTATACAAACACCTGTTCTTGAACTCTGTTTGTGCGTTAAGGTAAAGGTACACATGAAAATGGACTTGACATTTACTTGCATGTCTTCTAAAATGTTAATGTTCACGGAAGTGCATATGTCAAGCTGACCAAGTGCACTGCAGGTTCACGTGCAGTGAGCTTGTAAGGCCCGCCTGTTTGCACACACCTTTACACTTACCAGATAATGTGAGTAGCAGAGATTTTGTATTCATCAATTCTTTCTGTGAATCAGATAAGTCTATCTCAAGATTTTCTACTTTATCTGAAATAAAAATATAAATATTATTGACAGGTACATGTATCATAATGTTAGTATTATATTTCCCATTTTATGAATGTATAGATACATTTTGAAATTCATAATTTCAACAATGAGGAAATATAACAAGCTTATTAAGTAAAATTAAACTCGGATGCTAAATTATAATAAACTAGAAAACTGTACTGTCAGAGTCAACAATAACCCCCGCACCCCTTGTAAGTAGTTGGGGTATAGTCAAAAATATAAAACCGTATTCCAAACCAAAAATATTATGCAATCATTCTATAAAGAAATTAAATCTAATACGAGTTTATTAGATTTAATTAAAAACTGAAAAAAGCTTAGATCACAACCTTAAACTTACATTTTTTGGAAATATGACTCGAGTGGGCTTCCGTTTTAAAATCGAAATTCTAAATCCTTTTTGTGCAACTACATTTATAATGTAGGACAATTCTATATATAACCATTTCAAAGTTGAAAACCTTATTGCACATCTACACATAGTGAAGAACAATATTATAAACAAATAAAACCACTAAAATAACCAGAGGCTCCCAGGATCCTGTATCGCTCACCTGATATTTCCATGTGTTCATTACTAAAGGACCTTGAGATTAACATCCATTCCAAATTTGGTTTCAATCCATTCAATAATTTGCAAGAAGAAGCCATTGTATATAATTCCCATAGGGTCCTATCAATGTAGACTAAGTTTTCCGCTGATAGTCATCATGGATGACGGATTGGCACCAAAGTAACAACACTTGATCAGAACATCATAAGGAACATTCATGCTAGTTCAATCCATTCTCTAGAATATTTTTGTATGTATTTCCCATAGGGTCCTATGTTAAACTAAGTTCCCCGCTGGCGGCCACCTTGGATGACGGATCGGCAACAAAGTAACATCACCTGGTCAGCACCTCATAAGAAACATGCATGCCATGTTTGGTTTCAATCCATTCACCGGTTCTCTAGAAGAAGATTTTTGTATGTTTTTTTTCCAAAGGGTCCTATGTTAAACTAAGTTCCCTGCTGGCGGCCATCTTGGATGAAGGATGAAGGGTCCTATTTTAACCCTTTCGCCGACGAGTTCCGGTTTACCGGGATTTCCGAGTCAACTTGCTGACGACGAGTCCCGGTTTACCGAGATTGTCACATAGGTTTTGTATTTCCTGCTCTTTCATTTGTCTTTGGAGCGAACATCAAGAGTTATCTTTCTTACATTTGATATCCGGATAAAGATAAAACATTGCGGATCTTTTACAAAAATTCGCGTAAAAAAGACCAAAACATGAGGATTTTATGGGATTTTAAAGTTAGAAAAATTAATTTAAGAAATTTTTTGGCAAGACTGGATGCCAGGAAAGTATTATTTCGTATCAACGTGTCGAATTTGTCCAAAATTGATTGGAACTTTATTTCTTGAAATCATTTTTATCATTTTTAATGACAATATAGCTTATTTAGAGCGATTTTAACGATATTTAAAGAATTTCAAATATCCACCCGCGGAAACCCCTGTTTGCTGCCAAATGTTCGCATTTTCATTCAAAACTAAAACGATCGCGAAGAGAACATATTTTATTAACAATTGATATTCAAATAAAGAATAAATGGCCCCAAATTATTGCTCAAAAACATTAACAAAGAAGTAGCCACTCAAGTCTGCCATCTTTTCAGGGAATCCGTCGTGCAAGGGTTACTTCCTGTGGGGACTCCATCGGTGAAAGGGTTAAACTAAGTTCCCGCTGGCGGCCATCTTTGATGACGGATCGGCAACAAAGTAACAACATTTGGTCAGCACCTCATAAGGAACATTCATGCCATGTTTAGTTTCAATCCATTCAGCGGTTCTCTAGAAGAATTTCAAAATGTGAAATGTTGACGGACGGACAGACAGACGACTGAAGAAAAGTGATGGCAATAGCTCACCTTTGTGTCAGTTGAGCTAATTAAAATTATGAGCATTTTCAGAGACAAGAAAAAAATGAATAAGGAGTTTAAGTCACAAGCTTAAATTTACAATTTTCAAAATTCAATCCGTGTGGTCCCCAGTTTTTGAAAATCAAAATTTGAAAACCTTATTGTGCATCTAGATACAGTATGTGACAATACTGTATTCAAATTAAAAGCATAAAATGAAAAATGAATGAGGAGTTTAAGTCATAAGTTTAAATTTCCAATTTTCGACATTCGACCAATGCGGGGCCACATTTTTGAAGATCAAAATTCTAAACCTTTTTGCGCATCTAGATATAGTATGTGACAATACTGTATAGAATGCATGAAGTTAAAAATGAATGAGGAGTTTAGGTCACAAGCTTAAATTTCGAATTTTATAATTTCGACCCTTGTGGGCCCCAACTGTTGAAAATCAAAATTCTTAAACCTTACTGCACATCTACACATACTAAGAAACAATACTATAAGTAACTAGAGTACTGTCGGAGACGACAGTTATACCCGCACCCCCACATTTGTTTCATCCAAGTGATGATGCAAATTTAGTGTTAAGGACAAAACTTACCAGCATTAAAATAAACCATGCAAAGTTTATTACAATCCCCAACATTCTTGAATTTCTTTGTTGGGAGATTACATTTAATGACAATGTTGTCGAATTTCACAACAGTGTTGTTACTTTTTATCACAATGTTGTTATTTTCAAACAAAATGATCACAAGTTCACAGAAATTAGTTTTTAAACACTTTTTACCTAACAAATTCAAAAGGAATTCAGCAGAACCCAGTGACATATATGCATTACGCTGTTTTCATTTTTTTTAAATGAAAATAACCCAATAAGGGGATGACCATTTGAATTTTAGGGGAGGGGTGCGGGGTGCTGGCATATTTGATGAAGTCGGAAAATTTATTTACGTTTTTGCTTTAAATGGAAAAAAATCACCAGCATATTTTGATAATAATAATACTTCCTATATGCCATGTGTCCAAAATTGGGTGTTGAGCATCTTTTTGCATCTGTCCATCATGGACAATCTACCTATGAAGAAACCAGAAGCCTAGCATAAAAAATGCCTCAGAAATTAATATTTTAAGCATATTTTGAAAATTCGCTCATTTTCGGTCCCAATTTTCGCCCCATGAATGAAATCTTAATATTAAAGCCTTACTGTGCATCTACATCATATGTACAATCATTCCATAATCAAAGTAGAAGCCTAGCATCAATAATCAACAAGGAGTTGATGGCACATTCATATTTTGACAATTTGTTGATTTCATCCATTAAGCGAAAATGAAAATTTTGAAACCTGTCTTTCTATCTTTACATCATGGACAATTTATCTATAAAGAAACCAGCCTCGAATAAAAAATGCTTCAAAAATTGATGTTTTAAGCATATTTTGAAAATTCGCTCATTTTCGGTCCCAAATTTCGCCCCACGAAAGAAATCAAAATTCTAAAACCTTATTGCGCATCTAGATCACATGTACAATCATTCTATAATGAATGTAGAAGCCTTGCATCAATAATGAACGAGGAGTTGATGTCACAAGCATATTATGATAATTCGCTCGTTTTCGGTCCCACATTTCTCCCGTTGCGCGAAATCAAAATTTTAAAACCTTATTGTGCATCTACATGATATATGCAACACTACTTTGAAGGAATTAAAATGCTATACCTAAATCTAAATGAGGAGTTGATGTCACAAGAAAGTGTGACGGGCAGACAGACGGGCAAACGGAGACAACCATAATATACCCGCAATGCGGGTATAAAAACGAAAGACGAGTTTAGATCACAAGCTTGAATTCCAAATATTCGAAGTTCAACCCATGTGGGCCCTTTGTTTAGAAAATAAAAAAATTCTAAAACCTTATTGCGCATCTACAGGTGATATGCAACCGTTCTATATAGAAATTAAATTCCTAAGCTCAAAAGTGAAAGAGGAGTTGATGTCACAAGAAAGTGTGACGGACGGACAGAGACAATCGCTATATCCCCGAGCTTTTTCGAATGTGCGGGGATAAAAAAGAAAAATATGTGTTGCTGAACTCAATTCTGAGATACAAGGTGTTTAAAATTTGGGTATCTCTAGATATTTCCTTTGTTTTGAATGGAAAATGTTATGAATCTTTAAAGTTGTATAACAAATAAACTAATATCTGAATTTCATATCATTTTCTCAATCTAAAGATATGTATAATAAATAAATGAAAAGAAAATAGGGTGTTGCTTGTGAAAAAAATATCCGATACTATAAACGGATTAACCCTGAAGAGTTCGCATAATCTGACCAAAATTAAAAAATCTCACAAGTGACCATACTTAAAGTAGATGAAATGTTAAAACGAGGTAAAGGCCATGTGACATTTGCAGGGTGATATAAACACCTAAGCAAAAATTGTCCTATCAATCCGCTAAAATGTCCTGCGCCGATTTCTTGTGTGAAAAATCGCCTTCTCGTAGAATTATAAATTATATTGAAACTGGCAATAATTGTGAGACGTCAGTATGTGTTTAATATAATCATACAATGTCAGATTTCATTTATATTAAGTAAATTTCCCGTTTTCAATTGATAAAGCAATAAAAAAGTAAAATGATTACCAAGCCCTTATCGAGTGAATGGTTTGCTGTTTGTATTGGCATTATGGCTGTACCATAAAAAAAAAAATCGATTCGACAAGTCCCACACAAATGTAATACAATATCTGAAAATAAAAAACATCCCAAAACATACCATTAAAAAAGCAATAATGAAAAACTCACCATGAAAATGCTGTAATTGACGCTTCAAAGCCTCGGTTTCATCTGGAATATGATAATCAGTTAAATTAAGGATGTATTCAGACCTTTACAGATGAATATTTTTATTATTTATTTAACATGTATTGAAAATTTCTACCTTCATTTGTAAACTGAATTAACGCCTCTGGACTGTTGAGATTTCCTCATGTTAACATTATTTTGACAAAATGTCTTCCTTCTGCGATATTTCTTCTGAAAATTATACTTTTAATATAATTAATTCATTTCATTTTCAAATCACCTGTTCTTTCCCTGAGCTGTCCTTTTAGATTTGTTCGATCAACCATGTATCTTTGGGCTTCTTCACTCAGTTTTTCATATTGGTTAACAAGATCGTTGTACTTTGATTCAACCATTTTCTTCCTTTCTATTGTATGAAGAATGATATTATTGATAGTAAGATAATTAGATGAATTTTATTTTAAATCCGCTATTCTGAAAGGAAGACCATATAAGGTAAGGATGTATTTAAAAAATCTCATTTCTATAACCTGGTTTTACATGCCCTTTCTGGATTTTCTTATATAAATCTCAATTACAAGGTTCTGGGGTTCACTCTAACCAGCCGTAATTTTCATAAATGAAAAGTCTTTTGAGACTCCGATATAAATATGTACACCTGGTACTGTTTCACATCTGATTTCTGTGCAAGATATTATTTTCTGTTTTAATGCAATAACTAATTGCTGGAGAATGAAAATAATACAAAAAATCATTAAACAAGTCGCTATGTATTTGAAAATTCTATGAATAACTACTACAATCAGACAACATCCCATTGGATTGAAGCCGGTGGGGGTGGGAGGGGGGGTTGGGTGTGGAGTGGGGGGGGATCAAACAAAAGTATCATTATACCTTGAAGCGTTTCTTTTTCCGAGCAGTAAGTTTCATTTTGTTCTCGAAGTAAAGATATCAGAGAAGTTACACGTGTCTTCTCTTTCAGCTGCTCTTGAAGATCAGCATTTTCTTCTACAAAAGATTTTTGATCAACAATTTAACTGACGAAGAGTTAATCTTGATTGTATCTATATCTCTAGCAATATCAGCAATTCTTGTTTCCTATATTGACATGGAAGAACTGTCGTATTAACACTAGAAACGCAGCTGCTGTTGAATGTGATGAAATGATTCTGTTTGTCCTTCCGTATATGTATGATACAATTATATACAATTATAAAATTACAGTAAAGTACAAGTTGGACAAAATTAATGTCTCCGGGGTAATCAAAAGCAGCTTATCTATTCATTCATTATTCAACATGTTTCAAATGATTTGTACCTCTATGTGATACATTTGTTCATGTTATTATTATTGTTTTATTTATATTGATATTTGGCTTTGTTATATTGATTCTTTGTACCGTTGTTATTTGGTTTTGTTATATTGATTCTTTGTACCGTTGTTATTTGGCTTTGTTATATTGATTCTTTGTACCGTTGTTATTTGGTTTTGTTTTATTGATTCTTTGTACCGTTGTTATTTGGTTTTGGAGAAATAAATATTGATTGATTGACTAGAAATTGACATCTTCTTGATTGTTATTTCATTACTTCGTAAGTTATCGTTGCTGGTTTCTATTCTTTTGAATTGTAAGTCTTTTTCTGGTAACTCATGATACCGTATTGTAAGTTCTCTAGCTTCAATTTTTGCCTTGTTAACTTCGTCTGAAAATATGAAAAAAAAAATCCTTCTCTAGGAACACTTGTCTACACAACTCCTATAACTACTGGTTATAAATATTCATGTCATAAAACTTCAAAATATGTAAAAAAAAATAAAAGGAAAATGTTTTTTTAAAATATTTATCACAATAATTGAAAACACTGAAATAAAAACCCTTTTCGCTAAACATAATATTAAATTTTTATTTAACAGCAATTAATGCTGCATTTTCAAAAATGAGAGAAAAAAACGGACCTCTCATTTATATACAAGTCAAGCCATGATCCGCATACATTAGACTATCGGGTATGAATAATCAAAACAGTACTTTATACTACACAAAATGGTTCCTATATAAAATGATAGTTATATTTGTTATCTTTAAAAAAAAAAAACCACCTTGCAAAATCTGTAATTCATTTTCTTTACATTGTAATTGTGAATTCATTCGTGTAGCTGCTTCTGTCATCAGCATGAGTTGCGTTTTCGTACCTAAACAAAAAATATAAACATCGACTTGACCTCTAGCTTTCTCAGTAGCTGCTTTCAGAAATTCTTTATTTTAAGCATAAAAAGCGTGTATTGAAACATATTTTCTGTTTTACAGACCTACAAATAAAATGTATCACAAAATACCTCAATAAATTTGATGCAATGTATGGCCATTTCGTTGACTGACAACTCATCAGCAGTGCTCGAGATCAACATATTTTGCGAAACTTGCCATTAATTTAAAATGGCCGAAGAATGCTTGGACTATACTCTTTCAGAGTTCTTTGTTCGGTAAGGAACGAGGGGATTTTACCCAACTATCGGTCGAACAGTCCTCTGATTATGAGGTAATTAAAGATGCAATTTTATAAATTTACAGCATAGTATAAAATTTACTATATCTAATATTAGTATCTTTGGATTGTAATTTTGAAACTCCTGGGACGATGCCTCTGCGTGATGGACCCTAGGTCCCCGAGGGTATTCGCCAACCCAGTCGTCAGACTTGTCTGACATGATTATTCATTAATTTGTTCTAAAACTTACGAGTATTTGGTAAAATTCAAATATAATAGAATTACTAAGGGTTCATTCCTTGTATTGCACATGGTAGATCTCCTTAGCTGAAATTTGGCTTCCTGTTTCGGTATTTTTGGTTATGAGTACTTCTTGTTTTAAAATAAGTTTGGGTTTTGGTCTTCCAAATGTTTCGGTTTTAATGCTGCTGATGAGAGGTAACTCCTTGAAATGCGTCGTATACCGCATAGTATAAATTTACTGTAACTAATATTAGTATCTTTGGATTGTTATTTTGTATTATTTTTGAACAGTCTAGTTCGTCGTTATTAGACACACTGTCTATTATATTGACATTATAGTATTGTCAATTTGGGGTTTTTGTGTTATTGTTGGCCTATGTGTCTATGTGTCGATTTATACCCATTTGTGTTGTCTTGTTAAAGGCATTTTTGTGTGGTCTTTGATTTAAATGTTACAGGAACTCGGTGTTTATTAGTTCATTTCTGAACCACAACATGTTTTTATTTTTTAGGTCGTAACAATAACAAACTTGAAAATCTGCAGTTAAATCCAATATTTCACTTTTCATATTGCACTAATGCGTTGTGAAGAATATTCATGTTGAGATTTATTACCTAATAAAGTGTCTGTTTTATTGAGTCAATTTTTGAGTCGCTATTAAAATTGGCCAGTAGATCTATTGCACTGCACTGTGCAATATTCTGCACGTGGCGTTTATAGCACCGACTTCAGTTGACCTTTGAGAGCGATTTCTGATTGACTTTCAGTTATGATATTGGCCAATCAAATAATTTGTTGTTTAAGCAACTCGGAATAGATCGTCTACGGCATACATCAATCAATGTTTCAATTTATATGACCAAAACAAGAAAAACAACTGAAACTTCATATTAGTGAAATCTAGACATTGTATTTGCACACAGACTTTTTAAATGAAAACCATAAAATCTTGAGGTTCTCATAGAACTTTCAAAAAGATTAAAACACGGGCTAGTTCAATACTAGATATCGCTCAGTTTTGCCTTCTGGGGTCAAAGGTCTAGGAACCAAAAACTCCACAGAAGTCTCCATTGCGTCAAGGTGGTCTGACTACACTTCGTATGAATTATTGCTCTTTAAAGGTAAAAATAATCATTTTCGCAGTTTCTGACTTGTAACATGAAAATTTGGCAATGTTTTGCTGACATAAAGAAAACAAAGAAAACAGTGTCTTGGAAAGATATTAGGTAATAAATCAGTAAGTTGCTATAGACTGGAACATTTGGCCTTTGGTCCTTGGATTGAATAAAGGTTCAATTTCACTCGGCCGATGGCCTCGTGTCTGGTGCAATTGAACCTTTAGTCATTCCCAAGGCTTCAGGGCAAATATTCCAGTCTATTGCACCCGCAACCATTAAATAACTGAATAATATATACAAGAGAAGAATATGTTTTTATGAGGCTAAGGACCTGGGAAAAATACATGTATATAAGAAAAGATACAAAAGGAACACAATTTGATTAATTGTTACAGTTTACACAAGGATTTATATTATAAAGCAATTATTTTTTTTTCAAACAGCTCCCTTGTTCAGGGAATACATATCATTCTTACTGAACTAGTAACGTTCATACCAGTGTTACTTATTAAATGACCGAAAGGAGTGGACACCAACAGAAATTTGAATCAGTAGTTGAATCACAAAATATCTCATTAGAACACAGTTCTTGAAGTAACATGAAGTGCATATGTAGTGAGTGTGTACATGTGTATTTCCTTGGTAAGAAGAACATATCTGTTACCTGCGTGTTGAATTACTTCATTTTTTAAGTCCAATTCCTTTTGAAAAAGTGCAGCAGTCACTTGTTGAATCTTATCTACAAAATTGAAAAATAACCAAATGTAAATATTGAGATTGTTTTCATGTAGAAGCATTTTAATCTCACTTCTTGCAATTTATCTATCCTTATATTGAAACCATTACGTAATACCAGGTCATCTTTTTTTATTATTACCCGCGGGGGTATATGGTGATGCGGTATCCGTTCGTTCGTCCTCCGCACCTATTACCTGCAACTAATCCTACACCAATGAAAGGATTTCATTGAAACTTTCATAAAATCTTCAGTACAAACTGGCAATGTGCACCACCTATTTTATTTTTGATCAGAATGATTTTTTGTTTTTTTTCCAGATAAACATGGATTTTGCCATTTCTTCATAATATGGTAATATAACGAGGTAGGTTTGCCCCATCCGAAACACCTCCTAAACCAGCCAATGGATTTCTGTGAAACTTTCAGGGAATCTTCAGAGTACATTGCATTTGTGCACCTTGTATTTTGGTTTTTGATCAAAATGATTTTTGGGGTTCCCCATAGACAAACATGGGATATACATTTGTGAGATTTGTTCACAGTACTTCTAGTCAATTCATAAAGACGCATTTTATGCCCAACAAACAACCATCACCAAAGGGTACACATATTTACTGAGATTGTGAATACCAGTATTGAATACTAGTAAACTATTTCTTAAATTACCACCAACGTTCGTAAAAATAGGTTTGTGAATTAAAACAATCTTTATACATGTGCTTTAGCAGAAGACTTGATAATACCTTATCAAATGTTATATATTATTTACCTTCTAACTGTTGATTATTTTCCCTGAACTTCCCAACTTCTGCCAGTTTCACTCTAAGTTCTGCTTCCGTGGCTGATAATTTATTGTGTTGTGTCTGTATTTTTTCCGCCTTTTTGGCTGCATGAAAATTTTCAATTCATTTGTTACCTTATACAATCCATGTATAAATTAAAACGAAGACTTTACAGAGAATAGATTTATGAATACCTGCTACCGAATCTAGCAGTTTGTAATATTTTAATTTTTTTAACTCTCACAGCCTTGATACATGTATCTTCGATGAATATTTGAGAAATAAGGCTTCAAATATACTGATAAGCGAGTGGTAAAATATCGGCAAAAAGAGCCTACCCGTGCTAAAATCAGGATATTTTGAAACCATCGTGAATAATTTTTATTTTTATTTTCATAGGACAGTTTCTATGACATTTTGAAACCCCGCAACACGAAGACACCATTACACAACACAAGTTCTACTGTGACGTCGTTAAAGCTTGTGAGAAACTTTATTATAACATTGCCAATCAAGCCGTCTGACGTCTGTGACGTTGCAATCAAAATGTCCATATTTTACCATGGATATAGACTAAAAGCGTTTTTGAAACAGGTCACATTAGAATTTGTTGTAAAGAAAATTGTAACATTACCTAATTCTGCCTCAGCCTTTCTTCTATAATCTTCATAATTTACTGCCACTTTTTTCACTTGTTTTTCTAATTCATCTATTTTAGCTGAAAATGTACACAAAATTATGATAAAAATCTTAACTTTATAGATGAGGATAATAATTCCGTCAGACAGAGACACACGTTTGTAAGTTACACAGACAATTACAATGATGGCAAAACGTAACCTAACAAGTTTTTCATTTGCATAATGCAAAAAGCGGCTTGAGGGATTTTTACCACTTGAAAAACTTCTATAGGGTATGCTACACGAGGTATGCGATACAGGTTTCAGCTATCAGACATTCGAAATCTAAGTAATAACTACTAAATATATGATAAATGTGGCCATATCATAATAGAAATTTAGAAGGAGGGATTTTATGGATTACTTCTTGACAGAAAATCTCTAAATATACATTGCAAACGTTCAATAAACTGTATCACAAAATACCGAAATACACTGATGCATGTTATGGCCATTTCGTTGGCTGGTAACTTATCAGCGGTGCTCGATATCAAAATGTTGGAAACCTGGTTAAAGATATAATGATGAATTAATAAGCACAATCATCAAAAACCAAAACAATTAAACCAATCAGGAATCAAAACTCAGCTAAGGGTTACCTCGGCATCAAAAGGAAGAGCATTAGAAATTTGTAGAAATTTTTGTCAAATTTTGAACGGAAAAGTTAAATGCATTTAAGTAATGAATCATTCCAGGATTTTAACCAAATGAAAAGCGATTTTACTGTTGTTCTCCATCTAAAATCACAATAAGGTGCAAATACAACAACGATACTGTTTCTTATAGTTTTTATTTCTAACCTGGATTATGTTCGAACTCTTTATACATATTTTGTACATAACCTTAATTTGGTTGTTATTGTAAAATTTGGTATTGATAATTCTTAATTTTAATATAACAATATTATTTACATTTTCTTAAATAACATCATTTTGCTGCGTTTTTTTCAAATATGATTACACTTTAAACGCGCGTATGACTTTTCACCTATGTTTTAAAAAATAACACATAATTGTTTTGTAGAGATGAGGCAATCGAAAATGTACGGAAGCGTGGATACGTGAGTATCACAAGTGGACAGGATGAAGAAAACTATAGAGCTATAATAATTTTATACCTTTTTTACGTCGGTCATCATCCTGTAATCTCTCTATTTCTTTCTTCTTCTTGTCTAAAAAAAATTGTTAATTTGTCAAATAATCATGATTTTGTTGCGTCATTCTTAAATTTGTAATGTTCTGCAGTGCAATACTGCCAAATATTGTTCTCATATGTACACACGTTTTATTTTATTAGATTAACATATAATATTTGTAAGAATAATCATAATCTGTTTCCCTGGAAACATGAGTATGGTCTCTCTTTTGAGAAATCAAAACCAAAATTCAGATCTTTGAACAGTTGGCTAAGATATTAAAAAATTACCAACCAAAAAAAAACGCCATTGTTCTCAGAGAAGGTCTACATAAGGTCAACATACATCTGTACCCAGATGGGCTCTTCGTTGTACGTTAGAAAAAGATGTTATCATTTTAAATTATGATGTTCTTCGATAAATTAACGCATAACATCCACAGAAAAGTTAAATAAGGGAAGGTAATAATTTATCGGTGCAACACTCCAAATCCTAGCAATATACAGTACTATGACATGACTGAGTTCGCAAAATGGCTGAAGTACAATGTTCCGTGAAATCAATTCACAACTACGACCCACATTTTACCAATTAGGGATTAAAATTGTACTTACTTAGCGGACTTAATACTTTGAAATATGACCTCGAGAACGTAAAACACTTCGAATTCTAGCAGGCAAACTTGCATAAAGGCTCCTGATGTAGTGCAAAGGAAGGTGGCTCCAAATGTCAAGAACAACTCGTTCTAAATCAGTTTTATTTCGAATTTCATTTGCTCTCCTTTCAACCTGTGCTTTGAGTACTTTCCACACATTTTCGATTATATTCAAGTCCGGGCTTTGTGGAGGCCAAGATAAAGTGTTTATACCGCTTTCTTGCTTCCACTGATTAGAGCGCATGGAAACGTGACATGGGGCATTGTCCTCTTGGAAAGACCATCTACGATTTGGAAAGTGTCGGGCAATAACTGGCCAGAGAAAATCGTCGAGAACAGAAATATATTTTTCACTATTCATATTTCCTTCCATCGGTGTAAGAGTTCCCACTCCATAGTACGAAATACACCCCCAAAACATGATTGATGCGCGGCAAGTTGTCTCAAAGTCTCCACGAATGCCAAGACATTCTGGCCGTAATCTCTCATCAGACTTTCGACAGACATACACTTTATTATTTGTACCAAGTACGATTTTTGTCTCGTCACTAAATATAATCGATGACAGTCCAGTGAAGTTTCTGCCTACAAAACCGCCTCCTTTTCTCGCGGTTTACTCTAGAAATTGTCGTTTTCTTCGAAACAATGCGACGCTTATATCCCTCTTCAAACAATCGTCTACATACAGTTCTAGAAGACACAATGCACCCTGTCCTAGCATTAAATCGAACTGTTAAATCTTTGAGAGTCTGTCTACGATTGGTTTTTACACTTCTGAAAAGTACCCTGTCGTCCCGTGGGGTCGTCTTTCGTCCTCCCCCACTTCGAGGTAAATTTTCTATGTTCCCCCGCATTCGCGTCCGTTTAAGGAATTTCTGGATTGTTCTACTATTGATTCCAGTCACGTTTGCAATTTTATAACTCGAAAATCCATCATTTGACATATTTACAATGATTTCTTTTTGCTCCTTTGTAAGTTCCTTACCGTGTGGTGCCATGTTGCCTAGCAGACGATTTTTTTGTTTACCTAAGGGGAATAATCCAAACTTACGCACCTGTAATCCTTTTCACAAAAATTCTTAAGATAAATCTTAAGATTTCAACTTACGAATATACTAAGAGAAATCTTAAGTCGTTTTCACAAACGCTGTCGTAAGATTTATTTTAAACTTAAGAGTATTCCTAAGTTTTTATCTTAAGTCAAATCGTACGACTACTCGTAAGATAAACAATTGCATAGCAACCTACTTTCATTTTCGTTTTACATGCGCAATTTGACTTAGTTTAAGTTTAGGAAATAAATTCATTTATCTCTACAGTAACGTATATATATATATTTTTTTTTGCGAAATATTTTTGGTGTGTGTTCGGGATTGACATTACATAATTTGTACCATAACTATACAGCGGACGTGAAAGAAAGCACCAAATTCAGCATGAAGACGGAAAACATAGGTTTGATATGTTTTCGTCAAATACTTACTTGTATATATGTGGAGGGATTGCATGGGATCTGGCAGAAGGTCTTGTAATGGAGTCTCTAAGCGTGTCTGTTATATCCAGAATGGACCGTCTTGGAAAACGATACCGTGCGATTAACTGGTCATCATTTAAAAGATCAAGATCATGACATCAGTTCTATCACGGAAAACACGATCTCTCGTAAAAGCTTTTCTGTTCAAAACATCGAATATAATAAAGGCGGCCATATTGTTCTCTATTAAGATTTCTCTGAAGTTTAAAATATAAACTTAAGAGAGGGTAACAGCACTCTTAAAGTTACGATAGTATTCTCTCTTAAGTTTCACTTAAGATTTTTTGTGAAAAGCCTCAAACTCTTAAGTTTTCTCTTAAGAGTAAAATCTATCTTAAGATTTTTTGTGAAAAGGATTGCTGTTGGGCGATAATAATATCAGAATGAAAATAGGACGAAAATACGATCACAAACCAATAGAAAGAAAGTGACATAGACGAATTTATAGCTAGTCTGGATTCATGGGCGGCGACGACGTCGCCATTTTGCGAACTCATTCATGGCAAACGACTGTACATGTGACCAAAAGTAATATCAATCATATCACATCAATCAAATTCATTGATAAACAATCCAAATGACGATGTAAACATAATACAATAACAAAAACAAAACAATTTATATTTACATACAAATAAGTTGTAAAATGAAGTTTAATTTGTATCTTGATCTGACTGAGGGGAACCATTTGAAATATGCATAACATTTATGTCTTTGGTAGATGAGAAATAGCAGTCATATAATACTAATTACAAGTTTTAGCTTTCTAAAAAGCTGTGGACTGCTTCGCTGTATCTTAATTTATGGTAATATGTGAGCATGTGGTTGTTGATTTAGTATTGGAATTGTGGTATTCTTAGATATTGATTGATATGAAATGTTTCTTAGACTTGCAATATCAATTTTTGTACATCTGCAAACCCAGTATATCTTAAAGCGTTCTGTTGACCAGTAAAATTTTCCGCGCGAAAACAACAGACACGACTCTGGAGGTGTGCCTAGATTGGCAGAAGTTATAAAGTAGAGATCATGCATTTTTTGTTGAAAACATAGGATTATAGTGTATACGATTAAGCAAAACAAACCGTGTCTATTGCAGATTAACAAAGCAAATATACACGTATTAATAATTGATTTCAATAATGAATTTCAGAATATATGATATAACGAAAACATGTAATGACAGTTGATCGGACCTGATATACACATAGTTAATTTTCCGGCTTTTGATGACTTATCCTGAACGAGGAAAGTCTGTAATTCTTTATCTCATTTAAACCAATGGCTGTTGCTGTATCTCAGCCGCATCATAAAGTAACCAATCAGCAATCAGTAATTATTTCAAGATGGCTTCTATGTCTACTGAAACTAATAGCTCCGCACCGTGATGCGAAGCAATAATTATATATATATATATAAAAAAACACCTATATATAATACTTATTTGTGGTATAAGTGCTATTGAAAAGTATTGACATACTTCCTACATATGCTAAATTTTCCCTTGAGCTAAAGCATTTCGTTTAATATACATTTACCTAATATTTTGAATTGTTATGTGATATTCATTACTATGAAAAATAAAATAAAATTTCTCTGTGTCAAATAGTTCTGAAAATGTCGGTGAAATAATATTAGTTTTTCAAACCAGAGGCCCCCAAGAGCCTGTATCGTTCACCTGATAGTTCCATTTGTTAATTGCTAAAGAACCTTGAGATTAATATCCATTCCATATTTGGTTTCAATCAATTCAGTAATTTTCAAGAAGAAGCCGTTTGTATGTACTTTCCATAGGGTCCCATGCTAAACTAAGTCTTCTGCTGACGGCCATCATGGGTGACAGATCGGCATCAAAGTAACAACACTTGGTCAGAACGTTATAAGGAACATCCATGATATGTTTGGTTTCAATACATTCAGTGGTTTTATAGAAGAATATTTTTGTATGCATTTCCATCTTGAATGACAGATTGGCATTAAAGTAACAACTCTTGGTCAGTACCTCATAAGGAACATTAATCCCATGTTTCGTTTCAATCCATACAGCCGTTCTCTAGAAGAAGATTTTTGTATGTATTTCCCATAGGGTCCCATGTTAAACTAAGTATCCCACCGCCGGCTATCTTGGGTGACTGATCGGCATCAAAGTAACAACACTTGGTCGGCACCTCATAAGGAACATTTCTGTCATGTTTAGTTTCAGTCCATTCAGCGATTCTCTAGAAGAAAATTTTTGTATGCATTTCCCATAGTCCTATGTTAAACTAAGTCCCCTGCTGGCGGCCATTTTGGATGACGGATCGGCATCAAAGTAACAACACTTGGTCTGCACTTCATAAGGAACATGCGTGCCATGTTTTGTTTCAATTCATTCAGGGGTTCACTAGAAGAAGATTTTTGTATAAATTTCCCAAAGGGTCCTATGTTAGACTAACCCCCCCCCCCCTGGCAGCCATGTTGGATGACGGATTTGCACCAAAGTAACAACACTTGGCCAGCACCTTGTAAGGAACATTTTCACCTGTATTTATTTCACATCTAGGGCCATTTTCAAAAAGTCGCCTAAAGCCATTCAAAATTTCTGTGGGAATTGTCCCTTATGTGGTCTCTTAAGATTTGCTAATAACAAATAACGAATAATTTACCAAACTTTTTTCTACAAACCTAAATATCGATTTTGGGGGCAGTTTTAACACAAATTTACCAAATTAACGTCTTCAAGACAGTTTTTCAAGATGAAGGAAACTCAGAACCAAAAACGAATTTTTTGCTGCAAGTCAGTTTATGCATCGCCTTTCATATTACAGTAGAATAGTTTTGGTTCTGAATTTCCTTCATGGCGATATTCTAAAAAGTGGTAAAAAATTTAACCAAATCGCCTTAATACACGACTTTTGCGGGTAGAAAAATGTAACGTATTAATGATTAAACATAAGATAATTGTTTGTTAACATAAAAATGCATGGCATACAATCGTTTACGATAAAAAATCAATGATTATGAGTGAAAAAAATACAGGGGACCTTAAAATTATTAACGTTATACTTGAATTGCTTTTCTCTAGACCCATTCCATCCTACATTTTTCTTATTATGAGTCAGGTCATCAGATTGTTTTCTATCAGAAAATTGTGACAAAAAAGAACGTGTAGCTTACCATTCTCGTTGTTGGCTTTTATCAACATGTCTTGCAAATTTCTATTTGTTTCTTTAGTTTTGTCTAATCCGTCTGAAAAAATTAGAAATTAGAAATACAATCGATGCTGTGTCTTAGAATAATCTCTTAGAAGTTGATGCAATATGATTAGTCAAAAAGATTAACATAATACGATTACTAACAGTGTATACTTTCAGCAAAAACCTACATCGAATTACATTTTCTGCAAAGATCAAGAAGTGTGATGTTAGGGCTGTAATTCGTTTTCAGAAAACAAACAGAAGTATTATTGCATCAATCGAAACCAAAATTGAATACACCTTATAGTTCTAGGAATAGAGAGATGAAATTGTAAATGGTGTGCAGAAATTACGTGTCCCAAATATCAAATTTTATCCTTTTTCACCTCTCAAAATGTGTAAAACATATAAAATAAAATTCTTTTATTTTTAAATTATTATTTTCCTTTTTATCACCTTCTCTGATATTTGTTTCGTTCTGTTTGCAGTTTTATTGGTGATTGTTTGGCAATATTTGGTCATGACGTGATAAAGATTCCAGGAAAAAGTTAAAGAAATTAAGGGACATTTTGGGGGTGAATATCGACGGAACAGCAATCCTGAAACCAAGGTACTAATTTTGTACTCAGACAGAAGAATACATGTACATATATCATAATTTATCAGGTCGATCATAATCCGAATTAAAAAAAAATATGTTTCTTACCTAATTCGACAGAAAGTATCTGATGTTTCATCGTTATGTTGTTCAGCTTATCTTTAGCAGCTGATAACTTTTTTTCAAACGTCTCTAGATCATCGTGATGCTTCTTTACTTCATCTGTGATTAAAACAAAGGAGGAACCCAATTGGGCTTTATTTCATATTTTTATAAAATTTTGCATGCAATTAGAGCATGTTAACTGCATATGAATATCTAAAAAGTAAAGGGTCTCAATTAAATACTTCCCGCAATATGGCATATAAAGTTTTGGCAAACACATTATTGTAAATACATTGAATGCACGTCGATATCGTTGCAAAAAGTTAGATCTTTAGACTATAAATTGTGATTTCTCAAAATTTTGGCCCTAGAACTTTTTTAAAACATGATATATTATTGCCATTGAAATTCTGATGTTATTGATATAAATTTTATTAGGGTCACCAAGTTAGTTTTTTAGTCTATGCATATATTAAATTGATCACTATATGTAGAGTGAAAAAAGCGCCAAAAAAATCAAAATTTGGGCGTAAGTAGTCACTTAAAATAATTGAGTGAATTCATCAGCGAAAACGAAGCTGGTTACCCTGTATTTATTTAGTATGAATGAAGGAGAAAAGTTGATAGCAATAACATATCGTTTTGAAAGAAAATTCTCGTTTTTTTTTTGTTTTTTTTAGAAATGACGATTTACAGTTAACATTTTTTTACAGTTTTTAGATTAAATCTACAGTAGAACACCTTTATTTTAAGGATTTTTAATCGCCCTTCTTGAAAAAATTAAAAGGCTAAATATAAAATGTTTTCGATATTTATGCAGTTACGAATATTCTAGCTGCATGTAAAATTTTATTAAAATCCGTAATTTGGCGGAATCCATCACATGCACACACATGTACACACCACTGGAGACTTTGGTATGTTACTGCTAAGAAAGGGTAGTTCACAATTAGAAAATTAAAACCATCACGTTTGTGACAGTTATGATTTCAATCGCCGTTTATCGTCTATGTACAAATAGAAGTGGGTGTGTCTGTTCAAGTTCAATTGGGTAGATAAGATGCAAGTTCGGATTATTAAAGTAAAAAACCTCATCTATATAGCGAAAAATGTAATACACATTACCGGAAAGGACTCTGGACTCTTTTTCTTTGGAACTTATTTCATTTTGAACCTTTATCAATTGATCCTGTTTCTTTGTTAAGTCGTCTGAAAAATCAAGTTAATCATGATCAAAATAAGAACATTTTGCAATTATAACAGTTTTAAAGGCGATGGCATGAAGATAGCAAAACTGGTATCAAAAAATTGTATTTTAACCACTGAGTCGATGCCACTGCTGGTGGATTCCGAGTCCCCGAGGGTATTCCATGCTCATTTGCTAGTATTTCGATACTTGCCAGAAATTGATACTTAAAATTTACTGTTATAAAATTGTAAAACTAAGGAGTATCTACATCGTACATAGCTATGTCCTTAGGTGGTTTTGGCTTTACACTTTTTGGTAATTTTGGTATTTTTGAATTTATTCTTCAACTTTTTGGATTCTTGTTTTGGTTTTCAACAGTTTAGGCCTGGATCACAACTGATGAGTCGTAAATCGACGAAATGTGCACTTCTTGTGCATCAAAATTGGTATAAAAGAATTATATTGTTTAGGGGAGGAATAAAAAATGTATTCATGTGAAAAATGTTCTAAAATTTTGAGTAACTCCATGACACTGTTTATTAAACTTAATCTCTGATAGAAGTAACCATTAAAGTATTAATTAATTTTTAAAAAAAAGTCACTTGCCTCGATCTCACTACTTTCAATTTTTTTCTGATTTAAAAATAAGGCTGGAGTCGGGAGATAAAAAATAAAAATAAAAGTATCAAAACTTCATTTTAATTTGGTTTTGCGCTCCAGTTAAACAGATAGTTAAAGATTTCTGGCCTTATAATCAATCACGCTATCATCCCCGGGGGATATTAAGATCTAGGAGACAGAGACAAATAACACCTAAAAAATAGAAGGATTTAGTTCATGATCATGTCATGTTGGCAGAAACAGTGGCCATTTTATGTTTTACTTCTTATTGTTGGTATTATTTGTCATTAAGGTCTAAGGTCCATTTCCAGGATACGGTTTTGAGAAAAGGTCACCCGAAGAAAATTCTATCACAGTTGGATACCTATTGGTCCAAATGTTTCAGAGAAAGGTTTTTGTTGATTTTTAATTTTCAGCAAATAAAATCATTATGACTAGAGATCTGGATTATTGGACATAGTTTTAAAAGAGACAGTCAAAGCAATTTTAACATGTCCCTTAAAACGGATTCCAATTGACCAATTCGTTGTAGCACGAGGATTTTGATTGCTATTTTTCCTAACTTTTTTGTTGCTGTTGGTAACGGAACTTGTTTTACCCAACAAAAAGCTTAATATATTTTATTTAGTTGAAAAAAATTATTCCACTCATGACTTAGTACCTTCAATTCTTCGAAGTTCCGTTGACTTTTCGGTGACTTCAGAGCCTGAATAAAATGTAATAGGATAACTAACAAGGACAAAAAAAAATGCTGTTGATGTTGTTACATTTATCCTAATTTTTTTTTATTTATGTAATATATACTTGAATAAACTTTATTGGTAACAGAATGATTTATATGTACAAAATTAATTAAATGAGAACTAAATATACTTGAAATGTATGGTACAGTAACCATTGTATTTTTATTTTTAACATTCTTCGAACTCAAAAATTCTTCTGGTGCGATTCGTTCCTTTTATCGATTACAATCATGACAGTGTATTGGTGATTTCGTCATAGTTGTTTTATTAAAGCTTGAGGTGTTTTTTTTTCGTTTTTTTTTCATTGTTTTATGTTTGTTCTAAACGTCAACTTTTGATTCAAAACTCTTATACCTTGTTATGATTTTAATGGTGTTTTTTTTCCCAAACTTTAGAGCTACATGTATAGTCTTCATTGTCACAAATGGCTCTTTGGATATTTTTTAAAAATTAACGATAAAACTGAAGGCATGAAATGATCAGTTGTTCTCTCGTTAACGTATTTTTTGTATTTATGATTGTGTGAGTGTGTGGATATGTTATCATGTATAAAGTATGGTACCGTTTAAAAATGACAAAAGAATAAAAAACGAACGGTGGCAAAAAACCTTACATAAGTTGAAAGTGTTAAGAGAAAATGCAACTTAATATACTTACCTTCGGTTTTTGGGTTTCCTTTGTCAGTCATTATGACCCGATCTTTGTTCTTCTGATTATTTCAGAACATTAATTGCTGAAGAACGTTTAATACGTATTATATTGATATCATTGCAAAAAGCAGAATATATATTGTATTAAAATTTAATACATTTCGTTATTTCTGCGGTACATAATGGTTTATCAGTTATTTCATTAAAAGCTAAAGGATTTTTATGATTTTTAATGTATTCATTTACTATTGAAGTTAAATCATCATTAATATTCTCTGGATTACCTTGAGAATGGAAATGTTTGGTTACCTGTTCCAAATTTAAGTTGAAATCAGTTATTTCCTGCAGTCTCTTCAAATCTTAAATTATTAATAATCTGCCAATATAATTTTGGATCAGTTTCTTTCCAGTGTAAAAGTTTATCAATAATTTTCTTCTTATATAAATACTTTTTTCTTTTTATCATTTTTTGAGATTTTTGCAATGTTTATAAAAAATATTTTTTATTTGTAAGTTATATGGTTGCTGTTTCATCTTTTTACCAAGACCAATTACAGTTTTTTTAAGGTCTTTAATTTCTCCATGGACCATGGAGTCTTTTTCTTTTTATTTAGACTAACTTTAACAATTTTACATGATTTTTTGAATAAATTTTGAAAAATATTTGATATTTTTTCAGTGGCTTTATAACACTTTCAAAATTTAAATTTTCAAAGGATATTATTTCGTCTATTGTTTCTCTTTCTGATAAGACACCCAATAATTTATCTTTGGATTTAGATGTCCAATTATATGTGTATTGTATTTCTTTAAAATGTTTAGTTTTATAAGAGGATTCATTAACTATATTACAATATAGATGAACAGAAATCTGACAATGATCAAACAAATAAGCTGGGTCATTAACTTCAAAATAATTGATACATTTAATGAGGTCCAAGTTGGCCAAGGCATAATCTACTGTGTCAGCACCATTTAATTTATGACACGTAACATTTCCTAAAGAATCTCCCATAAAACGCCCATTAAGAAAACGGATCTGGGAAGCAACACAGAGATTAAGAAGGGACTGACCTTGTGTATTACAAACTTTATCAGTGTTATTTCTGTAAAAATAATTATCTTCACTATAGTTTTCAGGAAGTAAATTTTGTAGTAAGTCGTTAGGTCTTGATTCTTTTTCAATAAAATCTGATTTGTCACCAACTCGGGCATTCACATCACCTATAAGCAATACATTTCCCTTTCTATTAAACTTGAAATTTCATTTTCTAAATCTGTAAAATCATCATTGTTATATAATGAATTTACTGGAGGGATGTAACAAGCACATACATCATTAAATCATTTTTAAAACCAAAATAACTGGCATCCAGCTTAAACCATAGTCTATTGTCTGATGACGTAATATTCATTGCATGTGAAATCCCTCTTTTATGCTTAGATTTGTACAGAACTATTATTCCACCGCTAAAACGTTTCGAACGTTTCTTCTTCTACTTTTGAAAAATGCTATCATTTGGTATACTAAATTCTGAATCAGTACCTTTCCAGGTTTCAAGTAATATATTGATATCATATTTTATATTAGACAAAAACTCTTCATCTCTATATTCCAAGATGATATTGAACAGTTATTGATCATGGTTAATAAAATCATCTGCTGATATGTGTTCTAATGAGTCAAGATACAATAATCTTTTAAATTTCTATTTTTCTCTCTCTCTCTTTGATTTTTTCTTTAGATATTAAGGAATTAATTATTTCCTTTTATGTATATGTAAACTATAAAATTTATATACATATGTAATACAAAGAAAAATAACTCTACCTGAGTTTAAACAATTTAACAAACACATTTTGATTAAAACTCAGTTATCTTAAGATTCAAAAGTATATTCAATGATCTATTGAGATTCAACAGTTTAACAAAGTATTAGAAAAAAAGATTTGTAATTGTATATATCTCAGTCTTTCTGGTTTAGATTTTTTTACACATGTAGTATACATGTACATACACTGATATCGTGTCATATTCATTGATATACTGATATATTTATAAAACAGTTATATGTGGTTTTAAGCAATCATATATGAAAGAATGAACAAGTGAAATGCAGAAATATATACAGAATGTTCATGTATTCTTCAATTTTTATCTGACATTTGCCCTAGTACTTTAAGCATATTCTCTTCGTCTTTGTTCATATTATTTTGCCTACCATACAAATAATTGGTGTATCACTTGGGCCATGAGATCTATATCCATTATACCTATTCAAGTTTGGGTTGCAAGACGCAAGTCAAAGAGACAGGCAAACCAGAAAAAAACACTGAGGACTAAAATCGTGGACGGCAAGAACCCCTTATAAAAACCAGGCCTCCGGAAGGATACGCAGTTCTTGCTTCGTATATGGCATCCGTCGCGTAATTCAACAAAGTACAAGGAACTACATGATGCACATAAGTCTATTTGTGATAACTGTACACTGTAACTATCAATCAGATCGTGACGACTGTAAAATTTACGTAGGTATGGCATATCGATCCCTGCAAAAACCGTGGCTGATTAACTTGATCTAGAGTGTTCTAATTTTTAAATAATTCATTGCCCACTAGTCTGACACGAAACATAGTTACAAAGTAGTAGTCAAATATAAGCATTATACTCGGATTATTAATTTTTTTAGGGAACAACCATTTAACTTCAAAAGGGGGGGGGGTTATGGTTTTTTATATTGGTTTGAAAATTTTTTTTCAAGGTATGGACACAATTTTTTAATTTTTTTTTCGACTACAATCAAACCAAATTATTTTTTTTCTTACCAAGTCGAATCAGAATTTTTTTTTGAGCAATGCCCAGAATGTAAAAGGTATATTTATTCCTATGAAATCACTAGCAGTAAATAAAACTGGTATATATTATGAATTTGTTTTTTTAATTAAACATTTCCATATCTTTTTCATTTGTAAATATAAAACAAGATTAGTTCAGACATGTACATGTATGCATAATTAAACTAGAGGCTCAGAGGGCTGAGCCGGTATCGCTTACCAGGCATGAAAGCCATTTTATTGATGTATCTCAAAGAGAGAAGTCACTTCTCCCTATCATTATGAAGTGTGGTAAGCCTTGTAGGAACCGAACTGATTTTTCTTCATCAAGGTCCTTCTACTTACAGGTCAGCATATTCTAAAATTTGGCAGTTCTCTAGACGATTTTTGCATGTATTTTCCATCGGGTCTTATCTAAGTCCTCTACTGAAGACCATTTTGAATTAGGGATTGGCACCAGAGTAACAACTGTTGTATATATGCGATTGCTATACGGAGATTGTTCATGTATGTTCCGTCATTGTTTGACTTTATATTATGTTATGTTTTCCGGATGGTAATAAACATGTGGTTGAAAAGAAAAGTTGTTCCTAGCCAAATATATTGAAAGAGAGATTAGATATTTCCTCGTATAGTTCCCAAACCCCAATAATATTACACAACACTTGGTAAAAACTTTAAGAGGAACATTCAGACCATGTTTGGTTTCAAGCAATTCTGCGGTTCTGTAGATTTTTGTTATATGTCATAGACACTTTCTGTCAAGTTTGGCTCTATTTGGCCAAGAAGTTTAAGAGAATTCTTTTTAAATCAACCAATCAGAAACAAGAATTGCCCAAGCGGTTTCAGATAAGAAGATTATCAACCGATCAAAGACAAGAACTGCCCATGACGGCGATGTTTGTTGCCTGATCAGGACAAAATGAGGAAACTTTGTATAGAACCTCCCAATTAGATGCTTTCTGTCAAGTTCGTTCCATTTGGCCAAGCGACTTCAGAGAAGAAGTTTTTTTTATTAGTCAATCAGAAACAAGAACTGCTCATGGCGGCCATATTTGTATTCCGATCGGAACAAAATGAGGTGTCGCGTGAGGAGATTTCGTCCGTGAGAATTGCCAGTTCCGTTTCCGATTTCCGGTTTGGCTGTCGGATCTCACATAGGGGGTCGTGAGCATAACCAGTCCATGAGATCATCCAGCACAACAAAATGTAAAAACAACATCGATTGCGGACCAGACAAAACGCTATTTTGTAATTTGTCGACGTACGATGTATAAAGAAAATTAAATTTTGGATGCATTTTAATATCATTTATTTATTTATAATCATAGATATAAAATCCCAGATTATTACTATCATGTTAATTGTTCTTGATCAAATAATATTAATTAATTCACAAACCAATGTAAATCCTTTCAGGATTGAAGACACTGCTAATAAATTTACGATTTTTATGGGATAATTAATTGGATAAAAATGATGATACTGATAATAAAATGCAAACAATTACTAAGTCAATTAAACAATATACCTTAATTCAGCAAACATTTGTTTTGGGGAAAATGGGGGGGGGGGGCCTATTAATTTAAAAAAAAAGTTTCTTGAACAAATGTTAAAGAAAAGTTTCCTTCATTTTTTGGCAACTTGCTCAAATAATATTAATTAATTCACAGACTAATGGTTTTCTGAAAGTGGCTTTTGTTTTTACCGCAGAGGTAAACTGTTTTTGCCTTTGAAAGAGAGACAATTCTTTTTTGTTCTGTTGAGTCAAACAAATTTCTTCCTTTATAAAATATTGTTAAATCTAGTAATTGCATTCTATGGTCCTTTATATGTAAACGGGGTAAAAATATGCACAGGCTGGCAATTCTCATGGCTCATATTCACCATCTTTACAATATTCTGTCATTCTATGGTACTTTATATGTAAACAGGGTAAAAATATGCATAGGCTGGCAATTCTCATGGCTCATACTGATCATGACTATAATATTCTATCATTTCATGGTACTTTATATGTAAACGGTAAAAATATGCACAGGCTGGCAATTCTCATGGCTCATACTGATCCTATATACAATATTCTATCATTCTATGGTACTTTATATGTAAACGGGGTAAAAATATGCACAGGCTTGCAAATCTCATGGCTCATACTGATTATATATACAAAATTCTGTCATTCTATGGTACTTTATATGTAAACGGGGTAAAAATATGCACAGGCTGGCAATTCTCATGGCTATATATGATCAATATGGGCCATAAGAATTGCCAGCCTGTGCATATTTTTATCCCGTTTACAAATTAAGTACCATAAAATGATAGAATATTATAGTCATGATCAGTATGAGCCATGAGAATTGCCAGCCTATGCATATTCCTACCCTGTTTACATATAAAGTAACATAGAATGACAGATTATTGTATATATGATCAGTATGAGCCATGAGAATTGCCAGCCTGTGCATATTTGTACCCTGTTTACACATAAAGTACCATAGACTGGCAGAATATTGTATATATGATCAGTATAAGCCATGAGAATTGCCAGCCTGTGCACATTTTTACCCTGTTTACATATAAAGTACCATAGAATGACAGAATATTGTAATGATGACGAATATGAGCCATGAGAATTGCCAGCCTGTGTTATTAAAAATTATAATATGTATGTAAATGTTTGTTTATGTTTATTTTGTTCATTTTCTGCATAATTCAATAGCAATCAGTACAAATTAAACACACGACATATGTTTTTGCCACCCATTCCCGGAAGTCATATATCAGACGGAAGTACCTGTTGGCTAGTAGCCGCATGAGGTGCTCACGCCGGAACTGCATCGAAATAGTTCCGCCTTTATACGCATGCGGGACGTCAAATCCTCACGGACGAAATCTCCTCACGCGACAGAGGAAATATTATAAAGGATCTCCCATATCTGCTTCCTGTCAAGTTTCGTTCCATTTGGGCAAGCGATTTCAGAGGAGAATATTCTTTTATATTAGCCAATCAAAAACAAGAACTGCCTATGGTGACCATATATGTACTCCAATCTGGATGAAATAAAGAAATTTTGTAAAGAACCTCCCATTGATGCTTTCTGTCAAGTTTCGTCCCATTTGGCCAAGCATTTCCAGAGAAAAAAATGTTTTAATCAACCAATGAGAAACAAGAACTGTCCAAGGTGGCCATATTTGTAGTCCGATCGGGACAAAATGAGGAAACTTTATAAAGGACCCCTATATATCCTTCCTGTCAAGTTTTGTTCCATTTGGCCCAGCAGTTTCATCAGAGACGATTTTTGAAAACTCAGCCAATCAGAAACAACAATTGCCCATGGCGGTCAGGTTTGTTGTACGATCTGGACGAAATGAGCAATCTTTACAAAGGACCTTACATAGATGCTTCCTGCCAAATTTAATTCCATTTGACCCAGTGGTTTCAGAGGAGAAGATTAAAATGTGAAAAGTTAACGGACGATGGACGCCAAGTGATGACAAAAGCTCACATGGCCTTTGGCAAGGTTAGCTAAAAAGCAACAATGCTTTTATTGTCATGATTGTTGCTCTTCATCTATGTTAATCACTGAAAGGTCAAGTATGACTGAAAATCTAAGGAAAATCTTTTATTATATTCAAAATAAGCATTAAATAATGGTCTAAAGCTTTTGTTGTAATGCTTGTGATTTTTAAATCAACTCTCGAATTCAATTATTTTTTTTTTAAAAAAAATATCTAAACCAGAATTTTTTTCCATAGTTATGAAAAAACAGATGATTATTTTTTTGGCCCTTGCTGCAACAGATTAGTTGTTTTCCTCCCCTTTAGAATCAGAATTTAAAAAAAAAAACATAACCCCCCCCCCCCCACCCTTTTGAAGTTAAATGGTTGTTTCCTTAGTGGAGATTACTTCATAGATGTATGTTTTTTTTAAAGTAAATCTGGTATTCGAAAAAAAAGCTTATTTTTAAAAAGCACAATGTCACCAAAGAAATATTACAAAATAACAGAAACGAAGTTAGATTGTGTATTGACATGGTTGATCATGGTTACAGGTGTATAACAAATAGTCGTTTTCTACTATTGATTTCTTACCTGTTTTGTTATTGTTAGTGTCAAAGTCTACATTCTGCTCCTAAAGTCAAATCAACTGTTTTGTTAATGTTTATGTCAAAGTCTACATTCTGCTCCTAAAGTCAAACAGATTTTTAACTCCAATATGATGTTTAATGGTAGACGGTTCTATTTTACAACGGTAACCCACTTTTACAGGAACAGTTTAAAAGTAGTTGCAAAAGACAAATCGAGGAATCTCCCGCTATTCGAGACTCTTTTGATCTGTCAATACTAATTTTCATGCAAATTATATCATTTATTTTTACTGTCCTACCTGTAAATCACCTTTAATCACGTTGTTACATAACATACACATGCTATCATCTATGGTTGACTGATCACAACTTACCTATTAATACAAAATTTTCAGCGTAAATTAATTGCTATAAATGGATTTTAACTTTGCACTTATGAAACATGAGACCTACACAATTAAACTTCCCTTTGAACTAAATGTACAAGTATAGTTTTCTAAAAATTTAAAAGGCTACTTTCGGTTTCAAAATCATAAACGGGTCATTTAAAAAAAGTCCATTTTCCTGTCTACCTATGTTAAAAATATATTCAGACACAATGGCATTATTTTTTTATGCTTAACCAAAAGTTCGCAATACTTATAGAATGAGAACGATTTTCTCCTTGCAATCCAAAATAAATTGATTTTGAAGCTCGGTATTGTGCAATTTGCGAGTGTCCGGACTGAGAGAACCATGTTTGCACATTATTTTTCAATGATTTTTTGTATGCTTTCAAATCGGAAAAATTAATTTTTTGAATAGCATATAATCGAATTTTAACAAGAAAGTAAAGTCTTGAAGATATTTATATATCTGCTCATAAAAAATTAAATTATGCTGGCGTCCATGAAATGCATGTCTGTCCTGTTACCGGTGAAAAATTTGCAGAGCAATAATTTTTGCCTGCAAATACGAATATCTTCTATGATGAAATCAAAAGCATACAATTTTTTCAAAACAACAGAACGTTAGAAGAAACGGAAGCGAAGTTATAACCAGAAAAGTAAGTCAAACTGATAGCTTACCCTTTTAAAATGTCTATCATATTACCAACAAATTTATACATTACTACACCTATACGTTCTCAAAAGGGTCACTAACTGTTTGGAAACAAAGAACGCTGACTGAAAAAACTATACACCGATGTAAGGGGAGCTGTTATTTCCAAATATAATCAATAAACATATAATTTTGTCCATCCTGTTACTGTCTATCCTGTTACCTTGAATAAAGTAACAATATAGACAGATTAAGTATAAGAATAAACAACTATGTATCTGTAGACCTTATGAAATACTTGAAAATGAAATGAAACGTTTGATATTACATATATCTTTAAGAAAAAACAAACAAATGTGCAAGGGGAGTTGATGTTTTGCAATAGAATCAATAAACATATAATTTTGTCTATCCTGTTACTGTCTGTCCTGTTACCCCAACTTGGTAACAGGATCGACAAATATGTATATGTAAACCTTCGATGTCCGTTCCTGTTACCATAGAAAATAGCGTTTTACTAAAATTATATGTAATCAAAGAACCAGGGGCGGGTCTAGGTGAGGGCGTAATGGGCGTACGCCCCCCTTTAAAAAAAAAAAAAATCGGCATAAAAAATATCAAACCCTGACACTTTAAATATAAAATATACATGCTCCAAGTCAGGAACCGTTACATTAGTGCATTTCACAATTATTTTATGTTTTTTAGCAAAAAAGGTCCAAAAAAATTTTATTATACGCCCCCCCCCCTTCATATATCCTGGAAACGCCCCTGAGAACTATGTGTTGCATTGATTTAAAAGTCCAATATAAGCCGAATATAAGTAAGTGCTTCCGTTGGTTTTACGTTGATTGTAGCAAATGCAGCATTTGAAAATCTACATTTTTAGTTTTTTTCAGGATAGTAAAAAAAAAATTCACAAATGTGGTAACAGGATAGACAAAATTTTGCACCATCAGTCGAAAATGTGTCAATAATATTTTTATGTTATGTCATTAAGATTGCATATTTAAGTATTTTGTTCAAGAAGTATCATATATTTTGCAAGTTTAATAAATATGATGATTCAAGCAAATTGTTTTTTTCCTCAATTTTGCAATGCTAAAAATGCACATTTTTTGAAAATCACCCAAATACTAAAGGAAGAGACAGTTTTCTTTGAGCGGTAAAAATATTGAGACTGTTTGAGATATAACATATAATAGTGACATTCAGTAGTTCCCAAGTTTGCCCTCAGAAGAATTTCTTTTTCTTAGAAAACTGAGTTTTGTGTGAAAATGTTCTAAAAAAACGCCCGTCATTGGGAAAAGTATTATTCACATGATTTATATTTTATTATCTCCCATTTTGAAATAACATTTTTGCTAAAGTTAATTTCATTTTTGTGATAATATCTATTTTGGTAAAATTTAACTTTCTATAAAACGGGAATAATCATTTAACATAAAAAAAAATAATTATTATAATTAGATATTCGGTTTACTTTAAATATTTTGCAAAAGATATAGTTATATTGTACCATAATTTATAATTAGTATATTTGATTTAAAGCCTATTGTTCAAACTGTCGCGATTCCGACAGGTATAAAATCTGTTAACAATCACACTTTCTAGATTTGTTTTGGAGTTTGCTAATTTGGATACTTTACGAAATGCAAAGCTAAGTTCCCTTCCTTAAAGTTTTTGAAGTTTAATCGAAGATTTCAGTTTCTAAATTAAAATGAAGACTACGTTAAAAATTTCCGCTTAATGTCTTTACAACCAAGTATGTTTTTCTAGGATTATTATTTATGGGGTCATTTTTACTTTGCCAGTGTTGTTTTTCCCAAATTATAATTATTTTTTGTAAGGAATTCCTATTTATATTTTTTAATTATATGTTTCGAATCTTTGTTCTATGTTATCATGTTTAATAAATTATGAAAACCAGCGTAACGAACTGCATGTCTCAATTGCTACTGTCCTTCAGTCTGTGCATTTGCTTGTCAGTAAATTAGTGGTTTATTGTGAAACTTTTATTTGAGGTTTGTCGTAATAGCAACTCTAGACATTTTAATACACAGCGGGGCTTGGAAAGGCATAGCTGTCAGACCCTCCCGTTACATATCCTTTTCGTACCAAACAAGTGACACCGCCGTGAAACATTGAATAATAATATTGTTTACACAGTATTAATAGTAGGTAAAATAGATTTAAACATACGAAAGCCCCCATTTTATTTGATCACCGTCACAGGAAACGCGTGATTCAGTCAATGTACTTCTTTTAGCATTTTAATGTGTAATTTACAACTCGTTTCCAAAAAATCACATGGGGACCAAAATTTCGACGAACAATTAAGAAAACATTTGATCCTAGTCACCCATAAAATTAAATGGTTGTTCCCTAAAGGAATACGATACACTGATCTTTTGTTGAAAATTTACCACATGATAGATTTTTATGTATAATTTTCAACTACGGAAAGAAAAAAAACCTACCTTCGTGACTTAGTTTTTAAGATACTGATTTTGGTATATTTGAGCCAAAATCCTAAACAGATTTTGTGACAATCTTAACCAAGAGTGGACACACTAAATGTCTCGCCTGAGTATGCACGTGGACACAGAATAATGATTATCTGATACCCCACATTGCAACTCAAAGGAAAATGCGATAAAAGAAATAGTAATGGTCAGGCGATAATTTGTCTGAAAAATCTCATGCATGTCATTCAGGTGTCAGACTGGCATGTACCCACTAAGAACTATCTAGGTATTACAGTTGCTGAGAAATGGATATAATCATGAAACTTGGACGCAGATTTTATATTTATGTTTATGAAGTCAGTGAACCATGAAAATGAGGTCAGGGTCACAAGACAAGTATATTGCGGCAAACCTTATGCGATAAGCTATCTCTGGACCATAAATCGTAATTGTAAATATTATATGTGCAAAGTTATTAAAGTTTTAGAAAAGTTTACGCCGCCGTCGCCGCCGTAAAGTAATACCTATATCTCGCCTTGGCGACTTTTTGTCGATATCTTGAGTCCCGTTAGAAAGTCTTTAAAAACACTCGTGTCCACTCTGACACCCTCTCCGGTCCCCATTAGTCTGCCATCTCGCTTCCAAAATCGTTCCAAGTATAACACTCCATGAAACACCTTGAACCTTTTAAATTAACATTAAGTCATGAAGGTTGTTTTTCTTTCCGTTTCCATCTGGTAATTTTTCAACAAAAATCAGTAAATGAACATTATTGTGTCGTATTCCCTTAAACTGAGATTAACAACTTCAAACGCTATGGAAATTTTAGGTTTGATAATTTCTGAAAATACTAGAACTGATATGTCAATAGGTCTTTGGCTGATAACTGATCTATATTGCCTTTCATTTTTATCCCTTTTAACCTGCGTATTAAAGTTCATTTTATTGATTTTTTAAAGATATCTTTATTTTTTTTAAAAATTATGAGCTTATATATCTACTTAGAGAGAACATACTCCGTGTCTAAATTTCTAAGTAAAATTAAAAGTAAAAAAAAAACATATCTAAAGAGTAGTTAAGAACCCCAAAAAGTGTACTTTTTTAATCAAAGTTCCAACGGCATGTTTGAAACCCCCTTAAAATAGTCACATGACTATTTCGCCCCCCTTTCCTTGTGATTTTTTAATTTTTTTAACCAAAGTTGGTTTATCACTGCTGCCTTAGAATTGTACTTTTTTTCTGATTAAAGTTCCAACGGCACTTTCGAAACCCTCCTCCACAGGACTATTTCGCCCCCCTTTCCTTGTAATTTTATTTTACCAAAGCTGTTTATCACCGCTACCGCAAAAAAGTGTACTTTTTTTCTAATCAAAGTTCCAACAGCACATTTGAAACTCCCCTCAATATAACCACATGACTATTTTGCCCCCTTTTCTTTGCGAGTTATTTTTATTTTTTTTTACCAAAGTTGGTTTATCACCGCTGTATCTACTAATCGGTTGAGACAGAGTGATAAAAATATCAAGGCACCTCTTCAAACTTGATATCTACCTCAATATCATTCATTCAAGTTAAAGGAGAGCGCAACCAAGTAATTCCACTAGAACATACCACTCCAACGAATATCTCATCATCTTTTTTCAAATTCCCGTGTGAATTCAATATCGTTTTGATAATCATGAATTATGGAAATTCTGGTTCCAAATCTTCTGGAAAAGTACCACTTAGTGTTTCCTTTTTATAACATGAGATGTATGTAACTGGTCCTTCCTTTCCGCCGAAGAATAGGCGAATAGCAAATGTGAGCTTACACTTATCCTTGAATTTTAAAATTTGGTAATCATTACTGAGATAATTTAAAAAAATGGGTCAAAGACACAAATGGCCGGGTTGCTTTACTGGGTGTTTACTGTAGTGGTGACAAAGGTGATTACAAGATCATATTGCACATTGGCAGTCATGAATATTTATATAGACAAAAGTCAATCAGAAGTGACATCACAAATTGTATCCTCATTTAAAAATGGTAAGAAATCCTCAGTGCTTGAATAATGAAAGTCTTCAAGAATTGCAAAAATTTTCTCAAAACATATCCATAAATTGAAGTGCAAATCTTCAATATATATAGAAACCAATCTAATTAAAAACCGATCTCTCAACGCTCCCGTTTTCTGATATGTCGCGTGGGAGATCTAACGAAACCCGCTTTGAGGTCACATGTGAGTGACCTCGTAGGTGTGTCCTGTTCGACCAATGAAATTGCGGCTTAGGCGATCTTGTAAGTTGATCGTGTGGTAAAGGGATGTAACTCATTTTATTAACAAAGAAATCGTCAGTCCCCAGAATTCATAAACTGTTTTGATTGGCTTATTGATAGGAAGTCAACTCATTTGCATGTCATTATAAATTCAGTTCCAGTTCACTCACATGTGACCTCAAAGCGGATTTCGTTAGATCTCCCACGCGACATATCAGAAAATGGGAGCGATGAGAGATCGGTTTTTAATTAGATTGTATAGAAACATTCTTTCAACTTTCAAGGATGTGGGTGACAAACTGTAGGAGGAGTTGATTTCACAAAATAGGTACCCTCTATTGAAGATGTCAATAAAAAAAACGACTAAGTTCCAAAGTTTGGAAAAATGGAAATAATTCCTGAAATAATTCCATAAAGTGAGGTGCACATCTTCAATATATATAGAAATATCCTATGAAGTTTCAAGGATATGGGTGACAAACTGTAGGAGGAGTTGATTTCGCAAAATAGGTACCCTCTATTGAAGATGTCAATAAAAAAACGACTAAGTTCCAAAGTTTGGAAAAATGGGAAATAATTCCTGAAATAATTCCGTAAAGTGAGGTGCACATCTTCAATATATATAGAAACATTCTAAGAAGTTTCAAGGATATGGGTGAAAAACTGTAGGAGGAGTTGACTTCGCAAAATAGGTACCCATTTTCACCGCCCGCCCGCCGCCGCCGCCCGCCGCCGCCCGCCGCCGCCCGCCGCCGCCCGCCGCCGCCCGCCGCCGCCAGCCGCCCGCTCGACATTCACCATACTATAACCCGGATTTGCACTCTGTGCAACCCGGCCAAAAACTAGGGGGAGAGTGTAAAAGCTTACCGTTAATTTCAAAAGGTCTTTTTTTTATCATGTCTAGTTAAATCATTTACCGGAAGTCCAAATGGTATCGGAGTAATACGAGGAGCGATGGGATATGTAGACATACCGAATAAACCACCTAGAGAGAAATTATAAGTGTATCTGTCTAAAGGAGGTATAGTACTAACCGCAGGACTTAGATATACATGCTGATATTGCTCATTAGGAGTTAACGTAAATTATTTTACTTCATAACCAGTATCTTCCCTTATAATAACTACCACATATTTACCGATATAACCCATTCGGAATTCGATATCTTGAGTCCCGTTAGAAAGTCTTTAAAAACACTCGTGTCCACTCTGCCACCCTATCCGGTCCCCATTAGTCTGCCATCTCGCTTCCAAAATCGTTCGAAGTATAACACTCCATGAAACACCTTGAACCTTTTAAATCAATGTCAATACTAACAGTCAATATTTTCTGAAAAAGTCTTATACTATCTTGCTCATCAAGTAACCTAGCTTCATATTCTCCGTTGGAGCTAATTGAAACACTAAACACCAATACTCTACTGGATCTGAGAGAGGGGAACTTTGCTGATTTAATTGGTTTTGCCATCTTGGTTGACAGTCCAGGTCATCGGACACACCTCTGTAAGAGGACCATTTAAGGAACATTGCTGCCAAGTCTGGTTCCAATTGGTCAAGTGGTTTAAGGCAAGAATATTTTTCAATGAATTTTCTCATAGGGCCCTATGTTAAACTAAGTTCGGCTGTGGCGGCCATCTTGGTTAATTGTCCGGGTCATTGAACCTTCTAAATGCATTTATCAAAGTTGAGCAATCAGCTGTTTTTGTCAGGTCCACGTGTATATGTTTATAAACAGTTACACATGTGTGTACTCTTTATTATGACTATTACGATTTTAACTATGATTGGATGTAATTTAAATGGTTCGATAGGTGGCTAGGATTTGATAAATAGCACGTTTAGCACGAGCTAATAATTAAGCGGGAAACATTTTCGTTTTCAAGTTGAGAAGGGGTATTGGTCATTCGACTCTCCACTTCAATACAGTGCAGTTTCAGTTTTCGATATGTATACCCCCCTCCCACCATGTGGTTGTATAATTTATGAATTCTTGTACTTATATTGGTTTTTCTTTTGTCGATTGGTGGACCTCTATGGTGGCACCAGAGTTTATTTTAATATAATAAATAAAACTGCACTGCACATGTGGCAGAGCTATGCCTAGAAACAAGTGTTTGTTTTTATTTGATAAATGTTTTATGTACGGTTGAGATTGTCGAATAAGAACATAAGAACCATTAGGGGACGACCATTTGATATTCTGGGGAGGGGGGGGGTGCAGGAGGATTTGTTTTGGATGGGTTATTTATTTTTGTGGAAAATAAAGACAGATTATTTATTTTCTGCATCGTTGAAGCATGATTTTTCATTTTCAGTAAAACAAGGGACTGATTATTTATTTTCACAATTATATTTATAATATTTGAAAATACACAATTTTTAAATTCATGTTCTTATTCTTAAATAAATAACATAGTCAAGGTTGTATCTGTTCGAATTTTGGCTGTTCCACCTTGCAGTCTCAGTCCCTGTCCAGCACTGTGGTATTCTTTAAGACCATCATAAAGATACTATTTGTTATTGTGTTTGATGCAAGCACAAAAATGGCAACCATTGCCATAAATCTGTGCACCCAGTTCATAACTGCCCAATCAAGAAACTGAATTGTAGGTGCAAATAGAAATATGCAATGTTTATAATGCATTGCTCTGTTTAAGGTAAAGGAGAAAGGAAAATCAGGGACGTTTTCAGGATATTTGAAAGGGGAGGTGCATAATAAAAATGTTGCCGAGCGGAGCGAGGCGAAAATTTTTTTGGACTTTTTTTTGCTAAAAAAATAAAATAATTGTGAAATGCACTAATGTAACGGTTCCTGACTTGGAGCATGTATATTTTACAGTTAAAGTGTCAGGGTCTGATATTTTTTATGGCGAATTCTCTCGATTAATTGTCTATGGTATATTAAAATGGATGGATCTTAACAGCAGCAGACCAATAACGAAAAATTCCAAATTCTAGGGTATAAGGCGTTACTTAACATTTCAATAGTCTTTAAAGAAATCAGATTATGTGTTGAATTAATGAATATGATAAATTGCCTGGACCCGCCCATGAAAATGGAATGCAGATATATATTTCTGAAGTTTAAGTTAAATATACCAGTATGTTGCATATATATATATATATATATATATATATATATATATATATATATATATACCAGTATAATAAGTTTATACTTACATTTTATAAATTCAATGAGATGAAATACATTATGTACCATTTAATCAAAATTAATCATGATCATCCTCTGGAAGTGAATCTTCTGAATTCAAAACTGCATATATTGCATACGTACAAAAAACAATATAGGTTAAAATGGGAAAAGGTATTAAAGTGAGGTAAATGTTCATGAGACAATATACCTCAAGCGAAATGAAACCCATTTTCAGACATTTCAAAAACATTAATATTTATATATGGTGTAGTTTATATATTATTAAAAGATTTGGGAAGTTTTTCCCGAAAAAAATATGAAAAAAGACAAATTTTGGTAGAATCTGGTGCCATCTCATGCTTTAAAACATGCATTTATAAAATGGTTTAAAAGACCTGCCGAGTTATTTATTTTCAATACATTGTAGGTGAGGTTATTTATTTTCAAACTACCACAGAACAAACCATTCATTTTTGTTATTATCAAGGCTGAGTTATTTATTTTCAAAATCCTCCTGGCCCCCACCAGAATATCAAATGGTCGTCCCCTTACTGCCAACTTTGGTTCCAACTGGCCTTGTAGTTTCATATAAGAAGATTTTTGAATTTCACCCCCCCCTTTTTTTTCTATTTTTAGTAACAGCAGCCATGTCGGTTGGAAGTTGGGGATGCCAGACATACTTTTGGAAGGGGGCCACCCAAGGACCATTCCACCAAAGTTTGGTCTCATTGGCCCAGTGGTTTGAGAGGAAACGATCTTTAAAGGAAAGTTTACGCTGGATTCTGTCTTTAAAGGGCAAAAACTCCTATAAGGGGTAAATCAATGATTTTGGTCATGTTGACTTATTTGTACATCTTACTTTGTTGAACATTTTTGTTGTTTAAAGTTTGTCTTTATCTATAATAATATTCAAGATAATAACCTAAAACTGCAAAATTTCCTTAAAATTAACAATTCAGGGGCAATAACCCATCAAAGTGTTGACCGATTCGTCTGAAAATTTCATGGCAGGTAGATCTTGACCTGATGAACATTTTTGCTCATGTCAGTTTTGCTCTAATTGCTTTAGTTTTTGAGATATAAGACAAAAACTGCAGTTTACCCCTATGTTCTATTTTTAGCCATGTTGGCCATGTTGGTTGGCAGACGGGTTCATCGGACACAATTTTTAAACTAGATACCCCAATGATGCTTGAGGCCAAGTTTGGTTCAATTTGGCCCAGTAGTTTCAGAGGAGAAGATTTTTGTAAAAGTTAACGGACGACGACGGACGACGGACGACAACGAACGACGGACACCAAGTGATGAGAATAGCTCACTTGACCCTTTGGGTCAGGTGAGCTAAAAATAAGAATGACAAGGTCATACCAAACAGATAACGAGAAAAGACGTGCTAACAACAGAGAAGCCTCAAAGAAGTACTACCACTCTCACAAGTTCTACTGTGAGATTTGTAATATACTTCTTTGTGTGACAGCAAAAAGGTATCACTATAGATCTAATGAGCATTGTAAGCGTGCAGCGGCAACAAAACCTGACTCCAATTTTAAAATAGAAAATGAGATAAAAGGTACAAAAGATGAATTACCAAGATCGGAACGGGATAAGGTCGTACAGAGTCAGTTATTCCCAAGGTGAACAAGGTTCTCTAAAGAGCGAAGAGGTGGAGGCAATATCTCTTTTGATAAGGGATAGACTAGAGCACTCGGTTGCGAACGGTTTTACCGATGTCACTGACGCTCACGTGACTTTTTTTTTATCGCGGCAGTACGCCGAATAACCAAGAGTATGAACTCGTTTCTCATCAGGGATTTTGATGACCTTTATCAAAGTTTCACGGACATTCATCTTGCACCGAACGAGGACGAGATAATAAAGATTAGATTTAAAGTAGTGAGGCCTCCAGACGGCTAATAAAAAATTTAATGTAATAAATCGAAATTGAATTTGACCCTCTTATCATACAATGAGAACTAAAAAATTGTATAGATTAGTTCGCCCGAAAATTGTGTTCGAAAATTAACATTAAGGCCTAGGTGATAGTCCTTGTCGACCCTCTAGAACCCCTTTGATAAATGATTTGTTTAAAATTTAATGGAATAAATCGAGATTGTGTTTGACCCTCTTGCCATATAAAGAGAACTAAAAAAAATGCATAGATTAGTTCGCACAAAAATGGCGTTCGAAAATTAACATTAAGGCATATGTGATAGTCCCTGTTGACCCTCTAAAACCCTTATGATAAATGATTTTTAAAAAATTTAATGTAATAAACCGAAATTGTGTTTGACCCTCTTGTCATACAAAGAGAACTTAACAATTCTATAGATTAGTTCAAAGACTTCATTTGTTTATATAACCTTCGGAGAAACCCATAATAAATTTTACTGACATATCAACGGTAATATATCCCGGACTGTCATCATTATGCTTCTTTAATTGGGATAGAATTTATTTTGTTGAAAACTTAATATTACAGTGTCTTTTGAATCAAATTTATAGTATTAAATTTTTTTTATCAAGTTTATATCAAAGATTAAAAACATACAAATAAATTTGGCATTGTGTAAAATGTATAGTGGAGTCTGGAGTTGGAGTCTGGGGTTGGAGTTTGGAGTCTGGGATTGAAGTGCATTTTGTAACATTATGGAAATCTTTTAATAACTATTATGAAAAAAATATGGTCCAAACATGTACATTCTTCAAATTGTTGCATATATGTATGTTAATATAAAAATCATTTAAGGCTTGTCCCAATAAAAAACATGTTTCAACATGATACAAAGTAATTCGGAGGTAAATACTAAATATGAAATTTGTATCATCTAAACTTACAAGAAAACCGTTTATCAACAATATTCTGTTGCTGACCTGATGTGATGATTATGATAATGCACTTAAAAACCCTAAAATTGATGCAGTGTGTTTTTTCTTAATGTGTTACAAGTAACAACACCAATTATTTTATTAAGTTATCAGATGTTGAGGTTTTAATAATGGAATTTTTGGAAATGTAATTTGCTGGAATTTTAACAAAGTATTCTTGATACTTGACAGTGCTAGTTGCAGTGACATGTATACCTATCACAACAGACAATTCTACAAGAGAAGTTTAAAACCATTAATGTTATCTCAATTTTGTACACTTTTATCAGAAGTAGCTGTTATCACTGTCATCCTCAACAATTTTTTTTAAAAAGAATTTTAAAACAAAAACTGGTGAGGTTCCAAAACGGGCCTTTTCTTTCTTTACTGCATACAATTTTAACATTTCCTATTTAAGTTCCAAAATTGACCAATTGATATAAAAGTTTTTGATCTGAAACTCTGTTTGCTTCCGCAATAGTTTGCCAGTAAAGAATAATAAAACTTTAAAGGTGTTTAAAAATGTTGATGATAAAATATACCCCCATTACCACAAAAGGGGGAAAATGCTATTACTGTCCCTTTCCTTAAAATTGTTAGTTGTGAAAGGTTGCTTTTGAGAATGTGGAAAAAAAACTATCTTAAAAAAAATGGAAGATGAATAAATTGGAAGAGAAAGAAAAAATCAAACATTTAATACATAAAACACTGACATTTTGTTCTTGTAATCTACATGTCAAGATTAGAATCATGCCATGATTGAAATAATATATAAAACATACCCACCTACAATAAACAATTTTATCATTTTAAGACAAATATTAAGGCCACAAGTTTGACATGCATACATTCTTGCTTTTTGATAAATTAATGATATGTTTTCATACAATCAAAACTCCAGACTCCAAACTCCAAACTCAGACTCCAACTCCAGACTCCACTTTACATTTTACACAATGCCATTAAATTTAACTAAATAAAATGTATTTAGAATGAATTCAAAAATTTAAATCATATGGAAAGAAAATAATCCTTTGGAAAAAATCACTAATTAATTGATTGAATACCCATTAAGGTTCAGCAGTTACGAAAATTGTTAAACTTATTGATATCCATAGGAGTATCCTTCTGATGAACATGTTCAATTTATAAGATAATGAATTAAACCCGCCCAACCCACCCCACCCCCCTAAAAAAAAAAAAAAAAAAAAAAAAAACAATGATATATGTGAAACGCTTCTCCATATGCGATAGATAATAATTCTTCCACCAGAATAGTTATGGCAAGCTTCTGGGTCATCTTTACGCTGTTAACAGGTGGTAATCCACCACTTGTAAATTCAAATAGTCTCATGTCATTATTGATGCTTGAATCGAGGAATCATTGTACTTCCATTTGGAAATTAAGTTATAAGGAATGTTTCCAATTTTTTAACAGGTTATACTTCAATAACCTGGTTTGGGTCCCTTTACGTCATTCAAAAATTGGAAACGGTCCTTAAGTAACTTCATTCACGTGGTGTACACTAAATAACCCGATGATCGTGTCGAAACTAATAGGGTTGTTGCTGCGAATCTCATTTGTTGTATCTAAAAAGGGATTTTTTTACAAAAATAAATGTGGTCAATAGAAGTAAAGTCAAGAAATACCAAAGGCATATTCGAAAACATGAACAACATGGACCCAACCAAAAAAACCGGGGGTAGACCCAGGTGCTCCGGAAGAGTAAACAGTATCTGCATCCTACAGGACACCCACTATGCTGCCCATGTCATATCCGGTATGAGGAAGGGATATCAATGGAAACATCAACAGAAGTATTCAATGAAACAGATATCCATCCATACAACATATTTTCTTCCTTAAAAAATGATTAAGCAAAGTGAAATGATCTTTTGAATGTTATTAAGCAGGACATTATTATTTTCCGGAACACCGTCATGTCACTGCTGGTTTTTGTTGTTGGAGTTCACATTGTTAGTCTTTCCTTTTCGGTTTACCTGTACTGTTTTGTTTGCTTTGCTATGTTTTTAACTCCTTAGGTTATATCTTTCTAAATCTGTTTGCTGTGTTTTTGTTCTCACGAATTGTCATTGAATTTCTGTCTCTTGGACTATTCCCAATGTCTTCTTATCGCTTGAGATACTTTTTCCATTACATATTTTATATTTCATTTTGAGCAGTTAAATTGAATATATTTATTTACTTACAATTTCATATTATTGAATTAAAAGATTACAACATGATAGTACATTTAAGGTAGAAGCTACGTAGTATTTATGGTATGGAAAGGATTCGTTTCCCGACATAGTGATCACAGTTATGTTATATATAGCGGCCTAGCTGTGGATAAATTTTCTAGTTGGCCAAATGTCTAAGTATAACCGTCGAGAAGTTAAAATTATACATTACGTTAAAGATATCTGTCTTAATGTCTAATAGATAAGCTAAACCAACAATGGTGTCTTTTATTCTGATAGGTACCGTGTTGTGTTTTCATAAAAACATTGTGGCCTTTCCAGAAAACGAACTATCACTCCAAATTGATAAAGTTGAAAATATGGTTTCCGTTTATAAAATTAAGAATAAGAAGGTTAGTGGCACTATGGAACATATGTCATATGAGTTTGATGTTTTCCTACAGTTATTAAATGAAAAAAAAAGATATCGTCATTAAAGCTCACAGATAAAGCCATTGTGTAAGTTTCACTGTCGTTACATTAGACCCGATGTCCAAATTTTATTCATTACCGGTATGCATTGTCTATTAATTGGAGCACATATTGGTCAATTGGATGACATAACTGATTCTATATGAAACTGCAGAGACTAAAATTACACCAAAAAGGATCATGGAATCAAGGGTTTCATGTTTTCGAGAAAACTATTATTTTTATTTGTCTAATTTTCTGCTTCACGTTTGACGGTGGCTTTTATGCTTAAGCTTGGTGGTCGCTAATATGAAAGCACCCGAAAATAACAGTCGAGACCCTTTTGTTTAATTTTTTTTTATTTACATTTATTTTTTTTTCTTCATTTTTTGTAATTAGTAAGCTGCCAGAATCATTGTTTCTATATTTTTTTGTCAATACTAAAATTTACATTACTTTTGTATTTTACAGTACCGAGATAAACAGTGATTTCAAAAACTGTGGCATTTTCTGCAACTATGACATCACGTAACGAAAATTTAAAGCTCCAATATACTGTAAAATTCCAAAATTTAGTAAATAATGATGGTAACGGATATAACAGATATTTTTCAGGGGTTTATATTTTTTCAGCACTGTAATTTTAAGTCACGCTGCAGAAGATATGGAAACTGATTATAGTCAAAAATGGGGACGGTATAGTGCGCACATATACTTTTGATTCAAAAACTTGGAATGCTGGTACACAGTCACCAATGTTGTATCTTGATATTGGAGATCAAGTTTGGGTTAGAGTATTGAATGTCCTTCCTTCAGTCAACAACGGAAATATTCGCATATTTGGAGGTGGCTTTTCATCATTTACAGGACTTTTGATATCAGAATAAAGTAAAATATATTGCAGACGTGTTTTCAGTGTATTGTTGTATGAATTAACTTTTCGTGAACAATAAATAGTATCTTCCTCGTGCATATGATTTTGGCTTTACAGTGTTTGGTCGTAAATCGAGAGAATGTGCACATCTCGTTAATGTTGTGAAAGGAATCTACCCAATGCATATTACATCAATGATTGGTTCGAATTGATAAATAAGGCACATACAAAATGATCTTCCTCAAAGTTAATCTTATTAGAGGAAATTTTACTATATATCCAGAAGCGAAACATACAAGGTTCTCTAGGCAAAATTTTTTTTTATGAAATTTGAAGTAATATTGATCAATTTTGTTCAACAGATTTTCCACTTTTATTACTTTGACATAAAATGCCTACCTGATATGAAAACTATTGGTCTACATATATTGTATCTGCTTGACCTGTATAAAGTCTTTGCTTGGTAATTGACCCAATAAAAACAAGGAGTGAACCCCCGGGTGATCCGGACGGGTAAGCAGATCCTGCTCCATATACCATCCCTGTCGAGAAGACCAACAACTTCAAGTTGAACCGGCCAGTATAGTCGAACATTGGTGAGATGAGAGTCGATGCCGCTAATGTTTGACTCCAAATCTCATTTGCTAGTAATTTTACTGTTACAAAATTGTAAAATATGTCAAAATTAAGGAGTATCTCCCTCGTGCATAGCTCTGTCTTAGATAGCTTTGGCTTTACCCGTTTTAGTCATTTTGGTATTTTGGATTTTGTTTTTTGTTTTTCAACATTTAAGGCCTTGAGCACAACTGATGAGTCGCCAATTGACGAAATGTGCACATCTTGTGTATAAAAGAATTTTATTCAGGACAAAGATTTGAGTTTCGGATTTTCTTCCGTTTAGTATCATCTATATGCCCTACAGGATTCTGATGAAAAAATTTTGACTTTGACTTTTCTGACGTGTATTCACAAATCTAAGAGGAGCCTGTATTGTAACTTTATTTAAGGTAAGGTTTGCGCTCTCCCTGGATTTTTATCATTACAATATTGTAGTAATGTGACATATTTATTTGTACATTAGGGGAACCTCTCTTATTTCGTGGCAATTTTAAGAAAATCGCCCGTCCAGTTTTTTTCGTAAGAACAGCTCAAAATTTGGATTTTTGGTAGTTTTGTCACAATGTATTTATTTTACTATTTTCAAGAAATAATTTATGTAAGTATTAAAACTATTAAAGTTTTTAATGAAAATCGTATACATGGTTATGTTTTAGATATTATTTATCAAATCTGCAATGTATATTCAACTATAAAACATGCCTCATGCATGGCATGTGTGTTTTTTTTGTTTTTTTTGTTTTTTTGTTTTTTTTTGTTATGTATGAAAAATACTGCATAGTTTTCCCTTTTTATATTCTAAATAGAAATAAGAAAAAGACATCAAATTATAAATGTAATAGGCTCTGACCTGCATGAAGGAACCCTTCCCTCAGCTAACCATATCCCTACCAAATCATAGCTCTACAGTACAAGAACTACAAGAGTGGGCGCTAAAGTAGATGAATACAAGAAAATCAATGGACAATTTTATTGAACTAATGAAGTCAAAATACACGTAGCTATTCAAAATCTCTTCTTGAACTGTTAAAGTTTACATTTTCAATTCGTGGAAAGATCAGGATTTATGACCTCCATGAGTTCGTTGTTTGAATCTTGTAGCAAGTTGCGACTTTAATACATGTACATGTAATAATGATTTATTCACTGTATCCTCATAATTTCTGGCCATGTTAAAGGCGATCAGTTACTGAAATATCTAATAATTCAAAGCGTCCGCAATGATGAAGTCGTCCATAAACATGATACTTTGTCGTTTCAAAAAACATTCTCCCAAATCAAAATTGATCAATATTCAACACATCGATACACGCTTCAGCTGTTTCTGGCAAAATTTTTCTTAAATTGACATTGATATAGACCTCGAATGCATTCCAAGCAATAGAACAACGTTTTGATTTTTAATCGTTAAACATGTGATTCGATTCACTGCTAAGATGTTTTGACATTTTGTCAGACGATAATTGTACGCAACACGCTTTTCCGACGTTGTTAAAATTCACCGGATTAAACGCTAAAGTGGTCAGAACTTAATGCAACTTTTGAATTCGAGTTATCTCTCCGTGACCGCAAACCTTACCTTAAAATTTGAGCTTGGTATTCCATAGGTATGCAAAAATATATCAATTAAAAGTAAGCTGAATAAAATTATAAAAACAATTATGTGTTTCTTCTTTCTTAATGTATTAATTATTCAAATTGCACACCTTCAGAAAGGTGAAAATGGCGTTAGTTCAGTTTTATGGGCGAGACATATTGTTTCTGTGGAGTCCATCTGTCTGTCCGCTACAAACTTTTGTGATATCAAAATGTCCGACGTAATGTATACCACTTTTACATTTGAATGGCATGAAACTTGACAGAATTATTTCTACCATCTGTAGTTTCACAAGACATAAAGATTTTCCTGATCGGTTTGAATTCGGGGTGTTTCATAGAAAAAAAATAGACCTCGTCATTACTATATACATGTATTTGGAAGTTTGTTATTGGAAAATCTCCGACAGTTCACCTTTGGAATGAAAGTACACTTGGCAGAATTTGCTTCTCATCGTGTGTAGTTGTGCAAGACCTACAGATGTTCCTGATAAAATTGACTTTTTTGGTTTCCCCATGTCAAAAACAACCTTTAATTTGGACAATTTTTATATAAAAAATAGCCATAAAAGCAGGAGGTCAATACGCCAGTAGTCGGTCAGCTTGTAGCGATCAGTTCCTGAAAGCACTTGTAATCCAGAATGCTGTAAGTATGTCTCTTTACAGTTCCATTTTCTGTTGAACATGTATTTTTTTACAAAACCAACCGAAAATAAAAATTAATTTTACTCTTATTTTCCTCCCACTCCAATCAAATACACTGAAACAAAAGAAACGAGGTATCCCGTGATGCAAATTATTGAACGTATTTATAAATTTTGAAGAACATATATTTAACTTTTATGAACAGTTATTTATTTGTATGAACGTATAGATTTTTTTATGAACAATTACTGAATTTTATGAATCAATATTTTGATTTTATGAACACATATTTTGTTTTCATGAATACATATTTAATTGTTATGAACAACTATTTGTTTTTATGAACAATTATGAACAATTATGAACAATTATTTGTTTTTATGAACATATATGATTTTTTTTATGAACATATATTTTTGTTTTATGCATATAAATTTTATGAACACATATTTTGATTTATGGAATATATATTTTGTTTTTATGAACATATATTCGTTTTTACGAACAATTATTTAATTTGATGAACATATATTTTGTTTTTTGTGAATATTGCAACGTTTCAAACGCCATATCTGGCCTTAGTTGCATCAAAATTTACAGATTAATTCTTGTATCATCTGATCATGATTGATATGTATTGTCAATAATGTCATATGTAATTTGTGAATAGTATCCTGTGTACTAGATAAATAAAATATGTTTTTAAAAAAATGAAGGTATCTGATCTGCGCAAAGAGGATTGGTTTCCTGGTACATTTATTACATTTACTGGGATGTCGTGTATCTGAGTGTCTTATCAAAACATTTTTGGGTGTAGTTTAAAAGATATCTATAGATATAGTTTCACATCCGTTTTATCATTTTCAATTAACTAGAATTTTACTTTTTTTAACCGGAACACTGTATTAACTGGAGTAAATATTAGTCCATTTAATTAAGGGACTCCGTAGCTTTGTTTTGGTACCGGACTTATAGTAACTATTTGAAATGGTTTTATTTGTTTTGCGCCTATATTAAGGCCCTGAACTGTTGAATTCAGCAAGGATACACGAATATTCTTATACTACGATTTGTTTAATTTGAACACAGGAAAACCAAAAATATTTTGAAAAGCAAAAATACAGAATATATCCTGTCACGAATATGTTAAGAAAATTTTGGTACTAGTCTGATCGACCAGGAAATTTAAAAGATAAGATTTATGCCCCATGCACGTAATTAAGAGAGGTCTAATTTTTCTTCAATTTTGTAAAACAACTAATAACCGATTTACATCAAATGACATTGTTATATCAATACATAGACCGGGTAGGGTTGTTTTTCTGTATAACAGTGTCAGATGTTGTGCCTGAGGAAAACGATATGGTACCAGAAGCGTCTTTTTGTACTAATCAATTAAAAGCTATCTGTAAGTACTTAATTTCGGGCTTAATTTTCAGCCTTTCCCTGCAAAAAATATACAGTTTCTTTTCTATAGATAACATATCATACAAGAAAATAATTCCAATGTTGTTTTCAAAACATCAAATGCAGTAATTTCATTTGCTAATAGCAACATCAGGTAAAAAGTTTATAACTTGATAAATTCCTTTCATGACGTCGTGCATATGAATACATACGCATGCAATATAGTACATGAGGAAAATGTTAATTTCAAATGGAAAACATCATGTTTCAGCATTACTTTGGAATTATAAGTAATAAAGGTTATTTTTACGGAATTTATCAATGTGTAAACTCGGGCTTATCACTCACAAACTTTGCATGAAGTCCTTCGGACTTTATTTAGTTTGTGAGTGAATCGCCCGAGTCTACACATTGGTAAATTCCTTCAAAATAACATTTATTACTATAATAATCAAATGTTAAGATTTTTTACATCTGTTTCATATTTATGATATTTTTGCAGTTAAGTATAAGATAATAATTCAACTTATGATTAAACAGTTTTAGTGATTGAGGTGGGGGTTGTTGGATAATTTATGTGACAAAATAAAACAACACAAATAAAGGATGAAACACAGGGTATATATATTCATTTGTAAAATTGTTTTGCAAGGTAACGTAATCATAAATTTCCCTGGATTTCACTTTAAAATGAAAAATAGGAAAACGGTGACAAGCAGACGATCAGGATGTATATTAGTTGGTTACAAAGAAAATTTGAAGAGTACGATAGAAATTAAAGAAACTGATTGTAAATATGTCATGTGGTTCAAAGTTAACGGGAAAGTTTTTAATTTAGATAAACCAGTTGTTTTTGGCGTCGTTTACATACCTCCGGAATATACTAAGTTTGATTGATGAGATTGAACAAGAATTTTTACGCTTTTCGAATATTTCAAATTATATATGCCTTTTAGGCGACTTTAATGCCAGGCCAGGCTGTGATTTTGTAATGATACATAAAAATGAACATATGATAAAGGGTATAATACATGTTAAAATCTGTATCACGGGCTGTATCAACCTCACCAATATCAGCCATCGGGCCCTCTTGTGATACAGATTTTACCAAGTATTATTCTCTATATATACATATAGATACCACATAGTTATTCCGCCATGTCAATTATTGTATATTTATTATGACCTCATTTAACACATATATGTATCTGAGTGTTATCAATAAAATCTTGGAATCTTAAATCTTGGTATTAGTACCATAAAACAGAACAAGAAAAAAGGAGATTGTGGAAATAGATATAAACCATGGTTTGATGTGGAATGTAAATTTGCTCGTCAAAATTACAGAAAATTAAAGAGACGTTTTAAGTCGAAAAATAATTGCAAAATCATTCAGACATGTTAAATGCCGAAAAAGCTTATAAAAATGTTCTCGATAACAAATTTAGAAACTTTAGAAAAGACCTCTCAGATAAAATAAAAAATTTGCGTTGCAATAACCCGAAAGAATTTTGGAAAATTTTAAATCACAGTAAAAGAAAGAAACAACCTGACATTGATATTGGAAAATTACACAATTTTTTTCAAAATTTGAACGCAGCACCGGTAGATGATCATAACGTGCGTCTTCCCGACATTGATCCCATGCAATGTGAACAGCTAAGTGAACATATAAATTCGCCTATTTCTATGGAACGCCATAGCTGTCTTCCGTTGTTCATATTTAGTATACGCTGTGATCATTTAATTATTTTCAGCGGTTTTTTCTCGATTATGAGTGGCCTTTTTATTATGTTCAGTAGTATAACAATTATGTTGAGCAGTAACATCATAATGATCAGTAGAATAATCATTATATTGTGCAGATCTGGTATTATATTCAGCACTTTAATCAATATACTTAGCAGTTTTGGCTTTATGTTCAGTAGGTAAATTATTCTATTGAGTAGATTTGTCTTTGTATTCAGTACTTTTGGAAATATCTTCTGTGGACATATTTTTACATTATGTAGATTTCTCATTATGTTGACTACAGAAACCGAAATATTCAGTGGTCAAACACTCTTTATAATCAGTACTGTTATCATTATGTTGAGTGAAATAAATATTATGTTCTGTAGACTAATCATTATGTTCTGTAAAATAAATATTATGTTCTGTAGACTAATATATTTCAAAAGGTGAAATTCTCCAGTCCATTAATCAACCGAAGAATGACAAAGCTTGTGGAGAAGACGATATTATAAATAAGTTCATAAAATCCACATCAAACCAGTTTATAAACATTTATGAGAAACTTTTTAATATTATATTTGATAAAGGTTGGGAAATTGTTACTATTAGGGGACCCCTTCAGGATCACAGTCTTTTTATGCCGCATGATGAAATATTAACTTGAAAGATACCCGCTTCCCAAAACTATGCTTCTTATAACATGAAAATGCACTAAGATTTTAGATAAATATTGCTTTTTCATACAAATAAATTTAACCCTTAATGTACAAGGATAAAACTTTACCATTGACGTTCAGAATATTTCAATATTTAGTCTATACTATGTCATAAATTATTTTTCATATGATTTGTGTATTTTTATACGGACCTCGATAAATAGAAGTTGTATATAATAACAATATGACCGATATTATCTACCGTGTGATAATGATAGATCCTGTATAGGTGTGATGGTAGAAACTTTCCGTGTTCGGGTATTGACTAATCAAAATAAGATTAAACAAAACTCAGATGTAATTAGATTGTTATGATATATTGATAAGTATGATTAACCAATTTTCCTTTTATTTGATGAGAGAATCTTTCAGTTTTTAAATACAGAACCTTGCAATTAATCGAAGAAACTGATAAAAAAATTAAATTTCAGATATAATATTAGATATTTTATAGATAAATAAATATAAAGATAAACACCATTTTACTTATATATCTCGTGTCAAACAAATTTATATGTTCATGCATAAACATAAAAATAAAAACGAAAATGAAAATGAATAAAATAAAAAAAAAAATCTCTAAATATTACAACTGTGATTCCTACATTTTATTATAAATTTTATATCTAACAATAGACAAAAATAACAGCTTTAGTACTCAATAAAACTAAATCAAACTATGATGTCTGGAATCGAACTTCAATATTAACCAAAACTTGCAAAAAATAGAAAGAAAAAAACGGCGCTTTTCTTTTGAAATTAGGATGATTATAGACATCTGTGATTTCTTTGTTATTTTTGGAGAAATTGTAGATGTTTGACACAGATATTCTCAAGGAAGGGGATTTTAATGTACTGATCCATATTTGAATAGATTACGACCAGTAAACCGCAACCTTAGCGTTAAGGTTCGCATAAACGCTAGAATGTTTCAAAAGATTACAACCAGTAATCGACAACCTCAGGGTTAGGGTTCGAATACACTAGAACAGCGTCATAACGGCATCTGTAATATCTATGGTTACAGAAGGGATATGAAAAAGAGTACCTTGTTGATAGAGGTAGGGTCAATCAAAGGCTTCTGTGATATCGGTATGTAGGCATAATCAGCATATACAACGTCGTAAGAAGCGACTCCACATCGGAGATATTTTTTATCAGATCACACCCCCATTTCAAGTAATATATGTACTCCTTCGAAAGCTGATCGAATCATTGGGAAAACCAAGGTAGAAAAAAAAAATATTTGATTCCTAAAAAGCGAAATGGAAAGCAGAAGAGCACTACAGCACACATGGGGTTAAAGTTGTGTCAATCGAGCACAATGGTTATCCGCACGAGCAACGATGACTGATTTAAATAATAAATCGGAAAAATTTATTTTTACATATATAGAGAATACAGTGAAATGACCAAAATTTCCAAAAAATGAATTGCTTTCCCACAAGGTTTTGATGTCACCTTAGGATATGTAAGTTGAAAAAGTTTGGGGAGGGGAGGGGGGGGGAGTTTAATTTAATTTAAGTAGTTTTCTATGTTCCTTTTACAGCTGATTTTGTAAACTCTGATTATTGACAAAACTGGGACAAAACAGGTATTGAAGGAGATACAAACATTTTTCCAGTTCAGTCATATCAGGAATTTTATGTATGGCAATGACATTGCAATTTTAACTCCGATAACGTCAAGTGTATGAGTGTGTGTGTGTGTGTGTGTGTATGTGCATTGTGCTGAGTTACAATTATAAAATATCCTGATGATTACGGGGAAAATTTTTTTATAATACAATGTACCTATAACAATATAAGACATATTTTCTTTACTCAGTAACGGTTTCTAGGAAGCAATATGCTTCCTTTGCAGAAAAGTCGGTGAATGATATGATAGTGTGAACAGTTTTAAGTGCTGTTTGTTTAATATTATGTTTTGTATCCTGTTCGACTTGACTTAAATTAGAGAATGTTCAAATATTTGAGTAGACTTGTTAACGTTCGGTATTTGAAGACAACGGCGGTGTTTCAATCATCCCTTTTAAAATATAACACACTTAAAAAAAATATTTCAACTTCGGAAAAGTTTTCTTAAAACCAATAAGCAATTTGAAAGTCGGCTGATCATAACGTTGTCACCGGGGTATTGCTATTGTCTCTTTTCATCTTAGTTTTTCCGGCCATTGTTGAAAATTTCTTTGTGGTTAATTTAAAATATATGTATCAAGTAAGTTTTGTGCAAAGGACTTATTAGGAGAAAACTTTTTAAGTATGAAATATCTACCAAATCTCTGAGGCGTCAGGAATTTGAAAATGGTACACGGTTGCTTGTTCCTCTTAAATTGGTCAATACAATATAATAATCTCACAACCATGAATAACATGCAGACGAAAGTATTACAACTGAAAATACATCTACTTGCAATCATTTTCTGATTATCTTGTTGGGTGTAAAAATCCAGATATTAAATGCATTACAATCACTATTTAGATATATATAAACGTCTAAAAAGTTGCAAAACAACATCAAAATAAAACAAAAAAAAATGAATTATAACAATAAATCACGAAAATAATGTGATCCCAAAATTTTGCTAAGTTTGAATTATTGTTATAATTCAAAATTTTATTTGATGTTGATTTGCAACTTTTTAGACGTTTATTTAGTTTTTTAGTTTGCATTGTATCGTTAATTTATTATCGGTCCAACTTCTAGTAAGTTCGAGAGAGAGAGAGAGAGAGATAGACTACTTAATATGTTGTTCAAGAGGGAGTGTTTAAACACATTAATGTTTTGTTATTATTTTATTGCAGAAATACATTTTAATTAAAGCAGTAATATTAAAATAGTAAAAATAATAATGTCCTGCTGGGAAAGGAAACAAATTTGGATAAACAGGTAAACAAGAACACCAGACCAGTGACATTTTTTTACAAATCCGGTCGGTTCGGTACAATAGAAATTTAAATTTAAACTTGTACTAGTATCCGGGTAATATATCAAGTTTGTTGTCCAGCGCCCTCATACGTGAACTCGGTCAATTATACAGCCTAACACTTACTTTTTCATTCTGATTTTTCCATTTTATGTAAAAACAAAAGGTTTATTTTGCCAAACAAAAATTTTTAATAACAATTTCATCATATCTATACCCTTTAAAAATAAATTTATAACCATACAATGAAATATTATATACTTATTGACTGGGTATGAGGGGAATAGTAAGTTAATTGTCCCCGATGTACCAACTATTGCCTCGAGGCGTAGCCGAGGGCATTTGTTGGAATCGAGGAGGTACTAAACCTATTATTCCCAGAATTTGCAGTCAGTAAGTGTTTTATCCTACCGAAAACACTTTACCGGTCTATAGTTTCCAGTTGTATTTACCAGTCAGTAGTAGTGGAATCTATTGACCGGTCAATAGTAATGGAAAGTATTGACCGGTCATAATTTCAAGTTCAAGTTTAGAAACACACAAAATAGTGAGAATATTGTCTTAATTTTCATATAGAAAAATACATAATAAAATTAAGGATGTTCTAACTAATTTTCCATACCTCGATACTTTATTCGTATATAAAACTATTTTATATCCCTTTGGTATATTTTTGGCATTAGAATCTCATCTTTAAGTAATTTGTACGTCTTTGGACATTTTCTATGAAGTCGTAATTCAACTAATTGTGGAATTGAAAAGTAGTTTTCATTAAAATCTATCATCAAAATTCAAATGTATATTTTAATGAGAATTTAGTCAAAATCCAGAAAAGAACAGTGATTATTGTTCGTATTAGATTGATTTAATGTTAATTCTGCATGATAAATTTCATTATCATAAAAAAGAATCATTGTTTAATGTAAAAATCTAATTTTCTCTTTCCACAAATAAAATCGGGAACTCGTAAGCATTGATCGGATATTTAAAATGTTTAAAAAAACAGAAGTTTTGAAACGTTTATTTTAGAGGGAGGGGGGAATGATGTTTGTTTTGATATCTTTATTTTAGGGGCCCGCGTGATTAGTTCTTGTTTTGAAACCTTTGTTTAAGGGCCATTAGGCTTGTTTTGACACCTTTATTTTAGAGGCCATAAGTCCTTGTTTGACTTCTTATTTTAGAGACCACTAGTGCATGTTTCGTGTTGGTATTTGTTTCTCTTTTTGAAACCCACACGACGAACCCTAGATGTGGTCACTCTTTTCCTAATTTTAACATGTTTAATGGGATGATATTATTGACGCCTAAGCCGTATTCTTACATTTTCATAGATATTTCTTCTGTAAGGTTTGTTGCTACATTCGATATACACAGTCACTTTTTTCTATTCGATGACTCTCCAGTTCCAGAACTATCACTTTGGATAGATAACCTGTGTAAATATATCTTTCCAGGAAAGAGGTTATAAACGTTTCTAAAATAAATAAATAAATAAATAAATAAATAATTTTAATGATTTTATCGAACCCAATCAAAGGCCGTGTATTTTCAGTTGGTGTCGCTTGTCTTCTCATTGTCTTGGGGGAGGTTGCTGTATTGAAAACTCTATTTTCAACACCATTGTTTCTGGGGACATTCCGCTGTCAACTGATGGCTAGCTCAAAATAAGAATTCGTTGATTATAAAACCTTTTATACATTTGAACTACAATGTAGAGAAAAATCTGAGGTAGTTTATTAAAAGAGATTTCATATTTTTAAAACGTTATATTAAGTCAGAGGAAAGCAATGATCAAATACAAACTGTACAAAACTTTCTTTTTAAAATCAAGTACATGCAATGGTGTGAGAATAAACTAACAGAACAGCAAACAAGGGACAGAATATAGTTTACTCAAAATCAATTAACAAATTCTCAAAAAGAATCAATATTTTATACAAAAATACATAGTTCAAAAACAGGATAATTTTATAGCCTTACAAATAAATTGTTCATGAAACCGTAAGATAGACAAAAATTTAATTTACATATCGTACGTAAAGGTCCTTGTACAATACTTTGAATGATGTACATGTATGATTCTTGTCTTGTGTGTATGATTACCCGACTTTACAGGTAGTCAATTTTGGAATATACGACATTAGAACCTGTAGGTGTTTAAAATCTTTTAAGGTAAGTCAAGAATGTTTGCATTTGTTTTAATAATTGGATTTTTTGGACCAATGACAATCTTCAAATAAAGAGCTTGTAGAAAATCACGTATTTGCACTATCTGAACCTTTCAAATGGTCATTTTCAATCGATTAGATATAAACATTTGATCCGGGATGATACTTCGGAGAAATCCGGTTCAAAAAAAAGAAAAGATCCCGACACGGACACAGGTATCTATAAAAGTCAGGATTAGCGGTTACAGTTCAGTTTGTCTTAAACTGACATTCATCGCTACGCAATAAAATTACAAGTTTTTTTTATAGACAGAGATATACAAGACAAAAATGGTATGTAATGTAATTATAAGTTTTGTCAGTTACAAACAGCTACAATTTGTTAATTGAATAATTTTTTTGGAAAATTTGCTAGTTTTGCTTTGTTTCTAGTTACTCTTTTCATTATTCGGTTTAGAAAGCTACCATATATTTTTCTTTTACTTCTTTTTTTGAATGGATACCATGCATGGATATCTGGGTTGATAATGGTCAAGAGAATATAAAAAAATATTAGGGCAAAAAAATGTTCTGGATTGTTTTTGCATCTTCAAGGACTAAAAAGAAAATAATACAACCGAATCGAACAGATCGACTATTAAGCGATTATGTGAACGTCGTAATGATCTATGATTTAGATTTTCCAAAAGAGTTGATGACGCAAAGGTATATCTTTCTGGTGATTTTGCATCAATTGTTGAATTGCGTTCAGTATATATTTTCTAGTTCGTGATATCATTCTTAAATTCTTAAAAAAAAATGAACATCGATTTGCTTTACAACTGTTAATCTCCGCAAAATTTCAAAGTATAAGCAAAATTTTTTAATGTCACATAGCATATTCCGAGACATCCCGCAATCTCTGCTTGAGGGTGTGAAACAATTTATCTCGATCGATATGAATCACATGATTAATTAAGGGTGTCATGCTGATTTTCAGCCATGATGATGGTGATATATTTTTTAAAGATCTTCCAGCCACCATTAGTTATATTTAATACTGTAAACTTGATAAAACGTATAAAGAAATGCATTTTCTTTTCAGAGCAAAGAAACGTGTACAGTTGGAGTTGGGAAATTAAGACATGTATCGTTATCTTTCCTTCAAGATGTCTTATTAAATTTATACAATGTCAAGATCAAAATTGAAAGTTTAGATAATGCCTTCAAGTCTGGAAAGGAACTGCCAACTAGACGAGCGGTCGATATGAAATCCGTAAAGGATGAAATTTATGCCAGACTGCAGAGAATATTCAAAGAAAAAGATGAAAGAAAAGAAATATTTGAAAATATTTGCACGAAAATCATTGAAAGTGGGAAGGTGAAAGACATGGTGGACCAACTGGAGATAATAGGCGAAACCGCAGGAGACGTCATTGCAGAATGGCAAATGGAAAACGAACTGTATGTCGGTGTTGTACCGAACTATTCCGGACAAGATGTACTGTTTGAAGCTACAATGAACGAGGAAAACAATAAACTTTATATCCACTGGGACAACGAAAAATTATCAACAGAATTTCTGCCAGCCGTCTGTTGTCTAGCACAAGCCCTACGTAATCAGAAAAGACAAGCTTCTGCTGTTGAGTACTTAGCTTTCCAGTTAGCGTACTACAATCTGGCTAACGGCGGTCAAGGTAAACATATTACGGCCCGTTGTCTTGGAACTCCAGGATTTAGACCTTATACACAAACTTATATGTCCCTGACTGACCCAGGAGATGGACACGTACTTGGCACGACCCGTTTTAACGAATGGATGAAAGGTGCAATTGTACATGTGGAACATTTAGAACGACCCCGTCATCTTCCAAGACAGAAAATAGAGTCGTACCGAATACCATCAATCTTCGACTTTGCTAGAGTACGTCTCCATGTTGGACCAAGTGCACCAACAACATATTTTGTAGGTCGATGTATTAAAGATTCTGGTGACTTCCATGAAGATTTCTTAAAACTTGTCAATATAACAGCAGCATCAGCTACTGCTGCTTTTTATCAAGGAGCTGCTGAATGTAAAGTATCTATGGAAGGTTTATCAACTTCACAAGCAGTCATGTATATGCATGCCTTAAGAGGTCAGGTACAAAAGAACAGAAAACAAATACTGTCGGCCGCATGGAACCTAAACCAAGTAATCCTTGATGATTATGAACAAGACGATCCAGTGGAGTTAAACGAGAGGATGGATATTGCCACAAGAGCCATAGAAATCACTGTGATCGGAGGATTTCACAAGATCACGTGGGATGGAGCAAGTGATTCCTACCCGTCGAAGTGTATTATGTATCAGCTGACGTTTGAAGAAGCCTTAACAATCGTACACGAGGCTCATCTGCGTGGTCTTATTACTTATTTTTCGGCAGGTTTCAAATTTAATGAAATAAAATATGCAGTATATGCTGGAGTTGATGGCATAGGCATCGGAGGAGCTCAAGTATTAAGATTCATGGACGGTGAAACTGGTATGCATGGTCCCTACACGGAGGAAAACATTCCCAGAATAATGCAGAGTCGTGACGAAGCTGCCAAATCATTTCGTGGTAGAGGGGTTAAACTTTTGGCAAGGTTAGACACAATGTTTTATGAAGGATCTATTTCAGAAGAGCAAAATGATTTGAGAGCCGACTTATTTTCAGCTCTTCTGTCGATCAATGAACAGAAAATTGAGGAAATAATTTCTTTACTTGTCGATGTGATTAAGATGAAAGACGAGGGAAATGAGCCACTTATAGGCCAGGCACAACGATTGTTTGAGGCAAAAGATCCGTTGCTGAAAAAATATTTCGAGTCTGAAGAAGAATGGCAAAGGTTCGTAAGTCTGCTTAAAACGTTTGTGGCGGCAAAAGACAATGATTCTTTGGCGGAGGAATACGACAGTGATCCATGGCTGAACGCTCGTAAAAGTTATAGACGATGGCAATGGCAAACAAATAAATGTATCTGTCGCCAGACGTCGTTCGAAGTTAATTGCAAATGTTTCCATTAAAGAATGTTAACTATCATATTACCAGAGTCTTTCGAAATTTATAGTGTTTCAATGGAAAGGTGAAAAAACTGATTTTTGAACTGGATTTTTTTCCCTTATGAATTTTGTTTAGTTATAGTTAATAGTATATTTATTTATATATTTATACCTTTTTTATACTTGTGTTTGTCTCGTGAAGTGTTTTATTGTTATCCTAAATCATATTAATGTTACATATATTTTTAGATTTTTATTTTTTATTAAAAATATATATATTATTCAGTACAAAATTTGTGTGTTAGTAATTCTATTATTTCATGTATGTGTTGAATTTGATAAAATTTTATGCAATAAATTTTTAGAATAGCTTGTATACTTTATTTTACATTTTTTTGCATCATTTCAGGGATGAAGTTTAAGTGTATCAAAATCCTAATCATTTATTATTAACACCGAGTGGATACCACTGCTTCTAAACTCTGAGTCCGCCAGGGTATCAACAGGCTGTTCCAATATTTCGATATTACCTTGAAATGAAACTTTAAAATTTAGGCCTGTCCTTAAATTTCTTAAATTGACCCCGTTTCAGGAAATAGACACAGGAGAAAAAAATAAGTCGTAAGTCTCCTTAAAACTATGACCACGGAATATCCCAATATATGTTATCTTTGCTAATCTATTGCTTTTCATCAAATGTCTTCAAATAACTCCAAAAGACCAACACAAACGCAAGAAAAGGCCGAACCAGTCCGAGGTAGTCTTCTTTTTCAAGAAATTTATTGATTCTTCTGATCGATTGACCTATTGTTCTTCCTTGACACAAAACTTAATTTATAACTGACACAGCCAACAATATATATATCGGTTGTTAATTGGAAAAAATGGTTTCATCTAAAATCATTAGCAACGGACTTTTTGTGTTTAAAGCACCTGGCTTAATATTTTGACACCGGACTGATGGGGATCCAAGATCGCCGCCAGAGCCGATCATACATTTGTAGTTTAACATAGGACACTATGGGAAATTTAATATTTTCTTATCTTAAACCCCTTGGCCAATTGGAACAAAACTTAGCGTCAATGGTCCTTTGGTGGTCCCCTTTCAGAATTGTATCCCATGATCCCGCCCACTATCTAAAATGGCCGCCAGAGCCGAACATTTTTAAACATAGTACCCCATGGGAAATATACAAGTATACCAGAGAGTCCATGTAGACAGTATAAACTTGCAATTTTCTAGTTATATTTTTAATACAGAAAAACACAAATATGAATGAAATAAAAAAAAAATCAAAATAATGGATTTCGGAAAAAGGGGAATGCAAAATAAGTCCTGTCCCCAGATACCTTTGGTAATAGTAACAAATTTACCGGTCGATTACAGTTAACCTTCGCCATCTTGAACGCATTTTAATATGGATTTAGGATAACTCGAATAGACTTTAAGAACCTGCACCAGTAAAAAGCAAGATAATAAAATGTATCACAAAATACCGAAATAAATTTGATGCACTGTGTGGCCATTTCGTTGACTGACAACTCATCAGCAGTGCTCGAGATCAAAATGTTGGAAATCCGGTTAAAGATATGATGAATTAATAAGCACAACCATCAAAAACCAAAACAGTTAAAACAAACATGAATCCAAACTCAGCTAAGGGCTACCTCTGCATCAAAAGGAAGTGCCTTAGAAATTTCTGTTAAATTTTGAACCGAAAATCTAACAGCATTTATGTAATTAATCATGCCAGGACAAAAATTCTGGCTCGGGGGCTTACAGTCCACCAGCAGTGACATAGATCCAGTAATCATGCCAGGACAAAAATTATGGCTACTGGGCTGATGGGGATTTACTGTCCACCAAGAGTGACATAGCCCCAGATAACGTACTCCTAAAAATTTAAGTTAAAAATTGATTTGCTGGTTCCTATGTGTTCGAGAGACGCGTATACCTTATAATGGTATCAAACATGTGCACTTGTATTGTAGACATAACAAATCGTTTATGAAAAGCTTTTTAAATTAACGGATCTATGACTTTTCTCTTTGAATATAATGTCTGGTGTCTAATATTTGATACAGTGTTAACATAAATTATCTTGAAAAGTTTCATGGTCCAGATAAAAATCTAGGCATACATACCAAAACCTCTTTTAATGCTTCCATGATGTAAAGTAAACACACTTAGTTCAGTGCCACAAGCACTGATAGTCAGGTGCCACAAGCACTAATAGTCCGTTGCCAGGAAAATCGTAGAAAAATTAAATTATACCGCAAAATAGTAAAGATAAGATTATTTCAAGGTGAGGTAAAGTTTCTTTGTTTGAAAATTCGTCTATAAAAAGACAAAATATGCTGAGAATCTTCAAATATTTACTTAAATAATAGGTTTCAAGCAACAGGGCCTGTATTTTCATGCAATATGTTTGAATTGTTAAGATGATTAGAAAATGAATTGACGTGATCAAGCAAATGTTAAACTAATTTACAAACTAAAAACACTTTTGAATTCCGTGACATTAACCATTTATGGACAAGTAAAGAATAATAACCCTTATTAAGAAGAATTGTGATACACCTACTCTCTCGTTTGTATAAGAAAAAAACGAAAAGTCCGTTGCTGAGCACGTTTCGTCAGGAAACGCAGAAAAAAACCCCGAAAAGACCGCTACTATTCCGCATCGTGACAGCCGAAGAATTTTAATATTGGTCTGAAAACATTAAGCTAAATGTAACACCCAAAGAATGATTTAGAGCGGGACTCCCTATGGCTCTGCATATCAATCATAATGGGTAGCACAATAGAACTAAGTTTTCAACTGGACAAAATATGGCTAGTTTGAAAGAAAATTAATATTTTCAATAGTTTACTAAGCTGGCCCAGCGGGTGCATGTCGCCCTTCACTGATATGATGTAAAAGAATACAGTTCGCTTCAGTCTGCAAAGTGTATACTATTAAAATATCACGGATTTTATTCGAAAATGAGGAAATAATAAAAAAAACCCGTAATTATAAGGTTGCTACGTATAGTATACAGTAGTGCAATCTTACAGAATCATATGAGGTGTAATTGAACTCGCCACCCGTTCCCCATAGATATTCTAGATCAGAAATCTTGCACAGCTACCGGGCACAGCTAGATATATATATGAGTCGAAGAAAATCTGGCATAATGCAGCCGGAGACATTTCAACATATTCAACATAAATCTAACTCTATGCCAGTTGTTATCCCGGAAAAGGGGGGGGGGGTACTTGGTTATATAACTCGTATATGTGTGCAGATTTCAGTTTGCAAACCGGAGCCTGTTCATGGCTGTAAAGTGTAGAAATTATACTCTGTCACTGATACTATGAACTCAAATGTGATATGACATGCGTCTACACGACTAAAAGTCAATATGCTATGGGAACATATGACAAAGTTTGGGACCATTCCTTGGGTACGGGTCTGAGTGGGAAGTGTTTATAAACTACCACAACAAACTCTTGTTAGCTGCAAACATCATAACAACAATACACAAGTGTATGTGTGCTGGTCGACGAAATTGAAATTGTTCTACTCGTTTAGATTCTTAACGACGATGCAAACTAGGTTTCGACGACGATAAAGTAATCCTGTTCATGACGCACTATATTTGATACTTTCAAGATTATAATCCGTCTATAAATGTATAGAGTAAGCTTGTTCATGGCGTGGATCTAAATCATGACCATGATCATGACCTGTAGGGAACAAGAAAAATTGGACCCTTAACTCATTTGTAACTACGGCACAATTGAGTACCCGACCCCCCCCCCCCCCCCCCTGGTTTTTTTCAATCATAGATCGGGGACATACAGTAGTTATACCAAAATAAGTATATTGTTTTAAATGGGCATAAGGGTATTACTTGTAAATATATGTGTGTTAGCGGAGGATTCTTGTCGTACCAACAAAGCTATAGTTTTTTTTTTTAAATACGAATATTTTAATCATTGGAACGATGATTTATAAAAAAAATTGTATATATTTCGCAGTTAACCAAGTAGGGCTGTACACGATTGTTTGATACATTCGACTGTTATTCCAGTTGCGAGGTTAAGCCCACATGCATTTTCTTTATCAGATCAATATATGCACGCCCCGCCCCCGTTTCCAAATGAATGAATAGATAATTAAATAAATAATGAAATAAATAGATAATAAATGATTTAAAAGATCCATTAAAATTTATCATTCGATATTTGAAAGAGCCCTTTCGAAGGGTAATTATAATTATCCACCTCCCCCTTTTTTTATTTTTAGACAACATTGACAATTGAAGGGGCATAACTGCAGTTAATTTATGCATATCAACCTACAGGAAGCTCTTCCAGTAAACAGTAAGTAACTGGGAACGCAACAGCATGATTGGCATGTTACAGATATTTTTGTTCCTGTAAGTTACACTTATTGTTCAGATCATAATAATTATAACATCAAATGTGCTTCAAAACAATAAATCTTTAAAAAATTCAGTGTCAAGGGGAAATAATTCAGACTTTACAAATATTATCGGGCACAACTATTTTTATAACAAAGAAGGTAATTATTACCTATAATTTTAGATATTTTATTTAAATTTTTATATTACCAAAATAATATCATACAATAAATACTCTAAAAAGTATCAAGAACATGCCTCATTCGTCGTCCCTCGGTAAGTACTTGTAGATTAGTAACACAACTAACATTGAATTCCGGCCTAAAGTAAACTGTTAATAATACTGATGGGTATGGTATATCTTTTGGAGTAGACTTTGTTGTTTGTGCGCTTGAGTACAGTCTTAACCAGGATATAGTTTTGTGTACACATTTGTGGAAGTCTGCATTTCTACAGAACCAGTTGTCAAAATAGGAGCAAGTCTCCAACTGTGATTAATGTTCTCTCTGATCTTATAAAATCAACAGATGGTTGTGGGAAAGTTGAAGTACATGTAATTAATGATGATTAGAATTAATTACCATTAACTGACCTATTATAATATCAAAACATTACACTTATGTGTTTTACATGTATGTTTTTTTTCTAATCTTGATTGTTTGTATTTTCAAATATCCTCATATGGGCCCTTTTATTGGAAATAAAATCATCTTCTTCTTCGATCTTCTTCTTCTATAAATGTTGATTATTTAGCTCACCTGACCCAGAGGGTCAAATGAGGTTTTCTCATCACTTGGCGTTCGTCGTCCGTTAACTTTTACAAAAGTCTTCTCTGAAACTACTAGGCCAAATGGAACCAAACTTGGCCACAAGCATCATTATGGTATGTAGTTTAAAAAATTGTGTCCGATGACCCCGCCTGCCAACCAACATGGCCGACATAGCTGACTTGGGGTAAAAATGTTCATCAGGTGAAAATCTACCTGCCATGAAATTTTCAGACGAATCGGTCAACCCTTAATTGGGTTATTGCCCCTGAATTGTTAATTTTAAGGAAATTTTGCAGTTTTAGGTTATTATCTTGAATATTATTATAGATAAAGACAAACTGTAAACAGCAAAAACGTTAAACAAAGTAAGATCTACAAATAAGTCAACATGACCAAAATCCTTGATTGGCCCCTTATAGGAGTTTTTGCCCTCTAAAGACGATGTCCGGCGTAAATTTTCCGTTAAAAAATCTTCTACTCTGAAACCTCTGTGCCAATTTGGACTAAACTTTGGTGGAATGGTCCTTGGGTGGCCCCCTTCCAAAATTATATCTGGCATCCTCGACTTCCAACCAACATGGCGGCTGTTAAAAAAAATAGAAAAAAGGGGGATGAATTAAAAAAATCTTCTGTGAAACTACAAAATTGGAACCAAACTTGGCTGTAATGGTCCTTAGGAGGTTCTTTTTCAGAATTATGTCCGATGACCCGTACTATTAACCAAGATGGCCGCCACAGCCGAACTTAGTTTAAAATAGGGCGCTATGGGAAAATTGATTGAAAAATCTTCTTGTCTGAAACCACTTGATAAATTGGAACCAGACCTGGGAGCAATGGTCCTTTGATGGTCCTCTTTCAGAATTATGTCCATTGACCCGGACTGTCAACCAAGATGGCCGCCACAACCGATCTTAGTTAACATAGGACCCTATGGAAAATCTTGTCTGAAACCACTTGACCAATTGGAACCAGCAATGGTCTTTAGGGGGTCCTCTTTCAGAAATGTGTCCAATTTTGTGGACTTTGGACCAAGATGGCCGCCACAGTCGAACATAGTTTAACATAGGGCCCAATGGAAAAATTCATTTACAAATTTGCTTGTATGAAACCACTTGACCAATTGGAACCAGACTTGGCAGTAATTGTCCTTAGGAGGTCCTCTTTAAGAAATTTGTCCGATCATCCGGATTGTTAACCAGGATGGCTGCCACGGCCAAACCTCGTTAAATAAGGACCCGATAGGAAAATTCATTTAAAAATCTTCTTGTCTGAAACTACTTAGCCAGTTGGAACACTTAGGAGAAATGGTCCTTAGATGGTTCTCTTTTAGAAATTTGTCCGTTGACGTGGACTGTCAACCAAGATGACTGCCACAAGCTGAACTTAGTTTAATATAGAACCCTATAGAAAAACCAGCCAAGTTGACTGCAACACTTAAATTTTTAGGTCTACCCAAGGTGAAAAGTTAAATCCAGGTAAGCGATACAGGCTCTTGGGGGCCTCTAGTCTATAGATTGTCTGGTAGGTTGATATGCATCTCCAAGGACTGGATTTTTCTCTCGAGTACAGAAGGTTGATTCTATGCTTATTTGGTGTTCACAAAATTCTAAATATTATAAAAGCTGATAATAAGGTATTTTTTCATGGTTTCAGATAAAAGATATTGCCAAAGTACTGAAGCGAGGTTCCAGTTTTCAACTTTGACAATGGGTGAGGTAGAAGGTTTGGCCTATGTCTCTTGTAGCGAGTTAAAAGAAGAATTAACAGAAGAGGAGAATGATGCAAATAAGATGTACCTTGCCACTGAGCATACACCCAACCAGTCAGTAGAACATTGTTCGGTTTCAAAAAAGCAAATAAATGAAGGCTTAACTAGAAACCATGAAAATCATCATTTGAATAAGGATATAAATGAGAAAATTGACAATTATGATGGTGATGAATTGAAAATTGCCATCTACCAATTTCTAAATGGGGCTGAAATTGATGCATTAAAATCGGATGAAAATAACAAAATCAGCGAATCAAATGAGTTTATAAAATTGACAACCGACAAGGAAACACCATATTCGTGTGGTGTGTGTGGAAGGGAGTTCACTGCTGTTGGTGGTTTAGTAATCCATCTGCGTGTCCACACTGGAGATCAACCATTTTCATGTACCGAATGTTCCAAAGCTTTCTCAAATCGTGCAAATCTACGCAAGCACATGCGCATTCACAATAACATACGACCTTATGAATGTGACATATGTGGTGCCAAGTTTACATTAAACCAAAACATGCAAAGCCATCGCCTCACACATTCCGGAGAAAAAAGACATAGCTGTACGATTTGTGGAAAATCCTTCAGTCGAGCACATCATGTCAAACGGCACATGGATACACATGCGTTATCACCGGAGAAAAATCATGAATGTTCTATATGTGGTAAAGGATTCAATAGAAAGGAAAACCTACATGCACACGTTAAAACACATGACAAACCTGTCCTTGGTTGTGTATTCTGTGGACAATATTTCAAGGGTGACGGAAGACTAAAATGTCACGTAAGAAAGAAACATCCGGATGAACATGAGAGTTTTGAAATTTCTAACAACTATCATATTAAGTCTGAATCAGATAAACCGGACTTTAAAACAAATAATATTTGAATTTATTACCTTGACCTAGTGTAAATAGACAAAAGACGATAATCTGAATAATATTTATCATTGTTTACTACTAAAATGCATACTTGCTTTCTAATAATCTCATTTCATTATAAACTGGATTTCAGAGCGTTCAGTGACAAGAGCCTTTACTGCAAGAAAGGATATAGTTTTTCCAGACTATTCTTTTTGACACTGGCTAAACATGGTTTTCAAATATAATAAAAACATTCTTGTCGACGTTAATAACTGATTGATGACTATAAACGTTCAAAGTTATTGTTAAAAAGTAATATGTTCTTTTTAAGTCCAAATTATAATAATAAAATATATGGTTGTTCAGTAATTTTCCTCAAAATTTAAATCGAACAGTATTCCAGCCGGGAAATCCGCCAAGGTTAGAACTCAGTTTTTAAATTTAAATGTTCCTAATTTAATTTCTGTTACATTAGTCTTCTACAAGATTTCATAAATATATGGTTTCTAGGTACGTCTGAGAAATAAACAAAGGATTAAATTCAATTTTTAGCTCACCTGGCCCAAGGGGCCATGTTAGCTATTTTCATCACTTTGCACCCGTCGTCCATTCGTCGTTAGACAATTCATCACCTAATCTGAAACCATTGAGCCAAATTGAACCAAAATTTGCAGGAATGGTGTATGGAAGAATGTCTATGAAATAGCCTCATTTCATCCGATCGGATGAAAACTATGGCCACCAGAGGCCATTCTTGATTCTGATTGGTCAAATTTTCATTCCAAATCTTTTCAAACTTTATATTAATGTTGATTGGGAGACCCTCTCTAAATATTTATCATTGTGTTGATCGGGTGGGATACATGGCGGCTACAGTGGCACATAGGTTTGCGTTGAAGCCGATTGGAAATCACAATTTCATCATCTCTTCTGAAAGTACAAGGTCATTAATAACTAAATTTGGCAGGAATAATGTATTGAAGGTGACTGGTCCTTTATAAAAATTACTCATCTCATTTAGATCGAATGAAAAGCATGCCAACCAGAGGCCATTCTTGATTTTGATTAGGAATGGTGATTGGGAGCCACCCTACAAAGATTCCTGATTTGGTGTTGATTCATAAATGGCGGCTACATTCTTGATTGCTCAAATTTTCAAATTTCTTCTTAAACTACTATGCCAAATATTTTCAAACTTTATAAAATGATGACTGGGAGACCTTCTACATAGATTAGTCATTTTGGTGTTGACCAGGTGTCATTGAGGCTACTGTGGTACAATATGTTTGCATTGAAGCCTATGGGAAATCACTATTTCATCATCTTCTCTGGAAAAACAAGGTCAGTAATAACCAAACTTAGCAGAAATAATGTATTGAAGGTCTTTCATAAAAAGTCCTCATTCCATTTGTGCCAGATGAAAAATATGGCTACCAGAGGCAATTTGTCATTCTGTTTGGTCAAATTTTCAGATTTATTCTCTAAAACTAATTCCCCAAATATTTTCAAACTTTATTTATAGGCATGATGATTGGGAGACCCTCCATAAAGATTCACCATTTTATGTTGATCGGGTGGCGTATATGGTGGCTACAATGGCACATAAGTTTGCACTGAAGCCTATTTTTGTCATCTTCTCTAAAAAAAAAAACAAGGCCAGTATTAATCAAATTTGGAAGGAATAATTGTATGGAATGTCATTTTTAAAAGTCATTTCGTTTGGATCAGATGAAAAACATAGTCACCACAGGCAATTCTTGATTCTAATTGTTTAAATTTTCAAATTCCTTCTCCTCTAAAACTAAAGTGCCAATTTCTTTTAAACTAAACAGCTAGGGATGATGAATGGGATGCCATCTGCGATCATTCCTTATTTCCTGTTGATTGGGTGGCAAATATGGTAGATGTAGTGGCACATTTTCTCATTCCGATCATTCTGATAGGTTAAGCCTTGATATGCTAACAAAATTAAATATGCAGTAAGTTATCAGCTTCATTCTGGTCTTGTTTGAAATCTAAATATTCCATTCAGTTACTATAAGGATTGTATGTATGGTTGTTAAGTACTTCTATGGAAAAGTAGTAGGCTTTAGAATGGTCCAGGAAATTCAGTGAGGTTGAAATTCGAATATTATATAATAATATTACAGGCACCTACGTGATTCTGAAACAGGATAAGAGAAAATGTACAAAAAGTGAAATAAGTTAAATTAATATGCATACACCATGTACACTGACTGTCCAGAACCGGTCGTTCTAATTTTGACCTCTTGTTCTGACCCCTTTACCAAAATCTTCTGAAACTTATGAACATGTTTGCGCATTAAACTGACAAAAATCAGTAATTAAAATCCTTAATTATATTTTCGGAATCACATACCTAACCATACGGAGAATTCAAACAAGGTTCGAATTTTATGTTGAATTCCGAACATAGAGTAAGTATATCTTTATTTTGATTTGGTCTTTGACAAAAATACAAAACAAATAAGCTCATAAGAGCTTTCACCGAATGTAAAAACATGTATACATTAATAAATAAAACAAGCATGTAGCATGCAAATAGATAATAAGACAACATAAGCATATACATAAAGTTACACAAAAAGCACTAAATCACTAGCATGTTTTATATACAGACTTGAACTGGCCACCCGCTGATTGAAACAACAGCAGGGGTCCAGTTTAATACAGACTGGGTGGGGGTATGACCAGCTCTCCACGTGGCAAAGCCGCGTTGGTGATCTCCTCAGACGCACATTCAGACTGTTATTTAAAAAGGAAAATAGTAATAAGATATTAAGATATTCTGTCATTGCGAAAAAAATTAAAACTATAACAGAAATTTAATATAAATTGGTCAGTTCTACTATTATTAAAAAGTAGCTCAGTTAAAAAAATTAGTAAAGCTAAATTTAAACTAGATAACTAAATTAACAGAGTGACTGAGACTATAAAAGTATCAGACAAGATGCAATTAAAAATTTAAAAATTAAAATGACTTGCTTGTTAGAAAAAGGCCTTCAGTATTTGTCATTTGCTAGCAGAGCATACTCACCCTGGAAGCCAGAAGATTATCTTAGTATTACCAGAGACTTATAAACTAATAAAACATAAGTCTAGAGCTGGTATTACCAATCCTGGGTCCACCGAGGGCATGAATATAAATGTATAACATAACATAAGATCTAGATTTTCATTAAAAAAAAGTAGCGTGTCAAATAGCTCCATAGACATGTATTTGGCAAATTGGTTTACTGATTTGCATAGAAACTGACATCTAGAAATTGAGTTGAAAATTTCAGTGTATCTATTATTCCAAATAATTCTATTGAATCCCCATTTTAAACCAGATTTAGAAGAAACCTTGAAAATACATCTGTGATAAGAAATAAGATAAAACATGACATAATAGTTTTCAATCTAAATTTGATATGCCTCGAGTAAAATATGATCAATCATTTTGACCCCAGGCTAGTGCTACGTTCCTTCTTTTATTCAATTGCTATCCCGTCATACTTCTCGTACAAGCTTCCGGTTACAACTCTACACCGGCTTGAGAGCTAACAGGGAATCTTCAAAGGTTTGAACTTTTGATTTATGTCTTTAGTATCATAATTCTGCGTTTCATTCACGAGAATTTCCTATATTCTAGGCTTCGAGCCCCATATCGAGAAAAATATCTGTTGTTTTACATTTTACTGAAAATAAGTTCTGTTCTTGTCGACGTGGCTTTTAACAAAATTCTCCGGTGTCTTGAGCATATTATTCTACAGAATACTATTTCCCGGACGGCCCAGACCGTAAGGTAGGTTTATCAAAATACAAACACAGCATAAGACTAAAGGTGGGATAAATTAAAGCGCATTTAAAGTAATTTCAAATTAAAAAGGACATATCTGCATATAATTATAATTTGCTACAACTTAAAAAAAAAACATATTTATATATTTATCATATGTACAGTAGTTTAAACAAAAAATTTCAATGAAATATGGTATCACCATGGAAAATACAAATATTGTTCTTTGGGAAAGGTTGAAGTATTTTATATGAATTTTTTAATTTCGGACAATCAGACCTGGAGAAATTTCATAGATGACAGTGTTAGAAACAAACACTTAATCGCCAAAGTGGAAATCCCATCAGGCAAGTAAATCACTACTTGTACTTTCCCGGAGGGTGGGGGGAGGGGGCAAGTGAAAATTAGCTTCCAATCGGTATCTCAGTACTTTTGCGACGATTCATTCTCGTTAACAGCGACTTTTGTCTAAGGACAGGACGGGGAAAGGACCGTTAAAAGGTTAGTTTATAAGCTGTTACATTCCATAATATCTGTAACATACATGAAAGAGATCGATCAAATCCGAGACAACAGAAACAATTTTTAATCTAAATTTCTTTAAATAGAAAACGATCTCGAACGTTGACATGTTAACAAATAGACCAGAACAGCTGTAAAGTATTTTGATGTTGAGATCATGTCAATTCTGGACAAAACACAATGTCTGGCATAAATTTATGTAAATTGACTATTTAACTTAAAGACCATTGTGAAATTAAATGCAATTGCAACATAAGGTCTCTGTAACACGAGACCCCCTAACATTACCCCTGAAAGACTTCAAACTGACTATGCCTTAATGTACATGGGGTAACAGCCTGGAAGAGAAACATTTGCTTTGGGCAGTAGGGCACTTGATTTATAAATAAGAAAGCCTCAGACTGCTTCTTGACAACTTGAGTTTTTAAAGGGCTACAGTAAGTAATGTCGGTTTCATTATTGTTTTTTCTCTCTATTTTAAACTTTTTATTCAAGAAATTCATAGAAAAAATATCTTTGAATGTATAATAGCCTTTTTTAACAATTGTTATGGTTGACAAAATTAACTTAGTTGTGGGACAGTAGTGGTTATTGATAAATGAAATAAAAAGCAACATTTTTTTTATTCTATTAATCATAATTCATTCAGTATTCTCCCTGGGCATTTTAGCATCAGAATTCGCCAAGATCCTATCCGACCTGGCCGAGATGCTATATTTTTTAACGTTGAAATTTCGCGGAACTCGTGAACGACCTACATTTTTGTAATTGCCTCTTATGATCAAAAGAATACATCATTCCCTTGATTGATTACCTGTAATTAGTCCCCAATGCCATTAAACCATGATTAAACAGGTGTTAATTGCCCTTAAGCTATATAACTGTTAAGATTTTAACGATCTCAAGTTGACACTAATTAGCTTATGTCATTGAAATCTTCAATGTCAAAGGTCAAAATTGCGACCAGGAAAATGCAAAACGTAAACGAGACATCTGACTGTCTAATACAAAACTTTGAAAAATAAAATTGGTTATTCCAAACCAAACCAAGAGGCTGCCAAAATATACTTTTCCAACTTATACAGGAGCAATTATCAGGGTTCTCGCTAAGGCGCGTATATGCGTCCTGGACGCGCTAAAATTGGACTGGACGCGTCATCCTTCAAACTCATGCGTCCCTGGGACGCATGTAGATCTACTCAGCTGCGTCTGAAGACCGTTATTTTCATTAAAAATCTCGAGCCGCCATTTTTTTGTTTTCTTGGAGATCAAAGGGGGGAAGGGAAAGAAACGACAAAAAGTAAGCTAAAAAATAGCGGCAATCGGAATTCTCGTGATTTTTCATTGGCCACAGTGTTTATTACAACCGGTAATATTATGTAGACCTCATTTAAAAGAAAATTTAGCGGATTTTGACTTATCTATGCACAAATGGAAATTTTGTCAATATTGATTATTAAGGTGTTCAAACAATGTCAATTGGAAGATTTTAAGAGTATGTTTGAGAAAAATTAATAGTAAAGATTATAGATAAATAAATATTACAAAATAAAATGGAAATAATAAATAAGTCCTTTTTTGCTGATATCTGTAACAGAAATTTTCTTCCAAGTTCGGAGCACCACTGAATAAGTCCAATTTTTTTTTTTGAAATTTCAAATTATATTCGTCAGTATGTTAAGGCAGCACATGATTTTAATTAAACTTTAACAATAGTACAATAGGCCTGCCATGGTCAAAATCATGCAGGAGTGTACGTTAAAAGAAGTGGCGATGAGTCCTGGGACTCATCAAAATCAGCAGGGACTCACCATTCTGAAAAATGATGAGTCCCAGGACTCATCATGAAAACTTCTTAGTGAGAACCCTGAATTATTGAATGAAGAGATCTCTGTGTGAATGAGTGATGATGTGCAGAAAAATAACGGATTAAGGACAATTGAATCTTTCCAAACAAGCTGCCAACACGTTTATGAAGATTCACTCATGATATACATGTATAATTTATATGATTTACTCAAAGGCTTTTCACTCCAATTACATGTACATGAAGATTATAAGCAGCCATATCTAAATATCATAATTATTAATACATTCTCATTTTGGTTTTTTCTCTGTACATATTTTTTGTTTAGAACTCTTTTGGGTTATATTTTCAAATTGTTAATTTATTAATCTGTCTGGCTCCTGTGACATGCATGTAATCTTCAATAAGTTGAAGGTGGTCACTATTTGGTAAATGTAGATAATGGGCAGACATTATGACATTTTAAAAAATAATGACCTTTAAATGTTTCTTTTTTTTTTGTGTCGCCTGCGGAACGCATGGTCGACACATAGGGAATACTATCTGTCGTCACACTTTTCTTCTATCCTCAACTACTCGTAAACCGCTCAAAGGAATTTGATGTAACTTTCTCTCTGCATTAACCTTAATGCACAGGCGTGCATATATATTTCTTTTTTAGAAAATTAAAAAATTATTATTTGTTGTGAAAATTGACATTTTTGAAAAAAAGGGGGGGTTTTAAAACTTCTATCCTCGACTACTCCATAACCGCTCAAAGCAATTTGATGAAACTTTCTCTGTGCATTAACCTTAATGCAAAGGTATGAATATATATTTCATTTGTAGAAAGTTTTAATATCTTTTGTAAAAAGTGACGTCCACAGTCGACACGTCTTCCTTGAAAGACTCACACATTTTTATTTAATAAAAACAAGAAAAGATAGAACAAATTATTGCATTTAATATATTATAATATAAATACAATACATCATTCACAAATAAACATGCAAGGCAGTTGTATGTGTACATATCCACGACATGGTCGGAAGCGGTATCTACAAATAGGAAAGTACGTTCAATGTGATGCTATCCAAAATTTCTGGGGAGAACACTGACATTATGTTGAAAAAACTCACAAAGACAGTAAAACTAATATAAACAAACAAATCCAACACAGTCATCAATAAGACATTAACAACACTACATTTTCTAAGTTAAGTTTTCTGTATGTTTTAACACATTTCATTGAGCAAACTGAAATCTATGAGGGTAAGTAGATTCTTGCATGAACTTGCCATTTGGGCAAGTTCATTTAAAAAGTTATTTCTAACACTGGATGACATACGGTAAGATACCTGCATGGAACACTTGGACAAAGTACATGTATATCACTATATGTAATTAGAATAGACGTGCAGTTAGCGGTAACAGGTCAATTTGTCCCCAAATCGATCCGACCCACAATTATATATATAATATATGAACTTTGATAGAGAAATACACCAGAGGGTTGAAATCTTAACTTTTTACGAGTTTTCATTGAATTCTGTTGTGCATGAAGCACTATTTGTAAACTGATTAAAAATGGTATTATAGGAGGGCTATTTTATAGTGTTATGACATAAAATTCATGCAAATAAGAGTTGGTAATTACATGTAGTTGACAAAATCCTTTGAATCAAATATTAGTCTACGACAAAGAGATACCATAAGGAAAAGTACATGAGAATTTACAATGTGATAAACTGTGCTTCATTTATATAAATATATTCTTGGTTCAAATAGTAAAGCATGTAGTATGGCTATGAAGAAGGTTAATTACTGAAGACATAATTTGTAGAATAGAGAATGGAAACAGGAAATGTGTCAAAGAGACAAAACCCGACCAAAGAGCAGAAAACATGTAGTTTGTTTAAATGGCTTAAATTTTTGTGTAAAGATTTAAAAATTGATAATGTAAAAATGGTTAGAATTGATACTGTTGTTGTTATTTGTTTCAATGGTGGGCGAAATTTCGAAGTAACAGTGCGAAGTGGAGGCAATATACATTGTATTATAATATGATTAGGCATGATAAAGTCTGATCTATATGTATTTTTATTAAAATTTAATAAAAAAGATATTTATGTGATTTTCAGGTCACACAATGTGACATTTTTAGCTCACTTGCCATTACTTTGCTTTCATCATCTTCCACCATCGCTAGGCACCGGTGATGGATCATGGGAGCTCAACCCACAGACTTGCCTAGTGCGTTCCCAGGTGTCAGATAGGGGAGACCCTCTCATTGGGGGTTTATCAGGTTATAATACGGAAAACCTGACAGCAGACCATAGTTGGTAACATGTTTGGAGAAAGCCACGCTCCCTGCATGCTAAAGACCCCTTCTGTAGTTTTCGAAAAAAGAGTAGGCTAATGCCACTACAGAAGGCTAAGTTATCTGACTCTACCCAATCATCCTAATTTTACAGTGGCAGTAAAATTTGGTGCTGCTTTGTCTCCTGTGCCACCCCTATTTGAATTGTTTGATGAATGGAACTGGTTCTTGTCCTGTAGGAGCATGAAATATGAGGTTAACATGGGACCCTATGGGAAATTTCATTGAAAAATAGGAACTATACTTGGCAGCAGTGGTCAAACTTCGTTTAACATATATCTTGACTGAAAACACTTGGCAATTTGGAACAAGACTTGGCAGCAATGGTCCTCATTCAGAACTTTGTCCAATGACTCGGACTGTCAATCAAAAAGGCTGCCATAGCTGAACTTAAGTCTAACATACGTGTATGTGGGACCCTATGTTAAAATTCATTTAAAACCATTTGGTCAATTATAACAAGACAAGGCAGCAGTGGTCCTTAGATGGTCCTCTTTCAGAAATTTGTCAGCAGATCTGGACTCAACTAAGATGGCCACCATCGCCATATATAGTTTAACCTTGCTGTATGGGAAAATTCAATTAAAAAATCTTCTTGTTTGAAATTAGTAATTGGATGACTTGGCAGAAATGGTCCATAATGGTCCTCTTTCACTTAAAGAATCTAACACTGGGGAAAGTACAAGACCGGAAAATCTCAGACACCCGAGGGTAAGATTTCCTGTCCTCCAACAACAAGCCAAAAATGAGTTGCATCCCATTGTTTACATCAGCCAGTTATTTCCACTTTTGGGACGTCATAATATCTGAACATTCGCCGACTTTGTGGAATTGTTTTAATTACAATTCTAATGAGTTTAATGGTTCTTTTGAACTGGAATAGCATTTTAATGTAAACTTTATATTTGTCGTAAAGAATTTAAAAATTTATTCTAAGCGTATAATGTAACAAGCTAGGTAGACAGTTTGGTGGTAAAGGGCACATGAATATAAAAAATAACACAGGGGTAAAAATATGAACTACGCTGTCTCAAAAGTGAGAAATTTGTGTCTGATGACCTGGACTGTCCTTAGATGGCCCTTTTCAGAATTTTGTGAAATGCTAACTCTGAATTGGCAGCAATGATATTTATCTTATGATGAAGATTAAACTAAGATGGCTGCCAAATCCTAACATAGGATCGCATAGTTAATGATTTTATGGCTGTTGATTTGGAAATTGAATCCATGTATAAGTTTATATTATATTGTTGCATAATGACTTTAAAGTCTGCACATAAAAAAAAAAACATGTGAGGAAGGTTTGTGGCACCCTATTGATGAAACTTTTCATACTGCAAAGTTCACCAGTTTGAGAATAATATTGACCTAGTCAAATCTAAATAATGATATGGTTTAATATGTACTTGGTATTTAAAAAATGTTACACTTAATGATGAAACCAAGTCCTTCTGTGTCCTGACCTGACCTCAGCCATTAGCACATGCACTTGGAAGCCTTGATTTTTTTGCCATATAAAACCATTACTGCATTGAAACATGTAACCAATAATGATTTAACTGTACTTTACCAAACATCTGTTGTTAATGTAATTTTCAGATGAAGTTATTAGTGGCAGCTATTTTATTATCCTTTTCCTGTTACATTCTTGGAGAAGAAGAAAACTCAGCTCGTTTACTAGCATCCAAAAATATATTGAATCAGTACTTAGTGGAAGGAAGAGATTTAACAGTAGAATATAAAATATACAATATAGGAGGAAGGTTTGTAGTGTGCCAAAATAGTGAAATTATTCTACTTGATTGAGTTTTAGTCAAACTAGTGTTGAATAAAAAATCATAGTCCTTGACAGGTTTTGATTGTAAGTTTTATCATATTAATCTGTTTGAAAGGGGCAAAATAAAAAATGTGTGTGATGTCAGCTATTAGTACAATGGTAAAAAATTATACGTTGTATTGTGTTGAAAATTATAGCACAGCGGACGGTACCACTTGTATATATAAATTTTTTTATAATAAGCCTGGGGACAACACTAAGTCCTACCAGTAGACTTGTATACAATGGATGCAGTACGTAATGTTTTTTGTTTGTTTACTCACCATCAATTTATCAATTCTGGCAGGCCTAGTCTTTAGAGAGTGACTATGTTTATCTTATGGAAGTACCAAAATTATACCCCCGCTCTACGGAGTGGGTGGTATACTGGATTCACATTGTCCATCCGTTCAAACTGCAATTTTTCGTCACACTTATCTCGGTTTCTGTTTAACTGAATGTTTTGATATTTGGCCTGTAGCTTTATGATCATGAGTTGTATCGTCTCCTATTTTCAGGTCTGTCAAGGAACCACTTCCTGTTTGCCGATACTTACAAATTTTACAATACCTTATGTTTACCTGAAATTTTTTGTCAAACTTTTCTCGGCTTCTGTGAAATGGAATGTTTTGATATTTGGCCTGCAGCTTTATGACCATGAGTTGTATCGTCTCTCCTATTTTCAGGTCTGTCAAGGAACCATTTCCTGTTTGCCGATACTAGCAAATTTTACATTACCTTATGTTTACATGAAATTTTTTGTCAAACTTTTCTCGGCTTCTGTTCAATGGAATGTTTAATATTTGGCCTGCAGCTTTTTGACCATGAGTTGTATTGTCACTCCTATTTTCAGGTCTGTCAAGGAACCACTTCCTGTTTGCCGATACTTCAAATTTTACAATACCTTATGTTTACATGAAATTTTGACATTGTAGATCTCCTTAGCTAGAATTTGGCTTCCTATTTCAGTATTTTTGGTTGAGTACTTCTTGTTTAATATAGGTTTGGTTTTTGGTCTTCCAAATGTTTCAAATTTGGTTTCAATGCTGCTGATGAGAGGTAACTCCTTGCAATGCGTCGAAAACCCTGCAATCATAAAACTTATATATAAGTAATATACATCATTGATTTTTTTAGTGCTGCATTAGATGTTTCACTGAAAGATGATGGTTTTCCAGAAGCTGATTTTGAAGTTGTGGGCGGAAATTTGGAGGTCAGATGGGACAGAATTGCACCGTATCCTTTTTTGACTAATAGTCAAATTAACCAGTGTTTCCCATACTTCATGTACTGTACATGTAATTTTAATAAAGGACAATGTCACTTTGATTGTCCCAAAAGGGCATATGTGGGTATTGCATCAAGAATTTATACATCTTTATTTTTTTTCTTCCCTGTAAATGTTTTGTCTGGATAAATCCTTCAGTTTTTGATTTAGAAAGTCTTTTATTGTACAGGTTAATTGTATACATATAAAAAGGTGTTTATCACAAAATTAGGGGTTGTTGAACTTTGTCATTTTCTGACTTATGTTCATCCATTTACAAAATAGGACCACAAACATTGAAGAACTTATTGGGGTGTTTATGGCAGGGACATGGCATGCTTCTGACTAGTTATATGTTGAAAGGGAAACCCTAAAGACATTTGTTCATGGTATTATGATGTTTTAATAACTGCATATACATGTAGCAAGAATTTTAACTAGAAAAATCTGAATTTAATTTTCCTTAACTTTTAGTGCATCAAATGTTACACATGTAGTTGTACTGAAACCATTACAGTATGGATATTTTAATTTTACATCAGGAGTTGTTAGTTATAAAGAATCTGAAGATTCCACAGATAACATTGTGAGTATGCTGTAGTAATTCTGGTGAACCAAGTACTACAGATGTTATATTTCCTGCTTTTATTGGATTAATAGGACTGCATTAAAATGATATTGAAGAGAAGCACAACATTTGTAGATATTTTGTAAAAGGGGAGGGCATTATGAAAATGAGGCAAGGTGTTGAACAGCTAAAAGAGCATTGGGAAACATTGTCAATAACTTGAGTTATAATGTTTAAATCATGCATGCACATCTAATTATTGACTCAACTCAAAGTGAACAGTATTGAAAAACTGTAAAACAAAATTAAAAACCAATTGTTCAGAGAACAATTGAAGGTCTTTCCAACTCAATTGCACATATGTTGATAAAAAAATTGAGGTTTAAAATGTAATTTTTGGTACATACCTAAGCTTTCAGCGATTGCAAAAATATATCGTTCTATGTACTTTTGATTGAAATAAGGGAGGTATTATGCTACTTCCAGTATTACAAATATCACTTCTGGTTTGATATGATAGGTAATTTCACAATTTTTATAAAAATATTAGGACTGCTAGTTTGAATCACCAAGAAAAATGTTTATTTCTGGTTAACTAAATGTTTGTGGTGAATTATACTGCTTTGCCCTATAAACATCAAAAACGTCATTAATATGACCTTCAAAATTGAAAATTCTTGACGTTTTCATGGGTTGTAACATTGTCACATTAATTAACATTCCAATATATTCAAAACGTCTAACAACGTCTACAGAAATAACAACGTTCCCAGAAATGACGTCATCAAATGTAGTGCCTGAATTTCACGCTTTCAATAACTTTAATTGCTTGAAAAATCTGAAAAAACCTTATAAAGTGTGAAAAACTGCAGAATATGTAATCTAGGTCATGACCTTGACCTTTGACCTTGTGACCTATTTCAAGGTCATTGGTGGCTGAGGTCATTGCAGAAGATCCCATGCCATTATTATGTACCATCGTCAAGTTATAAACGAAAAACCTTAAGTTTCAATGTTCTAGGCGCAATTTCTCCCAAAAGATGAAAAACAAAAAAAAAATTAAAAAAAGAAAGAAAAAAAATTATAATGAAGTAGCAGTATCTCTTTTTCGGAAACCGGGACAGGCTTTTTTTTTTGTTTGTTTGTTTGTTTATGAATCATTTTTTTTATTTATCGATTGCAAGTTTTCCAAGGATTGCTGAATACAAGTAGGGGGGCATTGTATTTTTATTTCTCTAGATACACAAATGACAGTAAAAGTACATTTGTACTATAATGTTTACTTCTATTTTAGGAAGGTTGTATGACGTTGTGTAAGTCACATGACGTCCATTTATATATGTCTGGACTTAGTTTATTTCTTTCTTTTCGAGAGAGGACGTCGTCGGGTGAACATGGCACAGGATAATGCAATTTGCTGTTTGATGTGGAAATAGTCATTAATAGAAAACTGAGTGTACGTGTACACATCTACTTATGTCAGAATGAAGATTCATGTAGAAATTGTCTCACGATTTATTTATTTCGATTTCTGCTGCCATGTTCAGCAGACGACATCTGCGTAAATAAAGTACTGTTAATTTGACGCGAAATTTTACATTCGGATGCAATAAATTGGTTACGTTTGGACGAATCTTGTGTCTTCTGGCGGAAAATAACTTTTCATTACTGCACTGCACTGCACTGCGCGAACGCTATTTTCAGGAAATTGGTTGGAGTTAGCGTCATATTTTTTTCTCATTAACAAAGCCCTTGATATCCCCTAGCTGTCTACATGTACTTTATATGCATTTACATGTAAATTCAGTAAAATTAATGTAAATTCGCTCAAATCGAAATGGGGTGGGGGGGGGGGGGGTTATTTTACACATTAAAAGGTCATTTGTGACTCTTAGATATTTTTGAAATCTAATCATCACTGTCATCAATTTGCCACACTTTTTAAGTTGATATCATGAAAAAAAGTTCACTTCCGGTTGATATTTTTAAATTTTCAATTTTTGAAAGGCCAGAACTCTTACTATATTAAATCAGATTTAAAACTCTTCATAGTTTTGAGATGTGCAAAGACCCATTCTACCCTCCGGTACCCATTTTATATCAATAAGAGGAATGCTTTTCTAATTATTAGAAAAAAAAAGTTTACCTCAACCTATGTTGGAGATCTATAATTTTAAGAGATACAGCTAAAAGTTGAGGTAATTCTAGGAGTACTATAAAATACCAAAATGCTACATCAAAGACAAATATGAAATACTGCCAAAACAATTTTGCGCCAAGAAAAAATGTTTTTTTTCAAATTTTTCAATCTTTAAAAAATTTTTCTTTTTTTCTCATTTTTTCTCTTACGAAAATGGAAAATAACATATTTTAAATGATTCCTGCTAAAAAATAATGCATTTTTGAAAAAATTCCATGTATTACACTTCAAATTAGAAAAAGATCATTTTCTAGAACATGACCTTGACCTTTGACCTTGACACCATTTTGAAGGTCATTTGTCCCTGGTGTCAAAACAAAAGACCCCATGCCTCTATCTTGTACCGGTATTAAGTTATTAGCCAAAAACCGAAAATTTAAACGTTCTAGGGGCAATTACGCCTATAAAATGACGTCATACAACTTCTATGCAAATGTAACAAAGCTAGGTCTCAACGTCCTCAACATTTTCTCCATTACATTTTATCAGCTATCTTTTACCGTTTCGGAGGAGAAGCGATCACAAGCAAAAGTCAAAATTTAGAACGTGACCTTGACCTCATTTTCATTTTTATGGACCAAGGACCTCAAATCAAAAGACCCTAGGCCTCTATCACTTATGGTTTTCCAGTTAAAATACATTTCACTTATATCAAATACAAAAGGGGAAATAACTCTCATATGGAATCTCTATACGGCTTCGGTCAAAATAAAACAGAACATCCTAAGGATATAATGAGCAATTTGGAAAAATAAATTTGTCGGTTTCTTATTCGGTTGCGAAGCCTTAGGAATAACAAGAAAAACAGTGTTAGGGGAGATAACTCTTATATGGGAAAGTATTCGGTTAAGCGGTGTCAGTTTCAAAAGCATATAATCTGTTCGATATCATATTCCAAATATCTAAGCGACATCTTGCGAAACAAAAAAACAGCGAAGGAACAAAATTTGGCGGAAGAAAAAAAATAATCAGAAGAAAACCAATAAGTCTTTCCACGGAAAGTGGAAAGACCTAATAATCATGCGAAAAAGAGACAGATCTTTCCCAAAACTTCAACAATTTGATAAAGAGTGAACTTATGTTGAATTAGATCATTTTTAAGCAATTTTTACCACATTCCCCCCCCCCCCCCCCCCCCCATTTTGTAAAATTTAAAAAATGCTTCAATCAAGCATATATGGATATTTTTGAAATCTAATCATCACTGTCATCAATTTGCCACACTTTTTAAGTTGATATCATGAAAAAAAGTTCACTTCCGGTTGATATTTTTAAATTTTCAATTTTTGAAAGGCCAGAACTCTTACTATATTAAATCAGATTTAAAACTCTTCATAGTTTTGAGATGTGCAAAGACCCATTCTACCCTCCGGTACCCATTTTATATCAATAAGAGGAATGCTTTTCTAATTATTAGAAAAAAAAAGTTTACCTCAACCTATGTTGGAGATCTATAATTTTAAGAGATACAGCTAAAAGTTGAGGTAATTCTAGGAGTACTATAAAATACCAAAATGCTACATCAAAGACAAATATGAAATACTGCCAAAACAATTTTGCGCCAAGAAAAAATGTTTTTTTTTCAAATTTTTCAATCTTTAAAAATTTTTCTTTTTTTCTCATTTTTTCTCTTACGAAAATGGAAAATAACATATTTTAAATGATTCCTGCTAAAAAATAATGCATTTTTGAAAAAATTCCACGTATTACACTTCAAATTAGAAAAAGATCATTTTCTAGAACATGACCTTGACCTTTGACATTGACACCATTTTGAAGGTCATTTGTCCCTGGTGTCAAAACAAAAGACCCCATGCCTCTATCTTGTACCGGTATTAAGTTATTAGCCAAAAACCGAAAATTTAAACGTTCTAGGGGCAATTACGCCTATAAAATGACGTCATACAACTTCTATGCAAATGTAACAAAGCTAGGTCTCAACGTCCTCAACATTTTCTCCATTACATTTTATCAGCAATCTTTTACCGTTTTGGAGGAGAAGCGATCACAAGCAAAAGTCAAAATTTAGAACGTGACCTTGACCTTTGACCTTGACCTCATTTTCATTTTTATGGACCAAGGACCTCAAATCAAAAGACCCTAGGCCTCTATCACTTATGGTTTTCCAGTTAAAATACATTTCACTTATGTCAAATACAAAAGGGGAAATAACTCTCATATGGAATCTCTATACGGCTTCGGTCAAAATAAAACAGAACATCCTAAGGATATAATGAGCAATTTGGAAAAATAAATTTGTCGGTTTCTTATTCGGATGCGAAACCTTAGGAATAACAAGAAAAACAGTGTTAGGGGAGATAACTCTTATATGGGAAAGTATTCGGTTAAGCGGTGTCAGTTTCAAAAGCGTATAATCTGTTCGATATCATATTCCAAATATCTAAGCGACATCTTGCGAAACAAAAAAAACAGCGAAGGAACAAAATTTGGCGGAAGAAAAAAAATAATAATCAGAAGAAAACCAATAGGTCTTTCCACGGAAAGTGGAAAGACCTAATTATTGTAGGCATTTATAAAATGTTACAAAATCCATGATGTAATCTTTCTTCCATGAAGTAATGAAGATCTATTTTTTAGTTTGGTTATACCACTGCACCAGGAGAAGGAGGAATTGTAAACAGTAAAGATTTTGATAGAAAATTCTCACCTCATGTTGTAAGTATAAAGTTAATAAGAACATATTAACATGTACACCAATGTGACACTAAGAACATCATACCATGTATTCCATTGTGGCTATAAAAATATAACAACATGTATACCATTGGGACAATGAGAACATAGCAATATGTATACCATTGTGATAATGACTGGTAGATTGCAAAAGACAATAGATTGCTGTATTTGAGTAGAAAATCTGGATTCCCAGTTATCATATTTACTTATGTATAGATGAAATGTTTTGTTAAAAATGATTTTTTGATCAGTTAGAACTAGTTTCTACATTACAATAATTCTCGTGCAGAAATTTAATGAATGAATTATTAAAAAAGTACAAAAATTAAATAATGAATGAGAGAAAACAATTACATGAGATGACTGTTAAGTAAAGGAATTGTACAAATTATGAGTAGAATATGATCAGACCAAGTTCTCAAGACTTTCTTCATTTCATACAAACAAAGATAACATGTCTACAATTCTTTGATAATCAAGTTACAACATATGATATGAGTTATTGATTAACATCATATAATTTATTCTGGTAGTTACATATTAGTGCCAAAAGTACATAATTAGAAAACAGATTTGTAAAACAGTAAGCAAATCTGGTTTCTTAATTTGTGTTTTGTGTTTGTTTTATAAATGGCTGAAGTTTGTTGCAAATCAGCCTACTAGTACATGTACTCTTCTCAATATATATTACATTTAAATGGTTTCTCACCGAGTACATCAGGATTTCGAGACCTGTATTTACCATACTATATATAAGAAATGCATTTGATCAAAAACCTGAATTCATGGTTGCTCCAAACAAATTCACACTAAAAGAAAAACCACAATCAGTCTAACCAGTCTAATCCTAAGTAAAGAAAATTTCATCATCTGAGATATGTAATAAGAATTATTTGTTTATTTTCAGCTTGACTGGTTAGTATTTGCTGTAATGACTCTGCCATCATTAGTCATTCCATTTTTACTGTTCTACAGAAGTAAAAGCAGATATGACCAGCCTAAGGCAAAGAAAAATTAAGACACTTAATAATTTAAGCAATTTTAATTTTTTCTTTAATAAAATGTTTTTATATTTTAGAATTTTTTTTAATATTTTTGGAGATTGATCTTTCTCAGTATGTTGACAGTCCCTAGTTGTAATCAGTCTTTTCCTGTCCTTTAAGTTGTGGTCTCACCAATACTTATATCCTTACATTTAAATATTGATAATAGATAGAGGAGGTTTTATACTGCTGTACAAGATATCATATTTACCATGATCGAATGGAATGTTCACAATTGTTTTCTAATGTGAAATAAAGCTTATTGTTCCATGTCATCAGTTCTGACTCTAGCTGTGGTTTGTTTTATTTCCTTCATTGAATTTTGACAAATAGGAATTTGAAAAAAGGCAGGTTTAAGAATTGGATGAAAAGATTGAATATTAACAAGAACCAAAAATGTCCCTTTTAGATGCTGCAAAAAAAAGATGACTTTTGCCAATAAAAATTTCGAAATGTTTTGCTGTCCAATGGCCACTCATGATTTGAGTTTGAATTCAATTTGTGGCTACATGTAGGTGTAGAAAACTCTGATCTTATTGACAAGGATTGTCAGTTTTCTTTGGATATGAATTTATTTATTATGCAAGTATGATAAAAAAAACTTGGAAGGATAGAAAAAAAAATCTTTTCAAAAGAAGGCATTCATCTGCAGGATTGTACTTGAGTGAAGGGGAGAGGCGGTAGCCATCATTGAAACTTCATTCCATTGTGTAATACTTCATGGTAGATCAGTAACATCCAAAACACGAATTTACCACTGAATACTACCTTTGAAAACATTTGCAAGAAAGTATAAATTACATTAGTTAAGACCTATCAATTTTTATATAAACTGATTTTTATAGACTGTAGATTTTTGTGAGCATGTGGGTGTCTGTACGTATTGAACGTATCCTTGTATAATGTTTTACCATAATGGTTCCCATTTGCATCTTGAATCGGATTTAATGAATGCTTGAGTGTATTACTTTGCTTCCAACAAACCTGTAAATTAACTAGTTTTAAAAAGTTGGAAATCTTGGATACTTCATATGTACCTTACAATCTTTGTCAGCATTGACACAAATAAATTAAAACTTGAGATTTAATTTCAGATATTACAGAGATAGGGTGTATTAAACAGGTGCTCTTTGAAAACATGATATACCAGTTATAATACAATTGCGTACGTTCCATTCCCCCATATAACGATAGATTATGTATATATTTGATAAGCTAATTGAATGCACTTTCGTGTATCATATTAGTTCTGATAAAGGAAGTGGTGTATTATCGGTACTGTGACCTTTAAAAACTACAAATAAAAAAAAATGCCGATTAAACCCTCAACATTTGCTAGAGCGCTTACAAGGTGGACGGACGGACGGATGGACGCCCAGCATTACCATTTCCCCCGCATTGCGTTGCGGCGGGGGACAATAAAAAAAACACTCAACAAACCAAACAGAACTAGAACAAGACGCAAAGAAACAAAAGCACCAGCAATGTGAACTCCTACCCAAGATCGGGAGCGACAAGTGCTCCGGAATGGATAAGCGAGTCCTGCTCTGTTAACGGTATCTATCACAATATCAGCGAGCAACATTCTGTGAGGTGTTAACACAATCCTGTCCCAGAATGCAAGTCTTGCTCTCCCGAGAAAGCCGTTACAATAGGGTAACGATTCAATTGTGAAATGCACAATCCCAAGTTCACTGCGGTAGATCAGATGAAGATAAAGCATGTACATAAGGTGGATCATGTTACTATTTATGTACATATAGCAATGAACATATTAGTTGAGTGGTAATTAAGCTTTCCATAATTAACCCTCATCCTCTTGCAAACAAAGTTTGGGGGTATATAGGAATCGTTCGTCTCTCAATGTTCCTTGTAAGGGTAAGTCCAAAACACCTTTATGGATCATTATTAAACTTGCACATCTGTAGCAAACATCTTGAAGATGTGTATGAAGAAAAATAACCCCATGCAAAAAGAGGGAGTTCAAATTATTCACTTATGGGCAAGGATTATCCTTTTTTATACGACCGCAAAATTTTTGCGGTCGTATATTGGTATGACGTTGGCGTCGTCGTCGTCGTCCGAAGACATTTGGTTTTCGCACTATAACTTTAGTATAAGTTAATAGAAATCTATGAAATTTAAACACAAGGTTTATGACCACAAAAGGAAGGTTGGGATTGATTTTTGGAGTTTTGGTCCCAACAGTTTAAGAATTAGGGGCCAAAAAAGGGCCCAATAAGCATTTTTCTTGGTTTTCGCACAATATATAAACTCTAGTATAAGTAAATAGAAATCTATGATATTATCTTGGTGTAAGGGAGGTAATCCAAACACATTTAAATATTGTGTATGATTCAATTATGTATAAAGAAATGTAGATTGTCTTGGGGTGATTTATAGCTGTCAATTTATTTTTAGAAGTTGCTATTAATTAATATTAATTTTAGCCATATGTCATTTTCTATTTTAAGACTTCAATGATGTATTTAAATGGGTAATTATGTTTGCAAACTCAATGAGAAATTTGAATAGGGATTATGACCTTATCTTGAGGGAAAGAATTTTTTTTTTTTGGAAAAAGGGAAAGGTGGTGGGGGGGGGGGGGGGGGGTGAAAATTTAGGGGGTAAATAAGAAATTGTGGGAGGGGGACAATTTTTTCTCATTTCAGAAATTAAAAAGAAAATTTCTTCAAACATTTTTTTTTTGCAAAAAAAGGGCCGGGGGGGGGTACAATAAGTTTTTTTTTGGGGGGGGTCAATACGCAATAGCATAGTGTATTGCACAAAAGCAAAAAAAGCGGTAAAATTTAATTTATTTTTTGGGGGAGGGGGTTCCATTTGCAACAGCATATTGTATTGCACAAAAAGCAAAAAATTGAATATAAATTCAAATCATATGACCAATTCTAAGTTCTTTGACTACAGTTGTTCTGTGTCAGAAACCTATTATGTGTCAAATATTTAATTACAATCCAATTTCAGACCTGCATCAAGCGCAAATATTGTGTCCATTTTTGCCCCAACTGTTCAGGGTTGGACCCAGCTGCGCTCAGCGAAGCAATTTATCTTTAATTTGCTGGTTAAATTTTAATAACTTGTTGAAAATAAACACTCTAATTTCTTGTGTTCGATCGTTTTTAATATCCAAATAGTAGGAGTTTAAGAGGCTTTACCCCCTGTGCCCCCACAAGCTCATACGACCAGAAGGAGACCGCATAGCCAAGACCCATCGTTTCACTAAATAGACTTTGATACCTAAATTTCTGACGTACGATACGCGTTTCCGGATTTACTTTCACCAGGTACTCTCGTGACCAATACTTTGATAAGCCTAAACCTGAACATCAAAACATTTGGAACACTACAAACGGGCGGGCCTAGATAGTTTGGCCAAAATCCAGGAAAGGTCAGCTTTGCCTGAGGAAGTTGAAACCCTTTTTAAATATTTTCAAAATTAACCTTATTTACGACCTTGTAAATCAACGAAACAAGAGCACTGTCATCTCAATGTCGTATCTAGATAATTTGAATTTGAAGCAAAGCATCGGCAGGGGTCTGGGACCACTCAAGTAGGTCTGGAGCGCCTCCGGAGGTTAACGGGTTCCATCGAAATGGAAATGGCATTTTACTTTAAAATACCTTAAATAATTAATGCTGATTATAACGGGCTGTTGAAGAATTTTAAGGCCTTAAAAAAGAAACTTGTGGCGTTGTGAGAGCAATTAGGAAAAGTGTATCCAGACCTTTAACCACCAACTGGGGATGCGCCCTGTGAAAAGAAATGATTAACTAAGAACAAGAGGTTTCTTGTAGAAAATATCACGACCAGCTTTGATTTTTTTTTGGCAAATTGTTCTGGAAGCAACTGCCTCCACTGCTTACATAACCAGGTATAATGGACAAATTTGGATACAGGATTTTTGCGATAAAAGTATAAATTGCGTTTATTTCCCCATAAATGAAGAAACAAACATTTTTTTGCAATGGAGGTCGAAGTGTTGCAGAGAAAAGGGGAGAGGGGGAGGGATGCGATCCGCTACTAAATCCCAGGTGCCTGTAAACAAAACTACATTGGAACCAACAAGGATTGTGACAGATGATCGAAGCTATAGAAGCAAGTTATGTAAATTCAAATTTTTAATTATCCTAATCACAGGGCCCTTACGGCCATATTTATTTTTCACATTCATAAGATACACACACTAGCTAATTACGATTAATTGGAAGAAAGACAGACAATTTAATAATACAGTTCTGTTATAAACAATATTATTAAACATTTGGAAAAAACGTAATCCACTCTTTATTCTCCCCAAACACTGGTCACATGATTAACTTTCATTTCTAAATCGAAAGTAGCTGAGCATGTTGTTGACAATCACATTATTCCTTGTGATAAATTATTGTACAATAGAATGTCACATATTGGGAGCATTTGTAATGCCACACGGAGGAATAGCACTAAATCCAAATTATTTTAATACAACAAACCAAACGGCAAAGGAAGAGGCAGAAAAAATACACCAGTCATGTGAACTTGTAGGAAAACAGATCAGTACGTTAAATCCGGACATTGTTTTTCTCAGCACTCCTCATGGAATTTCTGACATGAACGACTTTGAATTCTATCTGAATCCAAGTGCTTATGGGGTAGCAGAAACTGACAACTGTCAGTGTCCACCTTGCTGTTATTCAGTACACGTTAACGTTGATAATGCAACATCCATTGATTTGGTGAGGCGCCTTGGCAAGTTTTACAATATTAGTGGACTTAGTGGATTTGGACCACCAGGCCAAAGTGAAGAATTATTTCCACTCAAGTAAACTAAAATTTTATATTTACATTTGTAAAAAGTATGTTAATTGGTCTGAAAAAGATTATCTCCTGTTCTGGCATATATATATAAGTACTCAATTTTATATGAATTAGTTTTTACACATCAATCTCTGTTCAAATGAAATATTTAAAACTCATTTAAGAATGTACTCAGTCATTTGTATATTATGTAATATAATTCAGTCTGTCGAGTAAAGTTGTAAAAAACATTAATTTGTACTAACATGTAGATAAACAAGTTCATGTATAAAATTCAGTCAAGCTAAGTATGGAACAAAATCTTCCTAGTAAATTTACTCTTTTTTGTTTTTTAAATTGAAATATCTTATTATATAATATTAACACATTAGGAATCTATTCTTGGGATATAGGAAGTAGGTACATAATTTTTTTGCTATAAAATGTATTTAGGCATATGGAAATTAAGCATTGTCTGCACATGTGCCATATAATTTACCTTCTTACTGGAAGAGAAAAGTAATTTCTATATATTGTCACTAATAGATTCTCATTCATATTTGTTATATGAAATTTCTTTCTTAGTTTAATATATGTGTGACAAAAATGTGAATAAAGTAAATTGGGCCATTAGTAAATGGTTTAGGTGGCGAGAAAATAATCTTAAGAATTATGTTTGATTTTATGCCTGAAAATAAATCTGAAAAATAAACTTAATGTTTTTTTCTCTTCCCACAAATATTTCCCATTCTTTGTTGTACAGTCAAGTAGAAATAGTTCCACAAAAGGTACAAATTTTAACTTAAAAAATTAGTCAATTTTAATTTAGTACAAATATTAAATTAAAAAATTTGTCAATTTGCTGTAGATATTTTTGAAAATTTTAAGATAGTCTGCAGCTTCACATTGTTTTGTTTTTTTCAACAGATGGGGTGAAGTGATACCACTTCATTTTTTACCAAACATCAACAGAAGTAAAGTTATTATCCTGTCCCAGCCAAGTCGTCGATACACAGAGGATGTTTCTATGATCCCAGAGCTGCTCAAACTAGGTGTGAGCAAGTTTTTTTTTGTTAAATAACATTGTAAAACTTAATTTAATAACCACAAGAATTTAAAACATTTTAGGTCTAAGTAACGTTTAATGAAAAATGGAAATTAAAAGCTTTGCTCACAACAAGATGTGATCTACATTTGTACTTTTTATTCTTTAAATATCTTTTAGGTTCAGAATTATATAATTATTTTGAGAAAATTGAGGAAAGAGTAGTGACAATTATAAGTGCAGATTTGGCACACACCCATTTAAGGTCAGGTCCATATGGTTACTCTGATGCAGCAGAACCTTTTGACCAGGTATATATAATATTTATACAGGAAATCACTCTGAATTCTTGAACGAATAATTCTAGAACAGAAATTGTTTTTATTTTGCTTTTGGTCGTGTGATGTTCTAATAAAAATAAGTCAGTTGAAGCATATGTAGTCAAATTTCTTGAAAGAAAAATAAAAGCCAACAAGTATTTTTTTTATTAAAGCATATATTTATACCTAATAAACACAATTATGTAATCAATAATTGATTAGTTTGGCAATAACAATTGTAACTGATCACAGATTACAATTTTTTACCAATTGAACAACATATACGTTACTTCAGTCATAAACTTCGCCCAACTCACTTTGTTTAATGCTTATTTATATTGAGAAAACGACAATACCAGTACATGTATTAAGAAGCATGGAAATTTGAATTTCTTGATGGTCATGTTACCTGAGGTCCCATCATATGTAGTATATCTAAGTTTATATTTTCATTAACAGGCTGTTGGGCAGTGGGCAGAAACAGTTGATGGAGATGTTCTTACTATTGAGGCAGCAAACTATGTTGATAAAGCTTTATCATGTGGATACACAGGATTGGTCATGTTACATGGAATGATGGATGCTGGGAATTATCATCATGGAATTCTAAATTATATGCGAACTATCATCCAAGTTATTATGGAATGATGGTTGCATCTTTCATGAAATGATAACTATGGTTTTTAAATTTGAAATAAATTATTTGACCATGGCATGTAAATTTAATATGTAAAATGAGAGATTATTCAACCAGCAAGCATCCTACCATGTGTCCCAGATAAACCATAGAGTTGTTTTTTGTGGAAAAAACTTAATGTTTGTAAAATACCAATAAAAATATTAACTGTACCAATTATTTCCATTAGCTATAACCAATAAATGCCTTTTCCAGTGCTTTATCACAAGAAAAGATTTTCTGTTTACAACTAAAATTGATTTAATTCCTACATGCATTCTGACATTACCAAGAACAAGATTTTTCCTTCCAAACGTTTGTACCATGTTGATTTTCAGGATGTGCCTTATCCTTTTTTGAAATGTGTGAAGAATCAATGTTTGCCCCTGCCCCTACACAGAGTAGGGGATATAGGAAATGCTGATATCCATCCGACTTTGTAAGCCCTATCACACCTACATGTCTCAACAGAGATCAGCATTGTCCCTGACATGTTGAACTGACTGATTTTTTTACTTGTAGTTATTCCCCTTGGAACAGTAAACATTTGGAAAATTGACTTTGTGAGTGCTTTCTCTTCTACATGTGTCAACAGATTTTAATAAATTTATGTCAAACGTTTATATCAGTATTATCTTGGATGAGTTAAAAAAAATCAGCTATTCCCATCGGAATAACAGATTGACAATTTTAAAGTTAGGCATTTAATTGACAGGTGCTTTATGCACATTGACAGTTTTGAATTGAGGGTGTTTTATAGACAGTTTCTTCATGTACATGTATTCAAAGTTTTAAATTTAGATGTTTTATTGACAATTACTATAGGTCAATTTGACAGCTTATAAGAATCTTTTAAGTTAATCTGTATTGTTGACAACTGCGATATATATACACTCGACAGCAATAAAGTTAGGTTGCTTTATTTACAACTGCTATATTTACACTTGACAGATTTAAAGTTTCACGGTTTTATTTACAACTGCTATGTGTACACTCGACAACTTTAGAGTTGCACTATTTTATTGACAACTGCTGTATATATACTTGACACCTTTTGAGTTACGCTGTTTTATTGACAACTGCTGTGTATACACTTGACATCTTTTAAGTTACGCTGTTTTATTAATATCTGCTGTATATACACTTGACATCTTTTAAATTACGCTGTTTTATTGACAACTGCTGTGTGTAAACTTGACAATTGTACAGTCCATTTATCTAAAGCATTGTACCTAGCACATGTTGATTCTCTTCGTAACTCCAACACTTGATTTACTTGATCAATTCTTCCATGAATGGCACTGAAAAGTATATATAAACAATTTGTGCCTTATAACATTTAAGAAATAAGTCTAGTACCTGTTTACTAAATGAACCATGCTAATATATGCTGAATATATTAAGTAGCAAAACACAATTTCATAAGTTCATGTTATGTTTCAACAACCTTAGCCACTGAGTTGGTCTCTTATTGTCTGTACATAAAGACTCCTACCATAAGAAAGCAGGTTAACATGTAAACATATGAAGTAAGTTTTTTGAGAAAGCGGTATGTTTATCGTAACACCAAAATACCAGAACACAGCTTATTTTTGATAGCTGATTTCTTTTATCTGGAAAATGGTAATTTTTTTGACATACTACCAAAAGCACTCATGAATGAAAAAAAAACTGTTTGTTTGTTTGTTTGTTTAGTTGGGGTTTTATGCCGTTTTCAGCTTAATTGGCTATTTCGCAGTGGCCAGTTTTTTATTGGTGGAGGAAGCCGGAGTAACCGGAGAGAACCACCGACCTTCGGTAGGAAAATTGGCAATCCTTGTCAATTAAGATCGGAGTCGAACACACCCCGCCACAGGTGAATATCACACTTAAGTTGGATGAAAAATACAAATTTAAATATCCAGCGGCATAAATTTAACCCATTATCTCAGAAAACAGTTCAAGAAAATGGGTCAAAGACACAAATGGCCGGGTTGCTGGGTGTTTACTGTAGTGGTGACAAAGGTCATTACAAGATCATATTGCACATTGGCAGTCATGAATATTTATATAAACAAAATCAGACACATTGTATGTTGGTGTACAGCACAGAGGCAGCCATCAATTTAATTAGAAATAGGTGAAGTAAGCAATATTTGATTTGATTACATGTTGATAAACACTTGTTTGGAAAAATGGGAAATAATTCCTAAAATAATTCTGTAAAGTGAGGTGCACATCTTCAATATGTATTAAAAGATTCTGTGAAGTTTCAATGACGCGGGTGAAAAACTGTAGGAGGAGTTGATTTGGCAAAATAGGTACCCTCTATTGGAGATGTCAATAAAAAACGACTAAGTTCCAAAGTTTGGAAAAATGGGAAATAATTCCTGAAATAATTCCATAAAGTGAGGTGCACATCTTCAATATATATAGAAACATTCTATGAAGTTTCAAGGATGTGGGTGAAAAACTGTAGGAGGAGTTGATTTCACAAAATAGGTACCATCTATTGAAGATGTCAATAAAAAACGACTATGTTCCAAAGTTTGGGAAAAATGGTAAAAAATTCCTGAAATAATTCCATAAATTGAGGTGCACATCTTAAATATATATAGAAACATTCTATGAAGTTTCAAGGATGTGGGTGAAAAACTGTAGGATGAGTTGATTTCACAAAATAGGTACCCTCTATTGAAGATGTCAATAAAAAACGACTAAGTTCCAAAGTTTGGGAAAATGGGAAATAATTCCTGAAATAATTCCATAAAGTGAGGTGCACATCTTCAATATATATAGAAACATTCTGTGAAATTTCAAGGATGTGGGGGAAAAACTGTAGGAGGAGTTGATTTCACAAAATAGGTACCCTCTATTGAAGATGTAAATAAAAAACGACTAAGTTCCAAAGTTTGGAAAAATGGGAAATAATTCTTGAAATAACTCCATAAAGTGAGGTGCACATCTTCAATATATATAGAAACATTCTATGAAGTTTCAAGGATGTGGGTGAAAAACTGTAGGAGGAGTTGATTTCACAAAATAGGTACCCTCTATTGAAGATGTCAATAAAAAACGACTAAGTTCCAAAGTTTGGGAAAATGGGAAATAATTCCTGAAATAATTCCATAAAGTGAGGTGCACATCTTCAATATATATAGAAACATTCTATGAAGTTTCAAGGATGTGGGTGAAAAACTGTAGGAGGAGTTGATTTCACAAAATAGGTACCCTCTATTGAAGATGTCAATAAAAAACGACTAAGTTCCACAGTTTGGAAAAATGGGAAATAATTCCTGAAATAATTCCATAAAGTGAGGTGCACATCTTCAATATATATAGAAACAGTCTATGAAGTTTCAAGGATGTGGGTGAAAAACTGTAGGAGGAGTTGATTTCACAAAATAGGTACCCATTTTCCCCGCCCGCCCGCCGCCGCCGCCCGCCGCCCGCCCGACATTCACCATACTATAACCCGGATTTGCACTCTGTGCAACCCGGCCAAAAATTATAGTTAATTTTTGACACAAAAAATATGTCTCCCCCTTTCCTTCTGTTGTCATTCTTCATGAAACAGAATTATCATGCATACAGTGGAAGATATCAAAGTGTGATAAGTACATATGCATGAATATTTTAATGAAACAATTTGCTACTTGAACACCAGAAATAAATTCCTGTCTTCCACAACTGCACCTAAGTAGCAATTCTGACAAGTTGAAGACAATACATACTAGTGTAAAATATTCATGTGGAATAGTATCATTGTCTTGTATCATGTGACACAAGAGTCACATCACAGTAATTTGTGTTGATGTCAAAACATAAAGAAAACATTTCTCTTTTGTAAATGTTAATGGATGGATTGACAGCAGATGCAAAGTGATGGCAAATGATTAGATGGTTAAGCATACACATAAAAATATATATATAAAAATACTTTAACATCTTTACCTAAGAAGCTAGTGTACCAATAGTGAGATGTGTAGGGAAATCTTATATATATTTCATCAAACTATAGGTAAGTTCTGTAAATATGCAATTCAACTCTGTATCTTGTGCATCAAAATTGGTATCATAGAATTACTTTGTTTACTATAGAACCATTTCTATCTATTTCTGTATGGAGCCTACAATTTCAAACTGACATCCCATGAAAACACACCATATGTTGTAATGGAGACTTACTTATCTAGTATACAGGACACCAATAAATTCTCAACTTCTGCTGGTTCAATATTTAATTCCTATAATATATATGTATATTGATATTGATTTAGTGACTATATATAAATAAATAAATACAATTCTGTAAATTTTAGAAAAACTTATGACACGAACAAGTGTTTTCAATTCAGCACAACTGAACCATATCTAGCCTATATCACATATTAATATTGAAAAATTAATCCTTTCATACATACATGCATAAAATATCAAGATGAGAATTACAGATTTTTTTGGTCAAGTAAGGGCTGTTTCTGTATCAACTGTATGGAGGTGAAAGAACATATTATGTTACCACCATTATAGTAACAAATTCATGATCTCTTCTACAACATATGTACATCATGTTCAAAGTAAATTGTATTAAACTATGATTCATAAAAGAGATATCACCATATTGCATGTATATTTTCAACTGACAGTTTGTATAGCAATGATATTGTCAATAGCTATTGTTATAGCATGTCCTTTTATTCATTTCATATGAAATGGAAATCACAGATCTCTAAACTATATCCATAAGATGGATGAATTATTATTTAACATCAAGTGACAATTATGTAATGCATGTTATTATCAGGACTAGAACATGTTGATGCGATAGGAATATATGACCCCTGCTTTATACTAGACATACACGATGAGCCAGATTTTGAACATGCTAGCTCTTGAGGTAACAATCTGCAAGAAAGACATATCGTCCCACCCTGACACAGTATACAGACTATTAGCTGACCAGTCCTTTGCTCTTCTTCCTAGATACCAAGTGCTTGGTGGAGAAGCAGCAAATACATATTTTAATGTCTTTGGTTTGACCCAGCCGGGGATCAAACCGGTGATCCCCGGCTGGGTCAAACCAAAGACATTAAAATATGTATTTGCTGCGGATCACCGGTTTGATCCCCGATAATCGATGTCGGATAACAAACTTGCAGCGATTTTTACCCCACCCCCCAAAACTGTTTTTTATCCTCCATTGAACTTTTGATCTCGTCCCTTATTCAAACATACTTGAGACCAATACATTTGTTATGTTCAACTATTTTTATAGTCCCAAAGTCAAAAAGTTATGTCATTTTACCATTTGGTAGTTGAACCTGATATCCTTAATTGAGCACATGTGTTTTCCCTTTCATATAATGTAACATCTGGCTTTCTTGAAAGTCATTTGTTTAACTGTTAAGATTGTTGTTTAAAAAATTCATTAACAAAAATGTAAATTTAATGTTTTTTTCACATTTTTTTTATCACGTTGAAAATAGGACATTTGTGTAAAAAATCAAAATGAACAAGATTATGTATGTGGATTAATTATAGTTTAAACTGGAGGTCAAAAGTCCACTGCATTTTGACACAACCAAATTTCACTGTTCTTAATACAAAATTTGTATATACAATGCATCAAAATTGGTACATGAAAATGTTACTTTTGACAATTTTTTCGAATCAAGACAAGAATATTTTGACAAAGATGTCATAGCATACTTCACAATAGTACAACTGATAATAAATTTAGCATTCATTTACTTTAGCATTAGGTTGTTTTAAAGCCCTCATTCACATTTAAAACTTCTTATAGTAATACCATTTTCATAGACTTATCAAAGTTTATAATGGAATTTGTATACATGTATATATATATTTCGTATATTTCCTACAATTTGGCCCTGTTGGCCAGATGAGCTATTGCCATCACTTGGTGTCCGTTGTCGTCATAAACTTTCCTTTAAATATTTTCTCTTATGAAACTACTGGGCCAGTTCAAATAAAACTTGGCAGCAATGGTCCAATGTCCTGCCTGCCATCCAAGATGGTCAACAGAGCTGAATATAGGACCCTATGGGAAAATTCACTTAAAAATCATTTTGTCTGAAACCGGTGAGTCAATTGGAACCAAATTTGGCAGCATTTAAAGATTTGTAAGTGGGGGCTATACTGCATTCAACTTGTCTGTTCGTTTACAGTTCATTCGTCCATTCTTCCACAAATATTTTTTTGTCATCTTTTTTCTCAGCTTCTACTAGGTAGAATGATTTTATAATTGATATGTAGCTTTGAAATGCTGAGTTGTACGTTTTCAGTTCTGCCAGACATCAACTTCCTTTTTGATGGGACTTTGACTTTGTAAAAATACAATGATACACATAACAATTTGTCACATTTTTCTCAGCTTCTACAGGCCAGAATGATTTCATATTTTGTATGTAGCTTTGACCTGATGAGTTGTACGTTCTATCCTATTGACGAGTGGGGGTATCATCAGCACTTCACATGCAACGTCTTGTTCTTGTCTGAAACCAGTAAGCCAGTTGGAACAAAAGTTGGCAGCAATGGTCCTTAGATTGTCCTTTTTGCAGAATTGTATCTGATGAACCTGCCTGCCACCCAAGATGGCCACAAGAGCTGAAAACAGTTTAACATAGGACAACATTCACTTAAAAATCTGTCTGAAATAAGAGTGAATTGAAACCCAATTTGGCAGTAATGGTCCTTAGATGGTTCTTTATCAGAAATGTATATGATGACTCAGATTGTGGCCTTGGGAAACCTTAGTTTAACATAGGGCCAATGGGAAATTCATTCAAAGATCTTCTAGTCTGAAACAAGTCAGCCAGTTGGAACCAAACTTTACAGCAATGGTCCTTTATCAAAATTTTATCTGATGTTCCAGATTGCCATCAATCAACATCACAAGGCAAACTTAGTTTAACAATACGACCCATGGGAAATTCACTTAGATATTTTGTTTGAAACCACTAAGCCAATTTGAACCAAACTGCAATAATGGTCCTATTTCTGAAATTTATCCGATGACCCCACTTGCCATCAAAGATGGCCACCAAAGCCAAACATAGTTTAACATAGGACCCTGAGGAAAAATTCATTTAAAGATCTTTTTGCTGAAACCATAGCCACTTGGGACAAAAATTGGCAGTAATGGTCTGTAGGTGATCCTCATTCGGAATTGTATCTGATCACCTGCACTGCCTCCAACTTAGTTTTACATAGGACCCAATGGGAAAATTCCTCTGTTAAAAAATATCTGATGACCTCCGCCCACCACATTCGAATATTGTTTAACATAAGACTTATGGGAAAATTCACTTGAAAATGTTCTTGTCTGAAACAAGTGAACCAATTGGAACACAACTTGGCAGCTATGGTCCGTAGATGGTCCTCTTTCAGAAATGTATCGGATGACCCTGCCTGCCATCCAAGATAGCAACCGGTCTGACTGTTAACTTTCTTTTAGCTTGTACTAACCTTTGAAATAAAGGGTATCTGTATTCTGGTATATGGATTTATTAACTTTATTAATACTTGAGTTCTGATGTTTCGAAGTAAATCTAGAAATAATTCAATGAAATAATATTTTATAAAACATTTTCAAATATATATCCTAACATACCTTCAATATTATTTTTACTTCTAGCTCACTATATGTCAAAATGGTGATGAATTTACATTGAAAAGGGATGTGAATACAATACCATGATATAGCATTTGAGGTATATAAATTTTGGTTTTTAGTGTTTAAACATTATACATTGATTATAGCCAAAAGGATCAGAACTTTACTATATTTTACAATCTTTGCTTGTTCGCAATTCCCAATATAGATTTTAATTTCAATGTACATTGTATTGCCAAATAAGATTTTTTTCATACCAATTTGGCTGATTCATAAATAATATGAAATTCTAATTACTTAGATTACATCCTGTGCATGTATATAGAAAATGTATACACACTGTCAGCAAATATAAAATATATGCGAGTCTTAGAAACTGGAAGAAAAGACAGCCTCCTGTGGGCCATTCTCTACTGCTTTGTAGCAAACCTGACAACCATATAAAATGAGCAGCTGTATTACTATGTTTAATTAAGGAACCATAACAGACTTCCAAAAGCGGAAGAAAATCAGGTCTTATTTGTAGAGGGTATGAAAATATTTTAGTGTACACATGGAAGACGTTTGGAACATGATCCTATGAAATATTGATAATGTATATCTTTGTTATAAAAAAAAAACCAAAAACTATGATCTTTATAAAAATAATCAAATAATAGATTCATTCATAATACTGGAAATAAACAGTAATATCATCGTCAATTACATATAATGTATGCTGGACATACAACTACTATCGTAGACGCCAACCCCTTTTTGGTGCTATCAGTAAAAACAATCTGTCAGTAATTTACAACTTTTTTCAGTAATCATAATTTTCATATGCGTTCATCAATATATTCAGAATCGTACAAAACCTGAATAGATCGTATTAAAAAGCAAATAATCCTGACACATCCTAAAAGTATTAAAAATCTGAGTCTCTATAGCGCTTTATCTTTCCTTAAGGTTTTTTTTTCAGTCTATGAAGAAATAACCTCAATCAAGTGGTGCACATTAAATAACCCGCGTAGGTGCCCTGAGATTCGTAAAAATGACAGGAAAATCATAATGGTTGGCATCTATGTACTAAGCACAGAATTGTGTAAAAATTTACTTACCAAGAGTAAAACTTACCTTCAATATGTTCTCTGATGAACGGATCCTCCATAATATTTTTTCTGTTTGTCTTCAATATCTTTTCAAATTCATTTATATCATTATTTTGGTAAGAGCTGGAATGAGTTAAAATTTGGCAAAATGTAGACTGTTGAATTTCTACAAATTCATGATGTTACAAAACAGATGTAAAAAAATTTAATGATGTGATCTGCACTGATTGACTCTATTTAGCTAAACTGAAATTGGGACTCCTGTTAGGGTCTGTCCCAATGAGAAGTTTCAAAAATTATTTTCAATTATTACTATGAATAAATCTGACATAAATTATCAATGTCAACTGCTACAAACTATATTCAGCAAATAATATGAGAATGTAACCATGTTCTTACAATAGTGAAGTAATTGGCTAGTCCAGGAAAGAGCCTTGTTTGGTCATTCCCTCCCTCAAATCTAAGAATCCAACAATTCAAGAAAGTAAATCTCATTTTAAGGTATACTCAAGTTTAATATTAAGTATTAAGTAAGTTGGCAAAGGTATACTCAAGTTTAATATTGAGTAAGTTGGCAGTCCAGAATTTCTTCAGTACATTATGCTATCCTAGGATAAAACAGAAACTTACCTCACCAAATTTGTCATTGCCAATATCTCTGGATCATTTTTATAAGGTTTAGTTTCTTGAGAATCAAATGGATTGATACCAGATTTCATCAACATGTTGGCTAATACCAGATATTTTAAGCAGGTTGTCCTCCTGTGAATTGATAATAAAAATTATTTACATAAAAACATTTTAAAAATTTGCAAATTCATCCCTTCATTTTTTGCTTTCAAAATTTTTGGCCTTGAGCACAAGTGATGAGCTGTAAATCAAAATTGGTATCATAGCAAAACTACTCATGGAACTTATGCATGGATAATAAAACACCTGGGCAAATATTCTGGGTTGTGAGATCATGGTTTACCATATTTTAGCTATTTCAGTTCCAACCCATAATGTAGATATAAAAGTGAAGCAATCTGTTCATAACAATGTTTAAAGTGTTGAGAAGTAATGACACAATGTGATTTTATTTTCATCAACACTTGTATACTAAAGACCTTGCATTTTTGGAACATGTCAAATTCATGATCTCTTCTACAACATATGTACACCAAGTTCAAAGTAATTTTTGTTAAACTATGATTATATCAGGTATATAAGAATTAATTCTGCCAAACAAGTGTTGGAGGTCCACCAATACTATTTTTTTATCATTTTCCCCAGAGTCCCTTTACCAGGTGCTAAGTCTTACTTTTACAGTAACTTTATATAATATTATACTTGACCCAACAGAAGAAAATTACTTCTTACCTTGGACTACCTGACTCATCATAGTTCTTAAATGCTTCAAAAAAGTCAGTATGTGCTTTCTCATATTCTCCTTCTCTTAAATGCATCTTACCACCACACTCTGAAAAAACAAAAGTTACAAAATAAAACATTAATGTCACTAAATAAAAACTAATGCTACTAAATAAAACATTAATGCTACTAAATAAAACACTAATGCTACTAAATAAACACTAATGCTACTAAATAAAACATTAATGCTACTAAATAAAACACTAATGCTACTAAATAAAACATTAATGCTACTAAATAAAACATTAATGCTAAATAAAACATTAATGCTACTAAATAAAACACTAATGCTACTAAATAAAACATTAATGCTACTAAATAAAACATTAATGCTACTAAATAAAACACTAATGCTACTAAAACATTAATGCTACTAAATAAAACTCTAATGCTACTAAATGAAACATTAATGCTACTAAATAAAACATTAATGCTACTAAATAAAACATTAATGCTACTAAAACATTAATGCTACTAAATAAAACTCTAATGCTACTAAATGAAACATTAATGCTACTAAATAAAACACTAATGCTACTAAATAAAACACTAATGCTACTAAAACATTAATGCTACTAAATAAAACACTAATGCTACTAAATAAAACATTAATGCTACTAAATAAAACCCTTATGCTACTAAAACATTAATGCTACTAAATAAAACTCTAATGCTACTAAATGAAACATTAATGCTACTAAATAAAACACTAATGCTACTAAATAAAACATTAATGCTACTAAATAAAACACTAATGCTACTAAATAAAACACTAATGCTACTAAAACATTAATGTCACTAAATAATAAAGAGTTTCACTAAGCACAGAATGATACGACTGCAACATGTTGACAGGAAAAGAATTAAAGTAAATGTGGACACATAATATAATATACATTACACAGAAAAAATGGACTTAACACAAAAACCAGATGAAAAAATTTGTGGACATACTAATGAAAGCACTCATCAAGGTGAATTAAAGGAATTGGATAAAAAATTTAAAAAAAATTACAGATCAACCTCAAAAACAGTAAAAGATATAAGAAATCTGTTGCAATAGTACTGGAACAACTCATTAAGATGAATTAAAAGAAAACATCCCCGTTGAAACCAGATGAAATTTTTTTTTAGGTGTCCTGCAAAAAGGCTAATTTTGGACCCTTTAATCTCTGCAACGACAAAACTCACACAAAAATGTCTGGAGCAACTATTATTGTATTTCTTATGACAAACCATTTTAAAAAAATCATAAAAATCGGATATGAAGTAAAAAAATTTTGAAAATTAAGGGGGGGTCCCTTTTTCGGTCCCTTTTTTGGCCCCTTATATCTAAAAAAACTCATTGAAAAAAATGCTTACCCTTTGCTTCCACTTACCGACCTCAGGTCAATTCATTCATTTTTTTGTTCTCATGAATAATTCATGAACCATTTTGACTGGTTTCCTTACGATTCCGTAATGACAGTTAAAAGACAAACTTTGGGTCAACATATATGTCATCGCCTGTACACAATTCCAGTGTATTTTCAATATAGTTTTCAAACAAAGTAAACAAGTTTTCATACTTTCAAAGACAATGCATTACTGACATGACAAAATCACTACACAACAAAAATTCATCAACTGCATTACGCATCTGAGCACTGTTTTATTTTCCAAAGAACTTTTTAATCTCCAAAGTGGAGAACGTCACTATTGTTAAAATCTCCAAATGGAGAATTCCATTATTGTTAGCAGTAATTTCAATGGTCAATTTGATTCATGAATATTCATGAAAACGTGGAAAAATTAATGAATTGACTCATGGTCAGTAAGTGGAAGCAAAGCGTAAGCGCGACTGGCCATGGGTTTCCGACGATGACCCATCAGATATCTTCAAATTACAAATCAATTTTCATTTGGCAAGTTGTATGCACCATATTCCAGTTAATGTCACAATAACATTACTGCTGTAATTTTTTTGTCTACACTTTCATCTCAAAAGAAACTTAACCTAACTCAATGAAGTGCAATAAGTAGGTCAGAGTGACCTAGTTTTGGTGGAAGGCTGTGTTACTTCCTGTGATGCACCCTGACACCAAGTAATATGATTGTATGTTGCTTGGTATCTGAGAACGGAACTTGACTTAACTTAACCTATGTAAATGAAGTGCAATAAGTAGGTCAGAGTGACCTAATTTTAGTGTGAGGCTGTGTTACTCCCCCAGATGCATCCTCACACCAAGTAATATGATTGTAGGTTGCTTGGTATCGGAGAACTGAACTTGGAAGTAAAACTTAACCGAAGTCAAAGAAGCGAAATAAAGTAGGTCAGAGTGACCTTATTTTGATTGGAGGCTGTATTACTCCCCGAGATGAACCTGACACCAAGTAATATGACTGTAGGCCGCTTGGAAATCGGAGAACTGAACTCTGACATAAAACTTATCCTAAGTCAATGAAGCACGATAAGTAGGTCAGAGTGCCCTCATTTTGGTGGGAGGCTGTGTTACTCTCCGAGATGCATCCTCACACCAAAGTAATATGATTGTAGGTCACTTTGAATGTTAAAACTGATTTTTGACATAAAACTTGAAAACCAGTCAACCGTGTAATATGGGTCATGTGACCTTCATCTTAAGTCACAAGGTCAGTCTCTTCAACATGCACCACCACACAAAAATATATGACCCTAAGTCAACTAGTAACTGAGAACTGGCTGTGGACGTGGACGCGGTTGTGGACGCAAGTACCACATTAGTCCCCCTCAACCTCGTTGAGATGAACTAATGTTAAGGTTGAAAGACAAATGTTTTGAAAACATATATCATCAAAGGATAAGTTATACCAATGTATACATCTGTACTACATATCTTGGTATCACTCAAATAATTATAGGATTTGCATTGCAGATTTGATTTTAGTTCTATATACCTCGTATGACTCCCATAATCAGAGGATGTGGTATGGCAGATTTAATGTGTAATGACTGTTCATACAAAGCCTGAAATAACAAAACATAGTAATGTAAGTGTTGCACAACAGCTAAAATCACAATTGATAACACCATGATACCCCTTCCTCCTTATCAAATCATTTGTGTGAAAATGTTTATTTGTGTCTACAAAAATTTTGTAATACAAATAGTGTTGAAAATGGATCTAAACATAAAAAGAATTGAATTATTTAATGAAATCTAGGTCTTTATGACTGAATTGTTGTACCTATTGAATATGTGATATTTTGTACAAGATTTGATTTGCCACTTTTTTATGCATCATAAATGAAAATATTTGCATATATCCGTTTCTGTGACATGTATTTGTAATGGAATTTGATTGTAAACCACTGTTCTAAACATATCAAAAGTATCCCTTTACCTTGAGCTTTTTGTTATTTTTCTGTGCCGTGTACATCTGAATTTCTAGAGCATATATTTCTAATAGCTGAGTTCCTTTCTTTAAATCATCTTCTCCCTCATCTGTCTACAATAACAATTGGTTGTAATGTTATTTTCAAAGAACAGTCACAATTCTTATTAGTATTTAAAATAATGAATGTTCTTGAACAATTCTGTACAAATATGTTTAATCTAAAGTGAAAACCTAAATAAAATATGCAGACATTTTATGCTAAATTTTTCTTCAATAAACTTCCAATAAAAGTTAAGATTTTGTTCGAAATTGAATTACTCCAACAGGCTTTCTGATGTCTATGCTACATTATAATTACTACTATCTTAACAAACAGTTGATTATTTCTGTATTCTGGATTTTAAAGATAACCAACACCACACTTATCATATTGTTGATCTTAAAAAATACCTGACAAGACTGATGTAGCTGCTTTAGTATTTTTTGTAATTTGTTGTAATCTTCTCTGTCATAGTATAGTTTTCCAAGTTTTGTATTGGTTTTGAACCAAAGTCTTTCATTCTTTGCTTCTTTCAATGCATCAAGTGTGGTTTCATAAAAATTCTGTAACAATTCCATCTGCCAAAATACAGCAAAAATGCAATTAATAAAATACTATAATCAAATAACAATTAAAGAACCTTTGTGAGCATGCTCACATACCCCACGTCTTCATATTGCCACTGGAGAAACAAAATCAACTTCACAAGTAAAATGAACACAATCAAATGCTTACCTTCACACATTTATCCTAATTTGAATGGCAGCATGTTGGGAAATTTAAATTCCAAGCGAGAGGAGTCAACAGTAAAAGTATAGTGAGGCAAATAAGTTCAAAGGGGGGTAACTCATGGAAAAAAAATTGAATCGTAATTTCCTGTTGATATGCACATCTACATAGTATGTCCTTATTGTCTGAAAAGGTTTCATGAAATTCTGTTGTGTGGTTTGAGAGGAGTTGCGATGACAAACTGTTACAGTAGTACATTGAAGTAAATAAGTTCAAAGGGGCATAACTCCTAGAAAAAAAATTGAATTGCAATTTCCTGTCGATATGCACATCTACGTAGTATGTCCTTATTATCTGAAAAGGTTTCATGAAATTCTGTTGTGTGGTTTGAGAGGAGTTGCGATGACAAACTGTTGCAATAGTACATTAAAGTAAATAAGTTTAAAGGGGCGTAACTCCTAGAAAAAAAATTGAATCGCAATTTCCTGTCGATATGCACATCTACGTAGTATGTCCTTATTATCTGAAAAGGTTTCATAAAATTCTGTTGTGTGGTTTGAGAGGAGTTGCAATGACAAACTGTTGCAGTAGTACATTAAAGTAAATAAGTTCAAAGGGGCATAACTCCTAGAAAAAAACTTGAATCGCAATTTCCTGTCGATATGCACAACTACATAGTATGTCCTTATTATCTAAAAAGGTTTCATGAAAATTTTGTTGTGTGGTTTGAGAGAAGTTGCAATGACAAGAAACAGGACTGACGGACGGATGGACGGCACGACGGACAGACGGGTCAAAAACATTATACCCTCCGCAACCTGTTGCATGGGGTATAAAAATATTTTTTGGAAAGGGACAAGTAACAAAATATGCAATCTTCCATTGATTAAAATTGGGCATTATCATATCGCTTTTATTCTGCAGAAATTGTTGGGACACACCAATATATAGTTAATAATCTCACTAACCATATCTTCATTGTTTAATGATACCTGTCTGTCACTGATTATACATATGTCATAGTGGTGTCTTCTTGGTATGCCAACATTTACCAACAAAATATTTCAATAAGGTGTTATTACAAGAAATACCGTGTTGTATCAACAAATTAACACATCTCCTAATAAATGCACTGCTTTTTGTCCCAACATATGAAATATGTTCTTTTATAAGCTGTTTTTATCATTAGAAATGTCCTTTTTATTAACAAAAATGTGTCACCTGCGGACGTCAATTTTTACAAAAGCTATTAAATTTTTTTAAAAATGAAATATATATGCACACCTTTGCATTAAAGTAAATGCACAGAGAAAGTTTCATCAAATTACTGTGAGCGGTTATGGAGTAGTTGAGGATAGAAGTTTTGATCCCCATCTTTTTTTTAAAAAATGTCAATTTTTAGAAAAAAAAATTTAAATTTTCTAAAAATGAAATATATATGCACACCTGTGCATTAAGGTTAATGCACAGAGAAAGTTTAATCAAATTTCTTTGATCGGTTATAGAGTAGTTGAGGATAGAAGTTTTGCCCCCCACTTTTTTTTGCAAAAATATCAATTTTTACAAAAAATTTTTTAATTTTCTAAAAATGAAATATATATGCACACCTGTGCATTAAGGTTAATGCACTGAGAAAGTTTCATCAAATTCCTTTGAGCGGTTTACGAGTAGTTGAGGATAGAAGAAAAGTGTGACGACGCAAGACGACAGATAGTGACCCCTATGTGTCGACCATGCGTTCCACAGGCGACACAAAAAGCAATAAAATCCTTTTAAATAGCCAGTCAGCCATTTGGAAATTGGCAATATGGGTTTGGCAAACTGGGAATCGGGTAAAACATCTGATCTCGAAAAAATTAACAATATTTGAATTGGCAAATTGGATTTGGCAATCTGGGAATCGGCAAATCAGGATTGGCAATCTGGTTCTAATTCTTGGGGAAATATTTAGATCAGTTTGGTTGTTCTATTAATTCTAAAAAATATGTTTTCATTCCTACTCAGAGAATATTATTTTTTTTGGACTGACAATAAATATACAGTTCAGTTCAGATGAAAAAATTGAAAAGGTTATTTCTTTGGCATGTTTGGGTAATACTATCTTTGTAGAGAAAACTGTTACAATACGTAAGTATACACCTTATATCATACAGATTGTTAACTTATTTAATGTAGTATTACCAGGTCCATAGCAATATAGAAATTTGGAAAGAAACAAAATTGTCACTTTAAAGGAACAAACAATTATGATTTGCTTACGATAATTTCACAGGAAAGTAGATTAGAAATTTAGAAATGAACATTGGTGTTTAAAAATATTAGACATTTGAATGGAAAACCAATAAGGCCTGAACCTAAAATTATTTTGGCTAGAAATGAATGCTTTGTGTTAAGGTTGGGGTGCCTGTTTTGGAAATTTCCCTGCTGGAGGTGAATGGACTATACAAGAATCTGCTTGTCATATAAACTATTTAGAGCTATGTATTATGCTTTAAAAGCATTCTTTTCTAAATACAAAACATGTCACATGTCACATTAGTATTAAAAGTAATGTATAGAAAAATATTTATTTTTTCTTCATTTCAAAACTTCATTTGATTCAATACATTTACAAAATCATAACACTCACATATACATTTGTACCTGCGGTAATTGTTTACTTACTTAGTATTGTTGTTTTGATAACAATAAATTAAGCTGTCAAAATTTTACCTGTATTTCATTATAAGATCAAATGATGTTGGCATTCCAGGAATAAACTGTCATACCTTATAATTAAGAAACAGTAACTTGATATTGCAGTGAACGTTATATTTTTTTTTATACATTACTAACATAAGTATTCCATGGCAAATAAACAAAGATTTCAAAAAATTTTATCAGTTCAGAATTTCTGAAAGTAAATATTTAACATGTTTAATTATACAACTGTATGTACCTTATAAAAATCAGTTAATTATAGTAAATAAATCACAAGAAATATAACCAAGTTAACTACAAAGTACCTGCTTAGAAGTAGAAATATAATCTAAAATAGAATTGATAGACTTCTCTGAATAATTTCTAGTCACTGCTGACTTAATGTACGTTAATAACTGCTGGTAACGTTTCATCATCTCATCAAATCGTCCCTGAAATAAATTATATCTTTACATTAACAATTATAGCATATAAAACCAAACCAAACATATAAGGCTGAACAAGTATTTTAAGCTCAATTAGTATGTGTGATTCATAAAAACTACATGGGGATCAGATTAAATATTTGTTTACATAAAAACAGACAGCAAATAGGTGGCAGCATGATATTGATGTTTTGCATAGTTATCTATTTGAATATTACAATACTGAATTCTTGAAACAGTTACATATTTATAAAAAACAAAATGTATTCCTTTGAAAAGCAAAAAAAAAATAAGTGAAACAATGGCCATCATAACAACTTTATATTCTAACATTTTATTATAAATATATAACATTGTGATTTTCTTGGTATCTATGTTGTCAGCGGCATTAACATTGCAAAACTCAAGATAATTTTAGGGACGAGATCAAAAGTTCAATGTAGGATAAAAAACTTAATTCAAATAGTTTGGGGGTGGGGGGGGGGGGGGAGGTAAAAATCCCAGCAAGTTTTGTTATTAGACATCGATTTTCGGATTGAAAAATACAGATTCAAGTGATGTCCAAGTCAATATACAGAACAAACATACAATGTTGAGGAAAAACAGGACCCATGATACAAAAAGTATACTCTCAACGCATATGCCCATATTGGTCAATCAATTTTTCCCAAAGTAAGTTAAGATGGGGGTGGGGGGTCAGTAAAAAAAACCATGTGAATCAAGCTTTTTATCCTACATTGAACTTTTGATCTCGTCCCTTACCAAATCATTTTGATACTGAGATGTTAAGAGATATTTATAGCAGAAGACTCCAAAAGCAATAAAAGAGAGGAAATCTTTACAGCAAAAACCCAGAGAAAAGACCAGTTTGTGATCATATTAAACAACACAAGGAGCAAAGACTACAGAAATATAACTAATAGATATATACCATTTACACACAGTAAGCTAATGATAAATAGAACAAGAAACTATATGGTCTTCCTACCAATGCCCAGAATAAAAGATCATTGACCTTTTGACTAGGCTAGCAAACCTAAGGGAATAGACATTTAACTGAAGTTTCCTATTGGGTTTTGAAATACAGTAGAACTTTGATGGCTCGAACTCCAAGGGACCGTCGAAATCTGTTCGAGTTATCGGTTGTTCGAGTTATTGAAGTTTGTTCAATTACGGAAATTTTCCAGTGCCACACCGTGTATGTACAAATAATATTACACACTACTATGGATTATCTTTACTGACGACCTGTGTTGGTTTTCATTTGAAAACAATTGTAAATAATTCATATGATACACATTTTTAATATTTTGTGTGTAAATAAAACGTAAAAAAGACAAATTGTGTTGTATATTGGCTTTGTTTACCCAAGTGTAGAATGGATATCGATCGTCTTGTAATTACTGTGTACAGAAATTGTGATTCGAGAATGTTTTGTTCACAGAATTGCTTCTTTAAAATAATCATGGAAGTGTAAATAAAACTCAAAGTAAAATATCTAACAACAATAGTGTCGATACACACCATTAGATCATGCTGCTACATCATACAAGGTCAAAAGTGATGACAACAAACACTGACTATAAATTAGCGAAATGAATTATGACCTTTAATGTTCGCAGTTATTTTAATAATTACGGCTTGGTATACCTGGTAATAACAATTTAATTCTTTTTAATAAAAATTGAAAACATTAATAACTAATTAACAATAATCAACATCTTAATTACATCGATCTATAAACATCTACCTGTTACACCAATCTATTGTTATCAGATATTAATTTATTGACATGTAACTGTAAGCATCAGGTAATACTTGTCAGTTTTATTAATGTGTTCTAGTTTTCCCAGGTAAAAAACACACTTATATTATTACCAAAATGTTTGTTCAACTTTTTGAGAAATTGGTGTTCAAGAAGCCCAGGTTTTTTTAATATGAACATAAAAGAAAAATTGACCGGACTTTCAAAACAGTTCGAGCCATCAGTGGTGTTTGAGCAATCCAAGTTTGAGTTACCAAAGTTAAACTATGTACATATGAAAGTGTTATTTTTTTTTTTGTATTCAACATGTGAGCATGCGAGCTTAAGCAAGCATATCAAAATCAAAACTGAACTATGGGGTATTTGCACAGGGATGATTTCACACATTTTAAAATGGGTCCCTTAAATATCAAATTGGGAATTTTTCCAACAGATTTTGCCAATAAATATCCGTTATGTCAGTTTAAAGTTATCGAAAATCATTACGACAAACATATGTGCTTATTCAGGGTCCATCTAATCAGCTGCTAAAACAAAACCATCATAGTGACTAATACTGTAGTGACCACAGTCTTATATTTACAACTGCAAGAATCAATTACTCATTTCAAGATTTTAATTGCCAAATAATGTTTTGTCTGTTTGGGAATTCAAATTTCTATCAAAATTTTGGGGGCACTTAATGGCCCTGATTGGCATAGTACATGTAGAATCATTCCTGTTGAGATAATTCTCATGTAAAAAGTTTCAGCAGGATGGGGTTCAAAATATTACCTACATAAATACATGTATATCAATATCGCTCATTGTGATAAGAATGGGAAAAACATACCAACTTAAAATTAATCTTAATCATCTGTTTCAAAGCTTTAAATCCCCATTCTCCTTTATCTTTTCCTTCCAATTCCAAAACCTGTAAATATAATAAATGGATGGATGAATTATTGTTTATTGTCGAGTGGCAACCAGGTGCATATCAGGACAAGAACATGTTGATATGATAATGAATATCATCCCTCCTTTGCACTAGACTGACACGCTAAGTCGGATTTTTAATGTGCTAGCTCATGGGGTAACTGTCTGCAGGAAGAAATATCACTTTATCAGATTCACTCATGCATTGAATGTAGGTGGAAGTGACCTAAATAAAAAGATGACCAGAAAGCGTATTGTAACAGAGTTTATTATTTTATTTACACAATAAATAAAGACAGTCATGTAATTATTATTAATTATATTTCTTTCCTGAAAAAGTCCTGCAAAAAAGAATGATTTTTCATCTTTGGACATTAGAAAGGTTGATTCGAAGGAAAGGTCGAGGATTAAGTTCTCATGAAAAAAACCTCGACCAAACTCCGAAAAGTAAGGTATAAAACAGGAAAAAATCATCTTTGTTTTAAACTGACTTAAAAATTTTATCAAGCTTATTGTACTTAAGATTGTACTCTGACAATTAATGGCACCAGCCAATACAAAGGAAGGGGTTTAACATTAAACTTCTGACTAATCTATCCACACAAACACATTGCAAACTGATCAAAAGAGGAAATAATAAATTCAGACTATTCATTCGTCTAGTCTGCTATGCATAAGCATATGTTTACTTATTTATTATAACCATGATAACACTATTGTTCTAGTTTCTAGAATTTCCAGTAATTATAATTTAGAGATATCTAGAAATTTATATAAAAGCTATATTTAGTTTTGATACTTATGACTATGTAATTTGTCTATAAGATGTTGTTTAATTAGATTATATACATAGTCATTATTATAATATGCAGCTACCGAAGGTTTGTGGTTCTCTCCGGGTACTCCAACTTCCTCCACCAATAAAAACTAGCCGCCGCAAAATAGTCAAATGTGTTGAAAATGGCGTAAAACCCCAAACAAACAAACAATAATATGCAGAATGTTCTAGAAAGAAACTTCTAGACATTAGTGAAATTACAAGAACATTCATTGTGAAACATACGTAAAGGTAACATACATTTGATGTTGGAAGATGGGAACTGGAAATTGGTAACAACTTATTTCTACTGTGGAAAAGTTACACTGCTAGACTTTTTACCGTCAATATTTTGGTGAGACACACAAAGATTGGGAAGAGAAGTTACAAGAACTACCTATATTCATAAACAATTCGAAGAAGTGAAACAAATTTAAGTATTCTGTGGGAATTTCAGTGGATTCCCTATGGATTTTTTTAAAATATTTTATGCATTTTTAATTTTTTTCCCCAAGTATATTACTATCAAACGGAATTTTCAATCCAACAGAGGTTGCTATAATATTCTAACTTTATACACATAAGTTGCACTCTGTGGATAGAAACTAGAGGCTCCCAGGAGCCTTATCACTCTTGACTGGCAGCCTGGAACATTGATGTCAAGTTCCAATTGGCTCACTGGTTTCAAACAATATTTCAGTGAACATTCCCATTAGGTCCTATGTTAAACTATGTTCGGCTCTGGCAGCCATCTTGGGTGACGAGCAGGGTCATAGGATATAATTCTGAAAGAGGATCAACTAAGGACCATTGCTGCCAAGTTTTGTTCCAATTGGCCAAGTGGTTCAGACAAGAAGATCTTTAAGTAAATTTCCCATAGGATCTTATGTTAAACTATGTTCGGCTCTGGCGGCCATCTTGGATAACAGGCAGTGTCATCGGATACAATTCTGAAAGAGGACCACCTTAGGATCATTGCTGCCATGTTTTGTTCTAATTGGCCAAGTGGTTTCAGGCAAGAAGATCTGTAAGTAAATTTCTCATGGGGTCCTATGTTAAACTAAGTTTGGCTCTGGCGGCCATCTTGGATGACGGGCCGGGTCATCGGATATAATTCTGAAAGAGGACCACCTAAGGTCCATTGTTGCCAAGTTTTGTTCCAATTAGCCCAGTGGTTTCAGACGAGATCTTTAAAGGAAAGTTTACAATGATGACAATAGATGCCGAATGCTAAGTGATGACAATAGCTCACTTGGCCCTGGGCCAAGAGAGCTAAAAATTACTCCATAATAGTATCCGTGCAAATTCCTAGTGAAAAACATTATTTTCTTTAAAAAGGGGTACAATGAACTGATAAAGGGTCCTGTCTATCAGTACCTGTTGACAGAACTAGGCAATTTTCAAGTCATCAAAATATATTTTACAAGACACAAACCCATCTTTTTTTTTTAAATCTGGCACTTATGTGAAAAAAATTTTTAATGGTGAGTAAGAAACATCATTTGTAAGTTTTATATAATTATCTATGATAATTGAACAGTTTACACTCCGTTTGCTCTACTAATAAACACAGCAGATGTTTCAACAGTAAACAAACACATAATAATTTGCCGTGCTGAGATCGTTTACAGTTACACTTGACTTGACCAAATTTTTATTAGGCAATTTTATTAGTTATGAAATTAAATATGCATGCTTTTATATCATAAAATTTCCAATCTGCAAAGATTGTGATGCTACGTAATTCAGGTTTAACGTGCAACAATTGATGTTTTATTAGGCTTGCCAACAAAATAAAAGTCATTTCAGATAATAAACTATTTCAACAAAAATACTTTTCAGGTCATCCTATTTCAAATAGTAATGAATAAAAGAACAATCACGTATGGCAGAATGCTTCCAAAAGGGGGAGGATGACTTGGCGAACAAATTTTTAAACTGGCGATAAAAATGATAGTTTGGCGATTTTTTTTGGTGACAAGTTTTTGAATGCCAGCACGACCCCTGGTCTAGTAATGGATCTGATGATTCTACTGTACGTACCTTCTGAAAACTTTCCAATGCTTGTCTGGGATCATCTTCCTTCAGTGCTTTAGAATTGTAGTATTGATTTTCTAAGTCAACATCTGGTTCAGAGTTACTTTCTTCCGAATATTCCTGTGAAACAAATTGAACAAAAACTACTTTTATGCAGCTTTTTTTGTTTTGTATTAGGTAGAGTTGTCTTAGATCCTGAAATTTTTCATCACGAGTATCACTTGTTTTATACATGAAAGTAGCAGCAGAATGATATCTCTTATTGTCTTGGTATGTTTTTACATTGTATGTGAACAACTACAGAGTTAAGAAGTGATATCCTATGAAAGTGTTTATTGCTAACTCCAGACTCCCAGTTGTTCTGTTTTTAAAAGAAGACTGATTTTTTAAAAATTAAAGAGATAGGCACTACAATTAGTACATACATGTATGCAATAGACCACTTGACCTATTTTATTCCTTTTCTGTAAAACTTATAAAAATGTTGAATTTTGTGAAAAATAATTAAGGAATATCTTCTTCGTTCACAGCTCTGTTCAAACTTGGTTTTTGCCGTAATTTTTTCCGCCATTTTGGAATTAGAATTTGCTATTCAGTGTTTTGGTTTATTGATTTTTGGTTTTAGGCCTGAGCACAACTGACAAGTCAGATCTTGTGCATCAAAATTGGTATCCTGAAATATTTCCACTATCAGATTTTATATTTAAGACCCTCTATGTCTTTAGTCTAGCCCTTAAAATCCCTATAGACTATAAAACAATCAATAAACCAAATGTTGAAGAGCCAACTGTATTACATTTGTACTAAGCAAAGTCAGTCTTGTACTCTAGTATAGTACAAGAGTACAAGAAATTACTTCGCTTTGTAATATAGTTGGCTACATAGGGGACAGTGTTAATTTAATCAGTGATAGTGCTCTCTGACGCTTAATGCATCAAGATTTTTTTTAAATTTTAATTTTCAACATGCATACTGGTGTCCGAAATGTTAACATATAAACTCCTGAATCACCATTGCATTTTAAATATAGTACAACTGGTATAAAATTTCGATCACAGACCATTAATTAAATTTAATCTCAAACTTCGCTTCTGATGAGAGGTAAGGCAAACACTACAAGGTCAGTGCTTTGCCTGAAATGACCCCCAGCATGAGCCCTACGGTAAAAAAAAAATTCTTTTTACTTTTCTTATAATTTCAGCACTAAACAAAAAATTACAGGTCAGTCTCCCTAAAAAGTGTTCAATTTTATTTCCGTTTGCCATGGGTCCGTTTGCTCTACTTTTACGTGTTGTATATATGGAAAAAAAAGTATTAGTGAATGGACATCAGTTTATTAAAATTCTGTACATGGTGAAGTCATATATTCTGGACTCACAGAAATAATTTGGGACTCACCAATTTCAAAAGTGATGAGTCCAGGACTCACCAAGAAAAAATCCTATGAGGAACCCTGAAAGGTTCTTTAAAAAATTTACCAAAATGCAAAACTTTTATCAAAGTCACTCAAGATTATGCTGTGCGTTACCCAGTTTATATATGATATTTGATGGATTCAAAAGAAATAACATCAAAATATGATATCTGACCGTTATATTGAAACTTTAAATCAGAATTAAAAAAACCATTCTGAGTACTGCTGACCAATACAATGTCCCCTTCTGGCTAGAGCTGTGAGAAAACACACCAAATGTTTGACTACGTGAATCCGATACAGATATACATGTATGTGTATCCTGAAACTATAATTACAAGGGGTACACAATAATTACCCGATAAGTCTGAAACTCAAACTTAATCTGTAGTTCATCATTACAATCTCAAATGCCAAAAATAAGATAAGTTGGTAAAGGGTTTGCGAAAAAGTCCAAAAAACCAATATTTAGACAATAATTCCTATTTCTATGGGCAATAACTCTCACAATAATTATCCGATCAGCATGAAATTCAAATATGATCTGCATCCCATCATCATAAGCTCACATACCAAAAATAAGGACAGTTGGTTAAACAGTTTCTGGGAAAAGTCTGAAAACTATAGTGTGACTGATGGATGGAGTGCAATCATAAAGTCCTCTTTGACGCTGCTGGTAGGATCTAAAAATATTGATATCCCGTTTCTCATTATTTGTAGTTGTACTTTAAAAGAAATTTCCAATAAATTGCTTGCTTTTTTCTATAATATAATTTTGTTAAAGCAAACTAAGATGAATCTGAATTCTAAAACAATTAATAACATTTGTCTCCATTTTGAGTTTGTATTTTAGTCAGTAAGAAAATATATAAATAAATGTATTGCTATTATCCAGAATAAAAAAAAGTATCAAAAAGCAAAAATATATATTGAAATCTGAATCAAGTTAAAAAAAATATATGTATACCTATGTACAAAAATCAAAGCTGTGAACATTAAACTTTGGATTTAGATGGATTATAATAAAACGTATTATTAAGCAGTTTCATTACTGTATTTTTTGTTTACTTTGGCACATAGAATAACTGTAATGGAACAATTCCATACCTAAACCAATTTATGATTATCTTTCCCAAAGACTGGCATTATGTTATTTCCAGTTTGTATAGAAATAAATCAGTATTCAAAAATATGTTTTTTATAAAATCAACAGTAAATATACAATGCATAAGAAAAATTAAAAAAAAATATGTTTGTATATAGTCCTTAGTGCACTACTGGTAGGGAGGTCCTCTGTGGTGTATGTTATGGATCCTGCGTTTTATGGTTAACTTTACGAATTTGTAAAGTTCAGTTTACAAATTCGTATGTTTCCCGAACTGAGGGGACTGCAGCATGTAAAGGTAAAATAACTTTAAGTCTTGAAGACCATGTTAACGCATATCCCTTTTTAGAGTCCCCATTTTGAAAACCGATGAAGTAAAAAATTTAAGAAATCAAAACATTTTCTACGAAGCACTGCTAGACTTTCCATATTTACGTACTAAGTCATATTCTTCGTCGTCGTCATACATGCATTCATCGTCCGACATTTTTACTCAAAATTTGTGTTCTAAAAAAAAGAAACTATACCGGACAGAACACATATGTAAGCGTAATTTTATTCCGGCGTGTAGATTTTCCGATGTGTAAATTTACACTAGTGCTGTCTTTCCGTAAATAGTGAAACAGAACAATCAGACAGTCAAGTTTTGTTTATTTTGATTATCACAGGTATTTATAAACACGAATCCGGTTTTCGTAGGTAGGGTTATCGTTCTTGAATTAAAATAAATTTTTATTCTTTATTTATTCAAAAGTTTATTTATTTACTTTTTGCTCAATTTTTTTTTAAAGTTTAACGAAAATTGATAAAATATATTCATTGTTTAAAGTCTTGAATTAGCTAATGCTTATTTGGCATAATTTTTGTATTTTTAAAAATTGAATGTCACTTTTAATATCATAAAGAGCATCTGTATATAAATATTTGGCTCTCTTAGCAACGTGAACTCGGTCAAATATTGTTAATAGTCTCGCATTGCGTTCAAAACACACACCGAATTAATACCAACAATCATGAATAACCCACCCAAAATTTCCGCCCATCCCCCGTACAGGTTGATATAGGGAGTTACCCCCACCGGATATTAGTGGATTGACTGTTCCAGGTAGTCTCCCTTGTTAAAATGTTAAACTTAAAATTTATTCAAAAACACAAACCTATGACCTATATAATTGCTAACTACAGCATACATTTGCAAGTAACCTTGACAGTTCTGATGTCCATTCTAAAAAAAATTAAGATTTTTTACTTCCACATTTAATCGTGCATCTCATAAAAACTTGTTTACCATTTAAATTTTTAGACTACGGAAGTATTAGTGATATATATGGACCCATCTTCGAGCATAGCATATGGAAATGTTCGCTTTGCGAATGGAAGTTGTTAGAATCTTTGTATAATCCTACGTGGGTTAAGGCATGCCAGAAATTAGAGTGTCTAACATTCTTATGGTTTTTATATAGGTTTGAATTTTTTTTCAAGGTATGGACACAATTTTATTTTTTTTCGACTACAATCAAACCAAATTATTTTTATTTACTTACCAAGTCGAATCAGAATATTTTTTAGAGCAATGCCCAGAAATTAAAAGGTGTATTTATTCCTATGAAATCATTAGCAGTAAATAAAACTGGTATATACCATGGATTTGTTTTTATAATAACACATTTGCATATACTTTTCATTTGTAAATTTTGTTCTGATATGTTAATGACTTTTATTTTGTATTTGTATATTAATTCATTAAGAAATAGCTAGGATATAACATCATTTTCTCTGTACTTTGTATTTTTTTTTTATAATAATCATAATTTCTTTTTCATTTTATTTTTTTGTTGTTGTTTATTTCATGAGTACTTTTAATAAATATTTACTACTACAACGAATATTCTGCGTTTATTATCAATGTGCTATACACTATCCACGTCCTTATACTAAAAAATCCTAATAATGACGTGGATAGTGTATAACACATTGATAATAAACGCAGAATATTCGTTAAAGGTAAAAAAGGTAAAGGTAAGTTTATTTAACGTCGGTGTGTACAAGTCAACAATCAACATAAGCTCTGTAGAGCTTTTTTTACCGACGGCGAGATTTACGACCGTTTGGTAGATATGGTGTTCTCGCATGGTCGCCAGGTTTGTGGGGGAGGAAAGCCCGATATTACAGACCGGAAAATCGGTGAAACCCCCGAGCTAAGGTAGGTGCCTGGAACCCTTGACACATGCGAGGTTCGAACCTACAGCGGTGTCGAACTCGTGGTTTAAAGGCCAGCGCCACTCGGCCACCTTGCCCCCTGTTGTTATAGTAACTGTTTATTAAAAGTACTTATGAAATAAGACAAAAAAAAAAAAAAAAATAATAATAATAAAAAAAGAAATGTATATCTAGAAGTCGAGCCCCTGTGGGTATATATGTATATGTATGCATATTTAAACTAAAGCCTGTATATAGCTCACCTGGCATGAAAACCGTTTTTATTTATGTACATCAAAGAGAGAACTTCAAGTCACTTCTCCCTTACTATCATTATGAAGTGTGGTAAGCCTTGTAGGAACCGAATTTTTCTTCATCAAGGTCCTTCTACTTACAGGTCAGCATATTCTAAAATTTGGCGGTTCTCCAGAAGATTTTTGCATGTATTTCCCATAGTGTCTTGCGTTAACTTAAGTCCCCTGCTGGTGGCCATCTTGAATGAGATCGGGGAAAGTAACAACACTTGGTCAGCACCTTATGAGGAACATTCAGGCCATGTTTGGTTTCAAGCAATAATGCAGTTCTGTAGATTTTTGTTATATGCCATAGACACTTTCTTCCATGTTTGGCTCTATTTGGCCAACTCTATTTTGGCCAAGCAGTTTCAGAGACTTTTTTTTTAAATCAACCAATCAGAAACAAGAATTGCCAATGGCGGCCATGTTTGTCACCTGATCTGGACAAAATCAGGAAACTTTGTAAAAACCCTCCCACAGATGCTTCCTGTCGAGTTTCGTTTCATTTGGTTTCAGAGAAGAAGATTTCTTCAAACCAGCCAATCAGAAACAAGAATTGCCCATGGCAGCCACCCGTTAAGTTTTAATTGTACATAAAGGAGCACCTATTAAACAAAATATTAATAGCATGTCATAGATGCTTATTTAGGAAAGAATTTGAAACATTGAATGGGGGGTTTGGGGGCAGCAACTTAATTGGACTCAGGAGTACATGGAATATGTGCTGCGACCTCCTCGTATAGATGTTTAATTAGAATAGAATTTGGACCCGATGAATTGGGAGAGGTTCAGCAATTGCACGACAATCATCCTTTTGTGGCCAATTCTTCTTTACAATTTTAGCATTTGTTTTTTGCCTTAATTCGGTGTACATGGTGTATCTGTTTTGAAAAACTAATATTTATTCTGGTTGTATTTACACAAACTTTGAGGGCTATTTAAGTCTTCAGATATTTGTATATAATTCCAATGTTTTTTTCAAAACATCAAATCCAGTAATTTCATTGGCTAACAGCAACTTCCGGTAAAAAGATTATAACTTGATAAATTCCTTTCATGACGTCGTGCGTATGAATACGTACGCATGCAATGTACGTAGTGTATGAGGAAAATATTAAATCAAATAGAGAACGTCATATTTCTGCATTACTTAGGAATTATATGTAATAAAGGTTATTTTTATGAAATTTATCAATGTGTATAAACTCGGGCTTAATTATCACTCACAAACTTTGTATATAATAAGTAAAAAATCCAGAGAGTTACCACCCCCCCCCCCCCCTCCCCGGTTCTGTATAGTTGTTGTCGTTCTTATAAAAGTCCAGGACTAGATAGTATTTCAGATAATATGTTAAAAAATTGTCAATCGTCAGTTTTACATTGTCTTTATATGATATTATTTAATGCCTGTCTTGCTCACAGTGTTTACCCAGAAATCTGGGCAGAAGGATAATTATATATAATGCCCATTCATAAAAACAATAATATTCACGATCATAGTAGTTACCGTGGGCTCACAATAACAAGTGCAACTGGGAAACTTTTTAATCGGGTATTGAATGAAAGATTAGTTAAATTTCTAGAAAAGTACAAGACCATTAATGACTGCCAGATCGGATTTACAAGAAAGGCGAGAACAACTGACCATATGCACTGACAACTATTATTGATAAATATTGTAACTCGAAAAATGGTAAATTATATGCCTGTTTTGTTGATCTAAAAAGCCTTTTGATACAGTAATACATGCAGTGATCAAGTTAAAATTGTTAGAAATTGGAGTTGGGACATTTTTTTACAAAATTGTTGACAACATGTACACAGCTAGCAAATCATGTATAAAAGTAAACAATGCATTAACAGACTTTAAAATATCTTGCAAATTCTGCAGATCCAGTTGTCTTAGACTACAGAGCTTTACACTGCTTAATATATGCCGATGATTTAGTTATACTGTCAACCTCGAAATCAGGGTTGCAAACAAAAATTGATATACTCAATAAATATTGCACTGACTGGTGCTTAACTGTAAACACACAAAAAAACGAAAATTATGTTTATGTTATTATATTTTCTGCACCAGGCTCCTTCTCATGTGCTCAGGAAGAATTGTATAAGAAATCTCTGAAAGCATATTTTAAATTATCTAAAGATTTTTTGTCACTAAATCCTGAATTGCGCACAAGCATGCATGTTTTCGATCATACTACTAAGCCTATAATACTGTATGGGAGTCAAATATGGGGTGCATTTAACACATTTGAATCAAGGTTTCGACACGATATACAGTCTCTCACATTTGATCATATTTACTCAAAAAATGAAGCCGAATTATTGCATCAAAAATTTTGTGAATTTATATTGGGAGTTCATAAAAAATCTACAAATTTTGCAGTTTTATCAGAACTTGGTAGATTCCCCTTGTACTATAATATAATATACTGAAGCCAAGTTAAAATATTATTATAGATTGCAAAGATGTTACTGTCCTTTTGCAACCTTTTGTTGATGCATTTGCTGAATCTAATTAAATATCTTCATGAAATCCAAAATTCCTTCCTGGTATTCTACTGTTCAGACTATAATGCAAAAATATGCATTTCTTTGTGAATTAGTATTAGTAAGCTAACTAAAAAATGTATGTCATGCCGTAAGGAATATTTTTCAGTAGAATGGACTCAACAAAAAAATAAATAGATACGACACTAGATCAAAAGGCGAAACTTTATTGGTTACTAAATACTGAAAACACTGAAGTCTTGTATACTCTGTGTGATTAGCTCAAAATTTGTACCAAGTAAACAAGAACTTGGCTTTATTCTGGAGCACCTTTATTCCCTTGAATTACAGGGCAAACATCAGATGACTTGTCTTTTTAAAAAATTTCTATTTATTTTTAAAATAATAAATAACTGGTTGAATTGTTCTTGCGCACTTGGGATATTATGTATCCCGTTTTGCACCTGCCCTTGATGATCTCTGCATTTGGATGACTTGAAATGAATTGTCCTTGTGCATTGATCATGAGGAGGACCATCCCAAGTGTAACTATTTATTATAATTATCTTATGTCCATTTTTTTAAGTGAAGAGTCCTGTAGCATTGACCCTTGGTGACCTCTGCATCTGGATGACCAAGTTACAAATTTATCATCCATGTGCTTTGGTCTCGAGGAGGACTCCGTATTGATCTTTACAAAAATATTTAACATATATTGTTATTTTTTTTTATATTGAACAAATATGAGTCATGACCACATAGTGAATTTCTAAATTGAACACTTAGATTTTTTTAAAAAAATTTAATTCTTTTTTCCTCGGGTGGTCTGATGCAGCTCTGGTACAATGTATCTAGTCATTTTACTAAAAATCTATTCACTTGCAATTACTTCATACACACGTATATATTGCTATACATTGTATTTTAAATTTGTATGAATTATCAGTTTACATCATTGTTGTATGATTGTTTATCCTGTTTAATCACTGTAATATTGTGTCCCTAGCGGGTCCTTGATTGGAAATAAAATATTCTTATTCTTATACATAATCTCTATCTCTATCTCGATTGTACATTTGTTAAATTCCTGTTTTTAAATTATATTTTATTTTTTAGAACATTTATTTCTTGTTCATTCGTCTTATTCTCACGCATATGTTGAAATCACGGAAAATATTACCAATTTTTCCGACATTTAGAATAGATTACTCATCTTCCGTTGGGTAGAGACGAGACGACGGACAGGCGATGGTACGTCAAATAAAGACCGTTCTTACTGTTTTGAAACACCCTGTTACCAGATGCATTAAGTCACAAGACGCCCAATGTGATAGCAACATAAAAAAACGATTCCATTTAAAGAATAATCTAAGTTTCAGTGATAACCAACTACTTCTTCAGAATACTCTCACTCACTTGAACTAACCCTTGGCCTTGGCCCTGGCCCGTGTCATTCGCTGAAGTCTTAGGGGAGGCTAACTTTTAGAATGGAACAAGTTGCAACTATTCGTCTGCAGTACAACATTCAGTTTGCTGAAACATGAAAATAAAAGTCTACTTGTAATTTCTTTTGGGAATGTCATGTATTTGGCGACCACAAAACAAGTTCAAAGTTTTATTTAAAGACAATATATTTCTTTAATCATCAAGACCGACCCTTTTAACCGTAAACAAGTTTAAAACCAGGTTAATGGTTCAGATTAAAAAAATAAGCTAATACGTCCGAGTGCACTCCGTATAGAAAACATGGAAATTGTAAATCCAGACTTTGGGCTCCAGTTTTTAGACTCGAAATCGTAATATATCCAATTATATATAGAAAAATCATACATCAATCGATTCCTTATTAATTTTTCTCTAAAAATATGTACATTTTATTCACCAACAATCTCCCTGTACCACAAACGAAAGGTTACCGGAAAGAATATTGATGTTTCAGTGTTCTCAGTAAGTAGGGAAATTGGACTGGATGCCTGTAGATTTAATAAGCTGCATCCAAAGAGCGTAATTTTCATAAAAATCTGTCTCATCACCATTTTTGTTTTCGTGGAAATCAAAGGGGACGGTGAAGGAAACAACAAATAGTAATGCTACTTCACATAGACAGATTTTTCTTACGAATCCTTATATATGGCACTAATTCATAAAAGTACGCAGATCCTCATGATTTGGCCACTTTTACGAGCGATTTAAGAGTGGGTACGAGCCATTTACGGTTTATTACGAGTTATTACGATGTATTTACGGCAAAAATCTAGGATTTGTTTCGAGTTACCACGGATAAATATGAGCAAGTTACTACATTTTACAGCTTTTTATGGATTGTTACTAGTATATTACAGAATGTTACAATTCATCTAAGCTTTTAAGTGTAGCTTACGACCTGTTAACGTGTTGTTATGAATAATTGCAAGTTAGTTACGAGTATTTACGAGTCATTATGCAAAAAAGTATGCAATTCTCTGTATATCATCTGACAATTTTATGTCTTTCCTAACTTTTTAAGTACTTTTAACTATACGTAAAGTTCTGGTAATAACTTTTAACAATCCATACATAAAGCCAGGTCAGAATAAAAAATAGGTTTGTTTGCCCAAATGCGACCGACCCCAAAAAATCCTGCCGAGTCAAACTCTTTTTTTTGTATCAAATCTTTATCTGTTTTTTTTTTATTTCCGGATTTTTAACATGTCTGTTGGTTCTGTTCCCGATGCTTGTTTTACAAATGAAATCGCTTCTGCGCTTTCTTCATCTGTAAAGATAACTTGTTAAAAAGCGTTTTTGTGATCTTGATTAAATTATTCGTGGAATTTTAAACATGGCAGACGTTTTTTTACAATTTTGTTGGTCGTACTTTGTAATCGTAGATTTCTGGTCTATTTAAAATGATAATCTTAAATGTTTCTACAGCAATAGATCTTATTCTTCTAACTTTCAAAGATGGTAATTTTGACATATGTAAAAGCCCTACATAACTACTCATAAAATCATTATTCACAAACCTCAATGGCCTCTCTTGTATCTTTAACATTTTAGTAGTATTTTTTCTCTACAAAAGTGCCGAGGGATGGGACAATAATTTAAATTTTACATAAAAGAGTAGTAAATTGTTAAAACGGCCTAGCTAGTTTTTCATGTTTATTAAGATATTTCCTAATATGTTTTAGAACATTGAGTTGGCGAGATGCCTTTTTACATATTTCTGATATGTGCTTATCAAATTTCAGTTGGTAATCTATTGTAACACCCAGTAGTTTTACATCACTCTCCCACTCTATCCTATTGTAAAACCCGGTAGCTTTACATCACTCTCACACTCTATCCTATGGTAACACCCAGTAGCTTTACATCACTCTCCCACTCTATCCTATGATAATACCCAGTAGTTTTACATCACTCTCCCACTCTATCATGTTGTAACACCCAGTAGTTTTACATCACTGTCCCACTCTGTCCTAATGTAACACCGAGTAGTTTTACATCACTCTCCCACTCTATCCTGTTTTAACACCCAGTAGCTTTACATCACTCTCACACTCTGTCCTGTTGCCTTTTAATTCATAAACAATATGATGGTCAAATGATTTTTGACCTATTGCCAAAACTTGAAATTTTTCTGGATTGGCTTAAATTAAATTATAATCAAACCAGTCCAGCATTTTTAGACTATAGTCTTCTAAATTTTGAATCATTTTTTGTCTGGCCCGCGATAAAAAGTCGTGAAGGCGAGATATAGGTATTACTTTCTGGTGGCGACGTAAACATTTTTAAAACCTTAATAACTTGGCACACATAATACATACAATTAAGATTTTTGGCTCACAGATACCTTATCGTTTGAAATTTGCTGCAGTATACTTGTCTTATGACTCTGACTTTGTTTTCATGGTCCACTGACATCATAAACATAAATTTATGTTAAATCTGTGTCCAAGTTTCGTGGTTAAATCCATTTCTCAGCAACTGTAATACCTAGGCTGACCATATTTGGTCTATAGATAGTTGTTAGTGGGTACATGCCAGTTTGACACTTGGCTTGGGACCTTGACCTCAGTTTCATGCTTGAGTTACTTTGTCACATTTCCGTGGTTAAGTCCATTTCTCAGCAACTATAATACCTAGACCCACCATTTTTAGTCAATAGATAGTTCTTGGTGGGTACATGGCAGTCTGATACCTGCCTTTTGACCTTGACGTCAATTTCATGCATGAGTTACCTGCGTCACATTTTCGTGATTAATTCATTTCTTAGCAACTGTAAAACCTAAGCCTACCATATCTCGTCAATAGATAGTTCTTAGTAGGCACATGCCAGTCTGACCAGGCCAATTTATCAGAAACTGTTATAGCTAGATCCACTGTATTTGTTCTGATAGTGCTTGGTAGTTACATGCCAGTCTGACACTTGTTTATGGACCTTGACCTCAGTTGCATCCAAGTTTCGTCATTAAATCCATTTTTCAGCAACTGTAATACCTAGACCCACCATGTTTTGGTCTATAGATAGTTCTTAGAGGGTACATGCCAGTCTGACACCTGTCTTCGAACTTTGACCTAAATTTAATGCCTGAATGACTTTGTCACATCTTTGAGATTAAGTCTGTTTCCAAACAACTCAACATATTTGGTCAATAGATAGTTCTTAATGGATAAAAGTCAGTATGATACCTGCCTTTTGACCTTGACCTCAATTTCATGGTTGAGTGACCTGTGTCACATTTTCGTGATGATGTCCATTTCTTAGCAACTGGAATACATAAGCCCACCATATCTGGTCAATTGATAGTTCTTAATGGGTTTGACACCTGACTCTGGACCTTAAACTAAATTTCATGCTTGAGTGACTTAAATATACATTTTCATGATTTAGTCTATTTTTCAGCAACTGTACTAACTAAACCCACAGCTTTTGGTTGTTAGAAGTTCTTAACTTCTTAGTGGTTATATACCACTGTAACATCTGACACCTTAATTACCTTTGACCTCTTTCATTCTTGAGTGACTTGTTTCACTTTTTGGGATAATGTCCATTTCTCAGCAACTGCAATACATAGACCATCTGTATTTGGTCTATAAATAGTCCATTTCTCTGTAGCTGTAATACCTATATCCATTGTATATGGCCTGTTGGCAAGTAGGTGTCAGACTGACACCCGACATTGACCTCAATTTTAGGCTTGAGTGACTCTCATCCCATTTTTATACGACCGCAAAATTTTTGCGGTCGTATATTGGTATGACATTGTCGTCGTCGTCGTCCGTTGTCGTCCGTCGTCAGCGTTGTCGTCCGAAGACATTTGGTTTTCGCACTATAACTTTAGTATAAGTTAATAGAAATCTATGAAATTTAAACACAAGGTTTATGACCACAAAAGGAAGGTTGGGATTGATTTTGGGAGTTTTGGTCCCAACAGTTTAAGAATCAGGGGCCAAAAAAGGGCCTAATAAGCATTTTTTCTTGGTTTTCGCACAATAACTCTAGTATAAGTAAACAGAAATCTATGAAATTTTAACACAAGGTTTATGACCACAAAAGGAAGGTTGGGATTGTTTTTGGGAGTTTTGGTCCCAACAGTTTAGGAATTAGGGGCTAAAAAAGGGTCCAAATAAGCATTTTTCTTGGTTTTTGCACAATAACTTTAGTATAAGTAAATAGAAATCTATGAAATTTAAACACAAGGTTTATGACCACAAAAGGAAGGTTGGGATTGATTTTTGGAGTTTTGGTCCCAACAGTTTAGGAATTAGGGGCCAAAAGGGTCCAAAATTAAACTTTGTTTGATTTCATCGAAAATTGAACTATTGGGGTTCTTTGATATGCCGAATCTAACCGTGCATTTAGATTCTTAATTTTTGGTCCCGTTTTCAAATTGGTCTACATTAAGGTCCAAAGGGTCCAAAATTAAACTTAGTTTGATTTTAACAAAAATTGAATTCTTGGGGTTCTTTGATATGCTGAATCTAAACATATACTTAGTTTTTTTTATTATGGGCCCAGTTTTCAAGTTGGTCCAAATCGGGGTCCAAAATTAAACTTTGTTTGATTTCATCGAAAATTGAACTATTGGGGTTCTTTGATATGCCGAATCTAACCGTGCATTTAGATTCTTAATTTTTGGTCCTGTTTTCAAATTGGTCTACATTAAGGCCCAAAGGGTCCAAAATTAAACTTAGTTTGATTTTAACAAAAATTGAATTCTTGGGGTTCTTTGATATGCTGAATCTAAACATGTACTTAGTTTTTTTATTATGGGCCCAGTTTTCAAGTTGGTCCAAATCGGGGTCCAAAATTAAAGCCAAAAAGGGGGTAAATTTTTTTTGGGGGGGGGGGGCAATTATCCACAGCATATTGTATTGCACAAGAAGCAAAAAATTGAATATAAATTCAAATCATATGACCAATTCTAAGTTCTTTATTTCAGTTATTCTGTGTCAGAAACCTATTATGTGTCAAATATTTGAAGAAATTTTTAATTGCACAGTATTGCGCAATAGCAAGAAATTGATATGTGTGCCCTGTTATCAAAACTTTATTATTAACAAATTCCATTGGTAATTTGCCAATAACTCTAATGAACTTCATTGTAAATTTGCCAATATAAAATGTGCTGATGAAGCTTTTTTGTTTATCTTATCTAAACTGCTTTTAAATTATGTATATTTAAAATTTGCCATCCATGACTATGATGTCATTTTCTATTTTAATATGTTATGGTGTATTTAAATGGGCTGTTATGGTTGCAAAGTATAAAGAAATGGGGGGAGGGGGGGGGGGGGGGGTTGAAAACAAAATTTAGGGGGGGGGGGGGTAAATGAGAAATTGGGGAGGGGGTAATTTTTTTCTCATTTCATATTTCATAAATTAAAAAGAAAATTTCAAATTTTTTTTAGCAAAAAAAGGGGGAGGGGTTACAATAAATTTTATTGTTTTTTGTTTTTTTTTTTGGGAGGGGGGGTCAATGTGCAACTTCATAGTGTATTGTACAAAAGCTAAAAAAAGGGGTAAATTATTATTTTTTTTTGGGGGGGGGGGCAATTCTCCACAGCATATTGTATTGCACAAGAAGCAAAAAATTGAATATAAATCATATGACCAATTCTAAGTTCTTTGATTTCAGTTATTCTGTGTCAGAAACCTATTATATGTCAAATATTTGAAGAAATTTTCAATTGCACAGCATTGCGCAATAGCAAGAAATCTTTAATTGCACAGTATTGCGCAATAGCAAGAAATTGATATGTGTGCCCAATTTTAAATTTTAAATTGGTTATTTATGATTTATATATAAAAACAAATAATACTGATATGGTTTGAATAGGTAAATTAAAAATTTTTAAGTTCTTAGACAACATTCATTCTGTGTCAGAAACCTATGTTGTGTCAAATATTTATTCACAATCCAAATTCAGTATTGTATCAAGCTTGAATGTTGTGTTCATAATTGCCCCAACTATTCAGGGTTCGACATCTGCGGTCGTATCTAGCTGCGCCCAGTGGAGCATTTTATTACAAATAAGTCCATTTCTCAACAAATGTTATAAAATGTAATGTATGTAGACCCACCATATTTGGGTTATAGATAATTTTTGGTGGGTACATACCAGTCTGTGACCTTTAAGCTGACCATGGACACAGTTTTAAGCTTGAATGACATGCATCAGATTTTTCAGACAAATTTTGCCTGACCATTACTTTTTCATTTAACAAATTTTCCTTTGACTTGCAATGTCGGGTAACATATAATCTTTATTCTGTGTCAATTGGCATACTCAGTGAAACATTTAGCATGTTCACTCTTGTTTAATATCAGTGTTGGCATAGGACATGGTGTTGTCATCTGCATAAATTATACTTTTATCTACAACATTAAAAATATCAAAAATAAAAATATTAGACCAAAAAAAATATAGTCTTGTTTCCTACTACCGGCCAGAAAAATATAGGGTAGGTAGGTCGGAAAATGATTTAATTTTTTTGTTCATTTTATTTTTAGCTCACCTTACCCAAAGGATCAAGTGAGCTTTTCTCATCACTTGGGTCCAGCATATGGCGTTGTCCATTAACTTTTAAAAAATCTTTTCCTCTGAAACTACTGGGCCAAATGGAACCAAACTTGGCCACATGGAACCAAACTTTGCCACAAGCATCATTAGGGTATCTAGTTTAAAAATATGTCCGGTGGCCCCCACCTGCCAACCAACATGGCCGACATGGCTAAAAATAGAACATAGGGGTAAACTTTAGTTTTTGTCTTGTATCTCAAAAACTAAAGTATTAAGAGCAAAACTGACATTTGGTAAAAATGTTCATCAGGTCAACATCTACCTGCCAGGAAATTTTCAGATTAATCAGTCAACCCTTTGTTGTGTTTTTGCTCCTGAATTGTTAATTTTAAGGAAATTTTGCAGTTTTAGGTTATTATGTTGAATATTATTATAGATAAAGACCATCTGTAAACATAAAAAATCTACAAATAAGTCAACATTACCACAATCATCGATTGACCCCTTATAGGAGTTTTTTGCCCTTTAAAGACAGCATCCGGCATACATTTTTCTTTAAAGATCTATTCTGAGACCACTGGGCCAATTGGGACCAAACTTTGGTGGAATGTTCCTTGGGTGGCCCCCTTCCAAATTATGTCTGGCATACCCGACTTCCAACCGACATGGCTGCTAATATTATAAATAGAAAAAAGTGGGGATGAATTTCAAAAATCTTCTATGAAACTACAAGACGATTTGGAACCAAACTTGGCAGTAATCGTCCTTAGGAGGTTCTCTTTCAGAATAATGTCTGATAACCTGGACTGTTAACCAAGATGGCCACCACAACCGAACTTAGTTTAACATAGGGCCCTGTGGGAAAATTCATTGAAAATCTGTCTGAAACCTCTTGACCAATTGGAACCAGACTTGGCAGAAATATGTCCGATTTCATGGACTTTGAACCAAGATGACAGCACAGCCGAACTCAGTTCAACATAGGACCCTATTGGAAATTCACTTAAAAATCTTCTCATCTGAAACTACTGATATAGCCGCAAAATATCAACCTGCATGTCTAAATTAAATTTTATTGGTGGAGATCGACGTTCACCATAAAAGTTTTGTAGTAGGATGTGCTGTTTACTATTTTCTAGTGATGGGAATGGGAAAAAATTGATCATCTGTTACATATACCCACGCATAAATAAGTTATCAATGGGTCAACTCATTTACTTGCCATTTGTCCAGCATTTGTGTATATTAATCAAATTAGCTATAAATTGTTAATAAAATCCTATTACATGCAGTGAGAGTATGAAATATTATTTTTAAGTTGAAAAACACTAATACATATTATTGATTTCTTTCAAAAATACATTTTGTTTAAATATGAAACTATTACAAAATGTAACTCTACCTGATGATGTCATTACCCAAAGTGAAAGTAGAATATTCGATTATACGGATTTCTAATTGAGCATTTGAATTTCCATCACAGTGGACTGATTTTCGATTAAAATCGATCATTGGAGCACCACTACTATTTTTCATTCAAGTTTACAACATAATGGCTTCTCGTAGTAAAATGTTTCACAGGTGAATAACCAAATCTTGACAAAAGTATAGCACATGCTATATTCAACAAACCTTTTGTGGTAATCTTAACATTAGTACGTCACTCAACGACTTTTTGCAGAACTATTTCCTTGAAATATTTTTACACTCGTATAAGCATGTCCTTCTCCGTTACTGGCATCTGTCACATTACCATTGAGGAAAATCCAGTGAAGTGTCAATTTTAGTAATTAATACATGATATCTAACTGAAGATATTTTTTCTTATTTGCGGGATAGAAACTTCATAATCGAGGTGTGATGGTGAGCATGGAATTTCTGGAGTTATAATATTAAAAGAGCTGAACATTACCTTGTCTTAGAAGCTTAAGTGACAGTAACATGTTAAGTTATATAAGGTTTTATGGAGGTGACAATCAGAATTAAAAGAAAAAAATTTATATACATAATTTATTTAGCTTTTGAGATATGCTTTTATAGCTGATGTGCCATCTAAATTTATTTCAATCCTTTCAACAACTGCATTTAATGTCTTTCTATATTCTGTCTCATCAGATTTTCTCTTTACTTGGAACTTGTCTTTCTATATTCTGTGTCGTCAGATTTTCTCTTTACTTGGAACTTGTCTTTCTATATTTTGTCTCGTCAGATATTCTCTTTACTTGGGACTTGTCTCTCTATATTCTGTCTCCTCAGATTTTCTATTTACTTGGAACTTGTCTTTCTATATTCTTTCTCGTCAGATTTTCTCTTTACTTGGAACTTGTCTTTCTATATTCTGTCTCGTCAGATTTTCTCTTTACTTGGAACTTGTCTTTCTATATTCTTTCTCGTCAGATTTTCTCTTTACTTGGAAATTGTCTTTCTATATTTTGTCTCGTCAGATTTTCTCTTTACTTGGAACTTGTCTTTCTATATTCTGTCTCGTCAGATTTTCTCTTTACTTGGAAATTGTTTTTCTATATTCTGTCTCGTCAGATTTTCTCTTTACTTGGAACTTGTCTTTCTATATTCTTTCTCGTCAGATTTTCTCTTCACTTGGAAATTGTCTTTCTATATTTTGTCTCGTCAGATTTTCTCTTTACTTGGAACTTGTCTTTCTATATTCTGTCTCGTCAGATTTTCTCTTTACTTGGAAATTGTCTTTCTATATTCTGTCTCGTCAGATTTTCTCTTTACTTGGAAATTGTCTTTCTATATTCTGTCTCATCAGATTTTCTCTTTACTTGGAAATTTTCTCTCTATATTCTGTCTCGTCAGATTTTCTCTTTACTTGGAACTTGTCTTTCTATATTCTGTCTTGTCAGATTTTCTATTTACTTGGAACTTGTCTTTCTATATTCTGTCTCGTCAGATTTTCTCTTTACTTGGAAATTGTCTTTCTATATTCTGTCTCATCAGATTTTCTCTTTACTTGGAACTTTAATTGTCTCTTATGATTTAATAATGAAGCTGATTGTTGTATTTCTGATCTTACTGAATGTGGATCATCAAAATCTTTAGTCCTGGTAGGAAGTAGGCATCAAAATATAAAACATCAGACTTGGTCCAAAATTTCTTATACTGTACATGTATATATGCATTTGGTTGATTTCTTAAAGTTGTGGTTCCATGTTTAATATCAGAAGAAACACCATAAATCTAAAATATTTAATACTGTACATTTCTACTAGTAAAGTAGTCCATTCTTTTTTTTAACAGGCGGACTTTTTGAAAGGTTTGCCGTCCCATGATGAAAATAATTTCACCAAATATCACACAGATGCCAGTTGCAAGTCAACTGTAAGTACCAGTAACAAAGTCTTAAACATTAATTACACATACATATATTATATACATGTATTTCTCAATATTTTTAAATATATAATGGATTTAAAATTTTGATAAAGCCAATGTTTTGAACCATTGAGGTGATGACATGTTTTTTTTAATGAGCTGATATACAGTTTTTTTATAGAATTATATCAGTGGGGGTCATATGAATTCTGACCCTAAAGAATAGTAAGAAATATCTGGCATATGTCAATAATCCTGCAACTATAAACCAGTATACAAAAGTAAAGGAAGAGGTCTTTTTTAGGCTGAGATACAAGGCGTGTGCCTGCAGTAGATGAAAAGATCTAAATGGCCCCTTTTTAATAGTTGCAAAGAAATTTAGGCATTACCACAAAACATCTGCAATAAAATTACTCAAAATTAAATGAAAAGGTCAAAGGAAATGAAACAAACAATGCATAAAACACTCTAAAAGCTTTAGAAAAAAATATATAAAAAGTGTATTACCATAACCTTCTTATTAAGTTCTTATATTGTTTTCCAGATAAGAAAGCCTACAGTATATATTTCAACTAAAGATTATCCTTCAGAGCAAGGTAATTTAAGTCATTGTTTTTTCTTTTAAACAAAAATGATGAATGAGGGAATAAGATAACAGTAGTTATCTCATTGCTGTTATAGAGCTGTTCACACTGTTTGAGAGTATGTTTTTCCTGCTCCTTACAACAGAATTGATTATTTCATCATTATAACAGTCATCACCATAATCATTATTTATTCATTTCTATTTGTTGAATATGGTGATAATATGCACTGTTCATTAAATTTTTGCCCATGGCAACAACATTTTTTACAGGATTTTCCAACTGAAAAAAATCCAGTTATTAATTTTAGGGAAGTACAGTGGGGGTATGATTTGATACAGTAATGAAGAAATCAAGTTTTCTGTCACTTAAAAACTCCTTCTTCTTAAAATCAGTACATATAGTTAACTGTTACATAGTTTATCTAGTAGTATGTTGGTTTCAGTCTGTCCAACATTACTACATATATATACAATAGTTACCTGTTACATAGTTTATCTAGTAGTAAGTTGGTTTCAGTCTGTCCAACATTACTACATATATATACAATAGTTAACTGTTACATAGTTTATCTAGTAGTAAGTTGGTTTCAGTCTGTCCAACATTACTACATATATATACAATAGTTAACTGTTACATAGTTTATCCAGTAGTATGTTGGTTTCAGTCTGTTCAACATTACTGCATATATATACAATAGTTAACTGTTACATAGTTTATCCAGTAGTAAGTTGGTTTCAGTCTGTTCAACATTACTAGATATGTATACAATAGTTAACTGTTACATAGTTTATCTAGTAGTATGTTGGTTTCAGTCTGTCCAACATTACTACATATATATATACAATAGTTAACTGTTACATAGTTTATCTAGTAGTAAGTTGGTTTCAGTCTGTCCAACATTACTACATATCTATACAATAGTTAACTGTTACATAGTTTATCCAGTAGTATGTTGGTTTCAGTCTGTCCAACATTACTACATATATATACAATAGTTAACTGTTACATAGTTTATCTAGTAGTATGTTGGTTTCAGTCTGTCCAACATTACTACATATATATACAATAGTTAACTGTTACATAGTTTATCTAGTAGTATGTTGGTTTCAGTCTGTCCAACATTACTACATATATATACAATAGTTAACTGTTACATAGTTTATCTAGTAGTATGTTGGTTTCAGTCTGTTCAACATTACTACATATATATACAATAGTTAACTGTTACATAGTTTATCTAGTAGTAAGTTGGTTTCAGTCTGTCCAACATTACTACATATATATACAATAGTTAACTGTTACATAGTTTATCCAGTAGTATGTTGGCTTCAGTCTGTTCAACATTACTGCATATATATACAATAGTTAACTGTTACATAGTTTATCCAGACGTATGTTGGTTTCAGTCTGTTCAACATTACTACATATCTATACAATAGTTAACTGTTACATAGTTTATCCAGTAGTAAGTTGGTTTCAGTCTGTTCAACATTACTACATATATATACAATAGTTAACTGTTACATAGTTTATCCAGTAGTAAGTTGGTTTCAGTCTGTCCAACATTACTACATATATATACAATAGTTAACTGTTACATAGTTTATCCAGTAGTATGTTGGTTTCAGTCTGTTCAACATTACTACATATATATACAATAGTTAACTGTTACATAGTTTATCCAGTAGTAAGTTGGTTTCAGTCTGTTCAACATTACTACATATATATACAATAGTTAACTGTTACATAGTTTATCCAGTAGTATGTTGGTTTCAGTCTGTTCAACATTACTACATATCTATACAATAGTTAACTGTTACATAGTTTATCTAGTAGTATATTGGTTTCAGTCTGTCCAACATTACTACATATCTATACAATAGTTACCTGTTACATAGTTTATCTATCAGTATGTTGGTTTCAGTCTGTTCAACATTACTACATATCTATACAATAGTTAACTTTTACATAGTTTATCCAGTAGTATGTTGGTTTCAGTCTGTCCAACATTACTACATATATATACAATAGTTAACTGTTACATAGTTTATCCAGTAGTAAGTTGGTTTCAGTCTGTTCAACATTACTACATATATATACAATAGTTAACTGTTACATAGTTTATCCAGTAGTATGTTGGTTTCAGTCTGTTCAACATTACTGCATATATATACAATAGTTAACTGTTACATAGTTTATCCAGTAGTAAGTTGGTTTCAGTCTGTTCAACATTACTACATATATATACAATAGTTAACTGTTACATAGTTTATCCAGTAGTATGTTGGTTTCAGTCTGTTCAACATTACTACATATATATACAATAGTTAACTGTTACATAGTTTATCCAGTAGTATGTTGGTTTCAGTCTGTTCAACATTACTACATATCTATACAATAGTTAACTGTTACATAGTTTATCTATCAGTATGTTGGTTTCAGTCTGTTCAACATTACTACATATCTATACAATAGTTAACTGTTACATAGTTTATCCAGTAGTATGTTGGTTTCAGTCTGTTCAACATTACTACATATATATACAATAGTTAACTGTTACATAGTTTATCTATCAGTATGTTGGTTTCAGTCTGTTCAACATTACTACATATCTATACAATAGTTAACTGTTACATAGTTTATCCAGTAGTATGTTGGTTTCAGTCTGTCCAACATTACTACATATCTATACAATAGTTAACTGTTACATAGTTTATCCAGTAGTATGTTGGTTTCAGTCTGTCCAACATTACTACATATCTATACAATAGTTAACTGTTACATAGTTTATCTAGTAGTAAGTTGGTTTCAGTCTGTCCATCATTACTACATATCTATACAATAGTTAACTGTTACATAGTTTATCCAGTAGTAAGTTGGTTTCAGTCTGTCCAACATTACTACATATATATACAATAGTTAACTGTTACATAGTTTATCCAGTAGTAAGTTGGTTTCAGTCTGTCCAACATTACTACATATATATACAATAGTTAACTGTTACATAGTTTATCCAGTAGTAAGTTGGTTTCAGTCTGTCCAACATTACTACATATATATACAATAGTTAACTGTTACATAGTTTATCTAGTAGTATGTTGGTTTCAGTCTGTTCAACATTACTACATATATATACAATAGTTAACTGTTACATAGTTTATCCAGTAGTATGTTGGTTTCAGTCTGTCCAACATTACTACATATATATACAATAGTTAACTGTTACATAGTTTATCTAGTAGTATGTTGGTTTCAGTCTGTTCAACATTACTACATATATATACAATAGTTAACTGTTACATAGTTTATCCAGTAGTAAGTTGGTTTCAGTCTGTCCAACATTACTACATATGTATACAATAGTTAACTGTTACATAGTTTATCTAGTAGTATGTTGGTTTCAGTCTGTCCAACATTACTACATATGTATACAATAGTTAACTGTTACATAGTTTATCCAGTAGTATGTTGGTTTCAGTCTGTTCAACATTACTACATATATATACAATAGTTAACTGTTACATAGTTTATCTAGTAGTATGTTGGTTTCAGTCTGTCCAACATTACTACATATGTATAAAATAGTTAACTGTTACATAGTTTATCCAGTAGTATGTTGGTTTCAGTCTATCCAACATTACTACATATGTATACAATAGTTAACTGTTACATAGTTTATCTAGTAGTATGTTGGTTTCAGTCTGTCCAACATTACTAGATATATATACAATAGTTAACTGTAACATAGTTTATCTAGTAGTATGTTGGTTTCAGTCTGTTCAACATTACTAGATATATATACAATAGTTAACTGTTACATAGTTTATCCACTAGTAAGTTGGTTTCAGTCTGTCCAACATTACTATATATGTATACAATAGTTAACTGTTACATAGTTTATCTAGTAGTATGTTGGTTTCAGTCTGTTCAACATTACTACATATCTATACAATAGTTAACTGTTACATAGTTTATCTATCAGTATGTTGGTTTCAGTCTGTTCAACATTACTACATATCTATACAATAGTTAACTGTTACATAGTTTATCTATCAGTATGTTGGTTTCAGTCTGTTCAACATTACTACATATCTATACAATAGTTAACTGTTACATAGTTTATCCAGTAGTATGTTGGTTTCAGTCTGTCCAACATTACTAGATATATATACAATAGTTAACTGTTACATAGTTTATCTATCAGTATGTTGGTTTCAGTCTGTTCAACATTACTACATATCTATACAATAGTTAACTGTTACATAGTTTATCCAGTAGTATGTTGGTTTCAGTCTGTCCAACATTACTACATATCTATACAATAGTTAACTGTTACATAGTTTATCCAGTAGTATGTTGGTTTCAGTCTGTCCAACATTACTACATATCTATACAATAGTTAACTGTTACATAGTTTATCTAGTAGTAAGTTGGTTTCAGTCTGTCCATCATTACTACATATCTATACAATAGTTAACTGTTACATAGTTTATCCAGTAGTAAGTTGGTTTCAGTCTGTTCAACATTACTACATATCTATACAATAGTTAACTGTTACATAGTTTATCCAGTAGTATGTTGGTTTCAGTCTGTCCAACATTACTACATATCTATACAATAGTTAACTGTTACATAGTTTATCCAGTAGTATGTTGGTTTCAGTCTGTCCAACATTACTACATATCTATACAATAGTTAACTGTTACATTGTTTATCCAGTAGTAAGTTGGTTTCAGTCTGTCCAACATTACTACATATTTATACAATAGTTAACTGTTACATAGTTTATCTATCAGTATGTTGGTTTCAGTCTGTTCAACATTACTACATATCTATACAATAGTTAACTGTTACATAGTTTATCCAGTAGTATGTTGGTTTCAGTCTGTCCAACATTACTACATATGTATACAATAGTTAACTGTTACATAGTTTATCCAGTAGTATGTTGGTTTCAGTCTGTCCAACATTACTACATATCTATACAATAGTTAACTGTTACATAGTTTATCTATCAGTATGTTGGTTTCAGTCTGTTCAACATTACTACATATCTATACAATAGTTAACTGTTACATAGTTTATCCAGTAGTATGTTGGTTTCAGTCTGTCCAACATTACTACATATCTATACAATAGTTAACTGTTACATAGTTTATCTAGTAGTATGTTGGTTTCAGTCTGTCCAACATTACTACATATCTATACAATAGTTAACTGTTACATTGTTTATCTATCAGTATGTTGGTTTCAGTCTGTCCATCATTACTACATATATATACAATAGTTAACTGTTACATAGTTTATCTAGTAGTATGTTGGTTTCAGTCTGTTCAACATTACTACATATATATACAATAGTTAACTGTTACATAGTTTATCTAGTAGTATGTTGGTTTCAGTCTGTTCAACATTACTACATATCTATACAATAGTTAACTGTTACATAGTTTATCTACTAGTATGTTGGTTTCAGTCTGTTCAACATTACTACATATCTATACAATAGTTACCTGTTACATAGTTTATCTAGTAGTATGTTGGTTTCAGTCTGTCCAACATTACTACATATCTATACAATAGTTAACTGTTACATAGTTTATCTAGTAGTATGTTGGTTTCAGTCTGTCCAACATTACTACATATCTATACAATAGTTAACTGTTACATAGTTTATCTAGTAGTATGTTGGTTTCAGTCTGTCCAACATTACTAGATATATATACAATAGTTAACTGTTACATAGTTTATCCAGTAGTAAGTTGGTTTCAGTCTGTTCAACATTACTACATATCTATACAATAGTTAACTGTTACATAGTTTATCCAGTAGTATGTTGGTTTCAGTCTGTTCAACATTACTACATATCTATACAATAGTTAACTGTTACATAGTTTATCCAGTAGTATGTTGGTTTCAGTCTGTGCAACATTACTACATATCTATACAATAGTTAACTGTTACATAGTTTATCTACTAGTATGTTGGTTTCAGTCTGTTCAACATTACTACATATCTATACAATAGTTACCTGTTACATATTTTATCTAGTAGTATGTTGGTTTCAGTCTGTCCAACATTACTACATATCTATACAATAGTTAACTGTTACATAGTTTATCTAGTAGTATGTTGGTTTCAGCCTGTCCAACATTACTACATATCTATACAATAGTTAACTGTTACATAGTTTATCTAGTAGTATGTTGGTTTCAGTCTGTCCAACATTACTACATATCTATACAATAGTTAACTGTTACATAGTTTATCTAGTAGTATGTTGGTTTCAGTCTGTCCAACATTACTACATATGAATACAATAGTTAACTGTTACATAGTTTATCTAGCAGTATGTTGGTTTCAGTCTGTCCAACATTACTACATATGAATACAATAGTTAACTGTTACATAGTTTATCTAGCAGTATGTTGGTTTCAGTCTGTCCAACATTACTACATATATATACAATAGTTAACTGTTACATTGTTTATCCAGTAGTAAGTTGGTTTCAGTCTGTCCAACATTACTACATATCTATACAATAGTTACCTGTTACATAGTTTATCCAGTAGTAAGTTGGTTTCAGTCTGTCCAACATTACTACATATCTATACAATAGTTACCTGTTACATAGTTTATCCAGTAGTAAGTTGCTTTCAGTCTGTCCAACATTACTACATATCTATACAATACTTAACTGTTACATAGTTTATCCAGTAGTAAGTTAGTTTCAGTCTGTCCAACATTACTACATATATATACAATAGTTAACTGTTACATAGTTTATCCAGTAGTAAGTTGGTTTCAGTCTGTCCAACATTACTACATATATATACAATAGTTACCTGTTAAATAGTTCATCCAGTAGTAAGTTGGTTTCAGTCTGTCCAACATTACTACATATATATACAATAGTTACCTGTTAAATAGTTCATCCAGTAGTAAGTTGGTTTCAGTCTGTCCAACGTTACTACATATATATACAATAGTTAACTGTTACATAGTTTATCCAGTAGTAAGTTGGTTTCAGTCTGTCCAACATTACTACATATCTATACAATAGTTAACTGTTACATAGTTTATCTAGTAGTAAGTTGGTTTCAGTCTGTCCAACATTACTACATATCTATACAATAGTTAACTGTTACATTGTTTATCTATCAGTATGTTGGTTTCAGTCTGTCCATCATTACTACATATATATATACAATAGTTAACTGTTACATAGTTTATCTAGTAGTATGTTGGTTTCAGTCTGTTCAACATTACTACATATATATACAATAGTTAACTGTTACATAGTTTATCTAGTAGTATGTTGGTTTCAGTCTGTTCAACATTACTACATATCTATACAATAGTTAACTGTTACATAGTTTATCTACTAGTATGTTGGTTTCAGTCTGTTCAACATTACTACATATCTATACAATAGTTACCTGTTACATAGTTTATCTAGTAGTATGTTGGTTTCAGTCTGTCCAACATTACTACATATCTATACAATAGTTAACTGTTACATAGTTTATCTAGTAGTATGTTGGTTTCAGTCTGTCCAACATTACTACATATCTATACAATAGTTAACTGTTACATAGTTTATCTAGTAGTATGTTGGTTTCAGTCTGTCCAACATTACTAGATATATATACAATAGTTAACTGTTACATAGTTTATCCAGTAGTAAGTTGGTTTCAGTCTGTTCAACATTACTACATATCTATACAATAGTTAACTGTTACATAGTTTATCCAGTAGTATGTTGGTTTCAGTCTGTTCAACATTACTACATATCTATACAATAGTTAACTGTTACATAGTTTATCCAGTAGTATGTTGGTTTCAGTCTGTGCAACATTACTACATATCTATACAATAGTTAACTGTTACATAGTTTATCTACTAGTATGTTGGTTTCAGTCTGTTCAACATTACTACATATCTATACAATAGTTACCTGTTACATATTTTATCTAGTAGTATGTTGGTTTCAGTCTGTCCAACATTACTACATATCTATACAATAGTTAACTGTTACATAGTTTATCTAGTAGTATGTTGGTTTCAGTCTGTCCAACATTACTACATATCTATACAATAGTTAACTGTTACATAGCTTATCTAGTAGTATGTTGGTTTCAGTCTGTCCAACATTACTACATATCTATACAATAGTTAACTGTTACATAGTTTATCTAGTAGTATGTTGGTTTCAGTCTGTCCAACATTACTACATATGAATACAATAGTTAACTGTTACATAGTTTATCTAGCAGTATGTTGGTTTCAGTCTGTCCAACATTACTACATATGAATACAATAGTTAACTGTTACATAGTTTATCTAGCAGTATGTTGGTTTCAGTCTGTCCAACATTACTACATATATATACAATAGTTAACTGTTACATTGTTTATCCAGTAGTAAGTTGGTTTCAGTCTGTCCAACATTACTACATATCTATACAATAGTTACCTGTTACATAGTTTATCCAGTAGTAAGTTGGTTTCAGTCTGTCCAACATTACTACATATCTATACAATAGTTACCTGTTACATAGTTTATCCAGTAGTAAGTTGCTTTCAGTCTGTCCAACATTACTACATATCTATACAATACTTAACTGTTACATAGTTTATCCAGTAGTAAGTTAGTTTCAGTCTGTCCAACATTACTACATATATATACAATAGTTAACTGTTACATAGTTTATCCAGTAGTAAGTTGGTTTCAGTCTGTCCAACATTACTACATATATATACAATAGTTACCTGTTAAATAGTTCATCCAGTAGTAAGTTGGTTTCAGTCTGTCCAACATTACTACATATATATACAATAGTTACCTGTTAAATAGTTCATCCAGTAGTAAGTTGGTTTCAGTCTGTCCAACGTTACTACATATATATACAATAGTTAACTGTTACATAGTTTATCCAGTAGTAAGTTGGTTTCAGTCTGTCCAACATTACTACATATCTATACAATAGTTAACTGTTACATAGTTTATCTAGTAGTAAGTTGGTTTCAGTCTGTCCAACATTACTACATATCTATACAATAGTTAACTGTTACATAGTTTATCCACTAGTAAGTTGGTTTCAGTCTGTCCAACATTACTACATATCTATACAATAGTTAACTGTTACATAGTTTATCCAGTAGTAAGTTGGTTTCAGTCTGTCCAACATTACTACATATCTATACAATAGTTAACTGTTACATAGTTTATCTAGTAGTAAGTTGGTTTCAGTCTGTCCAACATTACTACATATATATACAATAGTTAACTGTTACATAGTTTATCTAGTAGTAAGTTGGTTTCAGTCTGTTCAACATTACTACATATCTATACAATAGTTAACTGTTACATAGTTTATCCAGTAGTATGTTGGTTTCAGTCTGTCCAACATTACTACATATCTATACAATAGTTAACTGTTACATAGTTTATCCACTAGTAAGTTGGTTTCAGTCTGTTCAACATTACTACATATATATACAATAGTTAACTGTTACATAGTTTATCCAGTAGTAAGTTGGTTTCAGTCTGTCCAACATTACTACATATCTATACAATAGTTAACTGTTACATAGTTTATCCAGACGTATGTTGGTTTCAGTCTGTTCAACATTACTACATATCTATACAATAGTTACCTGTTACATAGTTTATCCAGTAGTAAGTTGGTTTCAGTCTGTTCAACATTACTACATATCTATACAATAGTTACCTGTTACATAGTTTATCCAGTAGTATGTTGGTTTCAGTCTGTCCAACATTACTACATATCTATACAATAGTTAACTGTTACATAGTTTATCTAGTAGTATGTTGGTTTCAGTCTGTCCAACATTACTAGATATATATACAATAGTTAACTGTTACATAGTTTATCTAGTAGTATGTTGGTTTCAGTCTGTCCAACATTACTAGATATATATACAATAGTTAACTGTTACATAGTTTATCTAGTAGTATGTTGGTTTCAGTCTGTCCAACATTACTACATATATATACAATAGTTAACTGTTACATAGTTTATCCAGAAGTATGTTAGTTTCAGTCTGTTCAACATTACTACATATCTATACAATAGTTAACTGTTACATAGTTTATCCAGAAGTATGTTAGTTTCAGTCTGTCCATCATTACTACATATCTATACAATAGTTACCTGTTACATAGTTTATCCAGTAGTATGTTGGTTTCAGTCTGTTCAACATTACTACATATCTATACAATAGTTACCTGTTACATAGTTTATCCAGTAGTATGTTGGTTTCAGTCTGTTCAACATTACTACATATCTATACAATAGTTACCTGTTACATAGTTTATCCAGTAGTATGTTGGTTTCAGTCTGTCCAACATTACTACATATCTATACAATAGTTAACTGTTACATAGTTTATCCAGTAGTATGTTGGTTTCAGTCTGTTCAACATTACTAGATATATATACAATAGTTACCTGTTACATAGTTTATCCAGTAGTATGTTGGTTTCAGTCTGTTCAACATTACTAGATATATATACAATAGTTAACTGTTACATAGTTTATCCAGTAGTAAGTTGGTTTCAGTCTGTTCAACATTACTACATATATATACAATAGTTAACTGTTACATAGTTTATCTAGTAGTATGTTGGTTTCAGTCTGTCCAACATTACTACATATCTATACAATAGTTAACTGTTACATAGTTTATCCAGTAGTAAGTTGGTTTCAGTCTGTTCAACATTACTACATATATATACAATAGTTAACTGTTACATAGTTTATCTAGTAGTATGTTGGTTTCAGTCTGTCCAACATTACAACATATCTATACAATAGTTAACTGTTACATAGTTTATCTATCAGTATGTTGGTTTCAGTCTGTTCAACATTACTACATATCTATACAATAGTTACCTGTTACATAGTTTATCTAGTAGTATGTTGGTTTCAGTCTGTCCAACATTACTACATATCTATACAATAGTTAACTGTTACATAGTTTATCCAGTAGTATGTTGGTTTCAGTCTGTTCAACATTACTACATATCTATACAATAGTTACCTGTTACATAGTTTATCCAGTAGTATGTTGGTTTCAGTCTGTCCAACATTACTACATATCTATACAATAGTTACCTGTTACATAGTTTATCCAGTAGTATGTTGGTTTCAGTCTGTTCAACATTACTACATATCTATACAATAGTTACCTGTTACATAGTTTATCCAGTAGTATGTTGGTTTCAGTCTGTTCAACATTACTACATATCTATACAATAGTTACCTGTTACATAGTTTATCCAGTAGTAAGTTGGTTTCAGTCTGTTCAACATTACTACATATCTATACAATAGTTACCTGTTACATAGTTTATCCAGTAGTATGTTGGTTTCAGTCTGTCCAACATTACTACATATCTATACAATAGTTAACTGTTACATAGTTTATCTAGTAGTATGTTGGTTTCAGTCTGTCCAACATTACTAGATATATATACAATAGTTAACTGTTACATAGTTTATCTAGTAGTATGTTGGTTTCAGTCTGTCCAACATTACTAGATATATATACAATAGTTAACTGTTACATAGTTTATCTAGTAGTATGTTGGTTTCAGTCTGTCCAACATTACTACATATATATACAATAGTTAACTGTTACATAGTTTATCCAGAAGTATGTTAGTTTCAGTCTGTTCAACATTACTACATATCTATACAATAGTTAACTGTTACATAGTTTATCCAGAAGTATGTTAGTTTCAGTCTGTCCATCATTACTACATATCTATACAATAGTTACCTGTTACATAGTTTATCCAGTAGTATGTTGGTTTCAGTCTGTTCAACATTACTACATATCTATACAATAGTTACCTGTTACATAGTTTATCCAGTAGTATGTTGGTTTCAGTCTGTTCAACATTACTACATATCTATACAATAGTTACCTGTTACATAGTTTATCCAGTAGTATGTTGGTTTCAGTCTGTCCAACATTACTACATATCTATACAATAGTTAACTGTTACATAGTTTATCCAGTAGTATGTTGGTTTCAGTCTGTTCAACATTACTAGATATATATACAATAGTTACCTGTTACATAGTTTATCCAGTAGTATGTTGGTTTCAGTCTGTTCAACATTACTAGATATATATACAATAGTTAACTGTTACATAGTTTATCCAGTAGTAAGTTGGTTTCAGTCTGTTCAACATTACTACATATATATACAATAGTTAACTGTTACATAGTTTATCTAGTAGTATGTTGGTTTCAGTCTGTCCAACATTACTACATATCTATACAATAGTTAACTGTTACATAGTTTATCCAGTAGTAAGTTGGTTTCAGTCTGTTCAACATTACTACATATATATACAATAGTTAACTGTTACATAGTTTATCTAGTAGTATGTTGGTTTCAGTCTGTCCAACATTACAACATATCTATACAATAGTTAACTGTTACATAGTTTATCTATCAGTATGTTGGTTTCAGTCTGTTCAACATTACTACATATCTATACAATAGTTAACTGTTACATAGTTTATCCAGTAGTAAGTTGGTTTCAGTCTGTCCAACATTACTACATATATATACAATAGTTACCTGTTACATAGTTTATCTAGTAGTATGTTGGTTTCAGTCTGTCCAACATTACTACATATCTATACAATAGTTAACTGTTACATAGTTTATCCAGTAGTATGTTGGTTTCAGTCTGTTCAACATTACTACATATCTATACAATAGTTACCTGTTACATAGTTTATCCAGTAGTATGTTGGTTTCAGTCTGTCCAACATTACTACATATCTATACAATAGTTACCTGTTACATAGTTTATCCAGTAGTATGTTGGTTTCAGTCTGTTCAACATTACTACATATCTATACAATAGTTACCTGTTACATAGTTTATCCAGTAGTATGTTGGTTTCAGTCTGTCCAACATTACTACATATCTATACAATAGTTAACTGTTACATAGTTTATCCAGTAGTATGTTGGTTTCAGTCTGTCCAACATTACTACATATCTATACAATAGGTACCTGTTACATAGTTTATCCAGTAGTATGTTGGTTTCAGTCTGTTCAACATTACTACATATCTATACAATAGTTACCTGTTACATAGTTTATCCAGTAGTATGTTGGTTTCAGTCTGTCCAACATTACTACATATCTATACAATAGTTAACTGTTACATAGTTTATCCAGTAGTATGTTGGTTTCAGTCTGTCCAACATTACTACATATCTATACAATAGTTAACTGTTACATAGTTTATCCAGTAGTAAGTTGGTTTCAGTCTGTCCAACATTACTACATATATATACAATAGTTAACTGTTACATAGTTTATCCAGTAGTATGTTGGTTTCAGTCTGTCCAACATTACTACATATATATACAATAGTTAACTGTTACATAGTTTATCCAGTAGTATGTTGGTTTCAGTCTGTCCAACATTACTACATATATATACAATAGTTAACTGTTACATAGTTTATCCACTAGTAAGTTGGTTTCAGTCTGTCCAACATTACTATATATATATACAATAGTTAACTGTTACATAGTTTATCCAGTAGTAAGTTGGTTTCAGTCTGTCCAACATTACTACATATATATACAATAGTTAACTGTTACATAGTTTATCTAGTAGTAAGTTGGTTTCAGTCTGTCCAACATTACTACATATCTATACAATAGTTAACTGTTACATAGTTTATCCAGTAGTATGTTGGTTTCAGTCTGTTCAACATTACTACATATCTATACAATAGTTACCTGTTACATAGTTTATCTAGTAGTATGTTGGTTTCAGTCTGTCCAACATTACTACATATCTATACAATAGTTAACTGTTACATAGTTTATCCAGTAGTATGTTGGTTTCAGTCTGTTCAACATTACTACATATCTATACAATAGTTACCTGTTACATAGTTTATCCAGTAGTATGTTGGTTTCAGTCTGTCCAACATTACTACATATGTATACAATAGTTAACTGTTACATAGTTTATCCAGTAGTATGTTGGTTTCAGTCTGTCCAACATTACTACATATCTATACAATAGTTAACTGTTACATTGTTTATCCAGTAGTATGTTGGTTTCAGTCTGTTCAACATTACTACATATCTATACAAGAGTTAACTGTTACATAGTTTATCTAGTAGTAAGTTGGTTTCAGTCTGTCCAACATTACTACATATCTATACAATAGTTAACTGTTACATAGTTTATCCAGTAGTATGTTGGTTTCAGTCTGTTCAACATTACTACATATCTATACAATAGTTAACTGTTACATAGTTTATCTAGTAGTAAGTTGGTTTCAGTCTGTCCAACATTACTACATATCTATACAATAGTTACCTGTTACATAGTTTATCCAGTAGTAAGTTGGTTTCAGTCTGTCCAACATTACTACATATCTATACAATAGTTAACTGTTACATAGTTTATCCAGTAGTAAGTTGGTTTCAGTCTGTCCAACATTACTACATATCTATACAATAGTTAACTGTTACATAGTTTAACTAGTAGTAAGTTGGTTTCAGTCTGTCCAACATTACTACATATCTATACAATAGTTACCTGTTACATAGTTTATCCAGTAGTAAGTTGGTTTCAGTCTGTCCAACATTACTACATATCTATACAATAGTTAACTGTTACATAGTTTATCCAGTAGTAAGTTGGTTTCAGTCTGTCCAACATTACTACATATCTATACAATAGTTAACTGTTACATAGTTTAACTAGTAGTAAGTTGGTTTCAGTCTGTCCAACATTACTACATATCTATACAATAGTTACCTGTTACATAGTTTATCCAGTAGTAAGTTGGTTTCAGTCTGTCCAACATTACTACATATCTATACAATAGTTAACTGTTACATAGTTTATCCAGTAGTAAGTTGGTTTCAGTCTGTCCAACATTACTACATATATATACAATAGTTACCTGTTACATAGTTTATCCAGTAGTAAGTTGGTTTCAGTCTGTCCAACATTACTACATATATATACAATAGTTACCTGTTACATAGTTTATCTAGTAGTAAGTTGTTTTCAGTCTGTCCAACATTACTACATATATATACAATAGTTAACTGTTACATAGTTTATCTAGTAGTTTATTAGCTCACCTGGCCCAAAGGGCCAAGTGAGCTTTTCTCATCACTTGGCGTCCGTCGTCCGGCGTCGTCGTTAACATTTTGGACTTCTTCTAGAGAACCACTGAATGGAATGAAACTAAATATGGCATGAATGTTCCTTATGAGGTGCTGACCAAGTGTTGTTACTTTGTAGCCGATCCATCATCCAAGATGGCCGCCAGCGGGAACTTAGTTTAACATAGGACCCTATGGGAAATGCATACAAATGACTTCTTTTAGAGAACCACTGAATGGAATGTAACAAAACATAGCATGAATGTTCCTTATGAGGCGCTGACCAAGTGTTGTTACTTTGTTGCCGATCCATCATCCAAGATGTTTAGAAGTCTATCAGAAAATTGTAAAAAAAATTCTGAATGGTCACAACTTGACCACATATTCAAAAATAATAATGATAAGATGTCTTCAGTAGCTATTGTAAGACTACACTAAGATGACCTGTTTTTAATTTTAAATACTGTGTCAAATTAAACCAATCTTGGTCTCAATCATTATATAATTTTACATAATTTCCAAAATCATATTAGATACAGGTGAGCGACACAGGCTCTTGAGAGCCTCTAGTTGTTAATAATATTGTATTTGTGTAAATTAATACAATATTTTTTTTATTAAGCTAAAAAATACACTTGGATGAGGATTGTAATAAATTAAAACAGGTGAAATATTGAACATTATTGTGTCTGTACTGCAGAGTTTTTACTACCCGGTAAACTGAAATATTCTTTTATCAGTTTTGTCTGTGAGGCAATACATCTGATGATTTATGTAAACAGTATTTCTGTTTTGTATTTTTTTCAGTTATTACAACAGAAAAGACCAATATATTATTACGATATTTACATCAGCAATGGGATAAAAAGGCAAGTCAAACTTACCTTCTTATGAATTATGCCATGTTTCTTCAGTTCAAAAACTTATATCCAGTTTTTTTCCTTGAATTTTTCATTTCATTTATAAGTCATCAATTAACCATTACTCTGTGTTTAAGATCAACTTAAAAGTCAATTTTAGGAAATATATTAACCTTTCTACAAATTAAAAATGTCGCTATGCAAATTACTTAAAAAATCTTTAGGTACTATGTCAGAGAAATTAATTGTGAAGCAATGAAAGGTTTGGCTCTAAATTGTTAACCGCTATAATTAGTGCAATAAAATTATTGTTGTGTTAAAAAAAAAAGGTTTTTTTTTAACTTCGACTGTATCAGTTGGTATGAAAAAAATTACAAAGAAGAGCCATATTAAGTTTATTTGTTTATAGATATGTACTTTTATTGTTTTATTTTTAATATTTGTAGAATTCCAGTAAAAAGCGAGATTCCAGTAAGGCCAGTTTAGACAATTCAGAGACCAGTACCTCTTCAAAAGTACCAAGACTTGGTTCAACAGATGATGTATCATAGAAACTATTCATGACTTAAATTTGTGTTCAAATGAAGTAAAATTTGGGACTGAAAGCATGGTGCTGAATGCATTCATTGTTTGTTTTGTTGAGTGCCATTTGTCTGATGACCTAATTTTGTTTTGTTTTTAAGTCTTGTCTGTAAACAAATCTATATGGATTCCTATGGAACATAGTTTAGACTAACTATTCATACATATACAGTTTAATGAGACTGAAGTTCATTCTAAATGGAAGTTACTTAACCCTTAAAATACATGCAAGTTTAAAATGTACTAGACAAGATAATTGTTTTGACAGTTAGTACATAAATAAATGTTGTGTTGATTATTTCTGTAAGTAGATTCATGTAGCAAGCTGTATAAAGATAGACCACTGTATTTTATTGCACTGTTTTTATCTTTATTAAATTTGTTATGTTACTGAGTGTAAAATGGTATTTTGTTTTGTAAATTGAAATTAAATCAATAATTAGCAAAAAGTTAATTGCACTGAGGGTCATATGGCAGTATATGGACCGGTAGGTCGTCCCGAAAAAATTATATGGACCAAAGGGCAGCTGGGGACCATATAATTTTTTAGGGCAACCTACCGGTCCATATACTGCCATATGACCCTCAGAGCATTCAACTATTCACTATATTATACTGTTCCAATTAACTTGATGAAAGGAATCCAGAAGCCCCGCCCACCAGTCCAGTATAATTTCCAGGCCGTCCATTTGGCATTTTATGGACCGGTTTCATTATAATACACAAATAGAGAGTAAAATTTTTAAAAGTATAATATTATTGAATAATGTCCTAAATACATAGATAACTTCTGTATCTTTACAAATTTTGGTATTCTTTAGGCTTGTTAGTTTATAATCCATAAAACCTAGCCATTGTATATAGTTAGAGATGTGCTCAGAGAAAATGCAATGCTTCTCATATGTAACAGACCCAATTGACAAAAAAAGATAGTTACAATGATGGCTCAATTCTGTACTCCAATGATATAATATATTTCTGACTTTTTTTTCCTGTCCTTTCTCTATCTCTCTTTAATTTATTATTCAACTTGTTTGTGCCCTTAAAAATGTTTTAAACAGTTGTTACTTGCTATCAGTCAATCAATATTCAATCCATCTTTTTTTTATCTAATAAAACTTAAGTTACCCAAAAACTAAATGGAACAACAAAACCAGTTAGAGAATGGATTGGCAATTTGAGTAGTTGGGAAAGATAGATATTATGTTCAAGGGACTTAACACAGTAGTTTGTGATACATATGGTATTCAAGTTATTTGGGTTTGAGCAGCTGAAATTCTAATGAAAAATATTTTAACGAGCAAACATCAGTGGAGATTTAAATTGATATATTACATGCTTAAAGCACAACTATTTATAAATTTATAGGCTATGCTTATTTACAGAAAGATGCTATTAGCTCCCTGTTTGTATGCAAAAACATATTATCACACAGAAGTTGTTGAAGAATATGCAGTTTGAGATGAAATTGATCACTTATTTAAAGAAATGACTGAAATCCAGTGTGTAGAGAAAGTATGAATGTAATTTTAATATTAACTAACTTGTGTAGTATAAACCTTTTTCATGAATTTTGTTGTAATTAATTGCAAATACCAAGAGTTTTTATTTATTTAAAGATTAGAAACTTATAGGTTATACGTACGGTCATCCTCCAAAGTCAGGGTTTTGTATCCACGTTCGTTCCTACAAACCCCTGATATCACACATTCATATTTTGCGGGTCGAACATGTCGCCGCCTGGTGCGTGACCTAGAAAAATCTACCTACGACGCAAATGGATTCTCTTTTGACCTAGAAAAGTAACCACTGAAAATAGTTAACTTCCAACCCATAAAATATGAATGTGTGATGTCAGTGGTTTGTAGAAACGAACATGGATACAAAACCCTGACTTGGGAGGATGACGTATGCTGCATACATCATGGTTTTTTTTGGTGATCAAGTACAACTGGTAATGCCGAAGCCAATATCTGAAACATTGAAGCTGAATTTCAGTACTGTGGAAAATCATACTCATTTAATGTTTGAAAAACTGACTGGTTTTCCTTGGATCCACAATACACTATAGTAATACAATACACTATGGTATTAATTTTTGTGGAATTCATGGTTATTCAGAATGAAAAAAAAGAATAAAAGTAATTCATTGAATCTTAAACTGTAATAGCAAGTGCAACTGGCTTTATACAATTTAATGAGGTACATGTATTTTTACAACTATGGGAATATATTTTATGTACTAAAACTGTACACAAAAAAAGTATTTTGTATTTTGCTGTAAGATTCATGTACATGTGTATTGCTTATGTTTTAATGTATGGTGCTATTATTTATATGCACTTTCCTTTTAACTGAAAATTTACACATATGATGCATGAATATACATGTACATATGTTTTACATGGTACATTTGTATTGCTCATTTGTACAGATAATTTGCATAATTCAATGTGAAAAGAATTGTATTCACTGGTACCAGTTTCATGGTGTAAAAAATAATTCATAGCTTGGATAATTGTTTTGTCTTTTAACATCACTTATCAATGGAAAATTTATACCCGTATAGAAATTCATTTTTGGTTTTGAGTAATAAAATTTAGTACTCACAAAAATAACAATGTTGTCACACAAAAATAAAATATGTATAGGTGTACATGTAATTTTCCGTGTATTGGTAGCCCATTGTTGTACATATATTTTAGCTTAAATTTCTGTTATGTTTGCAATGTAAATAGTGTATATTATAATTCTGTACATGCTTATATGTAATATTTAAAGGCTTAGCATACTATACATGAATTGACTTCATTGACATTCAAAAATAATTGATTGTATGCAGATAGAAATATTAATTGATTTAAAATGAAATATGCATATGGTTGTGAATTACTGAAACAGTATATCAATGTTATGTTTACTCTTATTATGAACAGTCAAATATCAGACAGGAAAGTAATTATCAATTAATAACTTTCATGTGTCAATTAGAAGGATTAGTTTAAATTTTTACATTATTTTAGGATTTTCCATGAAAATAAATGCGAAAAATGAATATCTTGCATTTATTGTATTAACCTCAATCGAGCATGCTCATGAGAAAAAATTCAAAAAATCTTCAAACATTATATAAAACCAAGCACAACAACTGTGTTCCTTACATTATAATAATTGCAGATCATTTTCAGAATTTCTTTATAAATAAGTTTGTTTCCTTTGTTTGTAATAATTACCTTTCACAACGCTGAAATGTCTTTAATTTTCAATAAGAACTAAATTTCTATTTTTGGGTCACCACAAAAAAAAAAAAAAAAAAAAAAATGGCAGTGCAGGTATTGTTCCTATAAATTTAAACCATTTTGACTCTATAGTTATTTTAAATATTTGGAATGTAGAAAAGTGACAAGTTTTTCATCAAGAAATAATTTTTAGTGGTATGTGGAAAACAATAAAGAGAAACTCACACTGGTAAAATTTGAAATAATGCATTTCTGACTAAATTCATGCATTCAGGTTGAAAAAACCATTTACATTTGCACAGTCGAATAAAAATTGATATTATTATATTTCATATTTGAATTCGTGCTAACACTAATGATTATTTTCTTGTAGTCCAAGTTCTTCATAATTTACTTGTTCAAAGTACTTTATTTATGTCGTTAAGAAAAATTGTTTTTTGTATGCAAAGCAAACAACTGTAGCATGTATAAACAAAATAAAAATGTTAATATCTTTCTTCCTAGTTTCGTAATATCCAGTTGATGCAAAAAAGCATGAAAACCCACATTTTGCCTGCGACAAACTATATTTGGTGTATGGAATGATTGTAAGGTGTATATGTCTGTCTGGCTGGTATCATTTGTCCTTGACCTCCTTTTCATGGTTCATTGGTCAATATTGAATAAAACGTATCACAAAATACCTTAATAAATTTGATGCACTGTATGGCCATTTCGTTGATTGACAACTCATCAGCAGTGCTCGTGATCAAAATATTGGAATGTATTTTATTATTTAACTGCTGATTACTTATATTGAAATAGTCTTATTATTTTATAAAAATCTTTAAATAACATTAATAATGATAATAAAAAGTTTTAAGGGATCATTACTAAACAGTGATTTACAAAAACATTGGAAGGTGTGAAAATGTTGAAATAAGGTCACTCATGCATGGTGTATGGAATGATTGTAAGGCCTACATGTTTGTCTGATAGTCTTTATCTCACCTTGACTTCATGTTCATTCATCATTAAAATGTTAATTTAATGAAAAGCTTATATACACTTATTTTTTTTTACTTTCAACATAAATTCAATTATGAACACTAAAGCAGGTGTGTGCACTCTTGTTTCTGTTAGTCGTTAGTCTTTTTATTGATAACTTTATTTAGGTATTTTCTAAAACAACAAAATCAGATAGAACCACATTTGATTTCCAAGGTAGTGTCCTAGGGTTAATGTCAGACTTTCTGATGGATGGATGAATTATTGTTTAACGTCCAGTGGCAACCAGGTGCATATCAGGACGAGAACATGTTGATATAATAATGAATACGATCCCTGCTTTGTACTAGACCGACACGCTAAGTCGGATTTTTAATGTGCTAGTTCACGAGGTAACTGTCCGCAGGAAGACATATCACCTCACTCGGACACATTATACTGACTCCAAGCCGACCAGTCTTTGCTCTTACTCCTAGACACCGCGTGCTTGGCGGAGAAGCAGCAAATACCAATTTTAATGTCTTTGGTTTGACCCGGCCGGGGATCGAACCCGCGACCTTCCGCACTCGGGGCGAGCACGCTACCACACTTTCTGATTGTATATGACAACTGACAAACAATAATACGTAACTGTTGTTTTAATAGAGTTTTTCGTTCTGCTCATTTAATTACCTAAATTGGTTCACAAGGCTTAATGCTATGGTTAACTAGTAATCTGTTTGGGACAGCGAAATACTATTATTTGCCTATAGATATATTGTTCTGTTTTCCATTTTTGGCTACAAGTACTGCTTGAGGTGCATAATTTGTCAAAAACTGCATTAAAAGGTAATCAAGTAAAAAGTATATGATTTTAGAATTTTGTTTTACAGAGGTCCTATTTCTATCAGGTTTTTTTCAGCTAGAAAAGAAGTCAATCTCCCAGGTGTGTTCAGCGTAGAGAATTGTCTCTGGAGACTCTTGTCCTAATTTCAGCTGGCGTTTAAGATGATCATAACCCAAAAGTAAACACCCAATACTGTTGTTCAGTCGTCATTGATCAATCGTCAATCCAAATAGCATTGCATCAAAGTTGGTTTCCAATTAAATATGCTGTAGATAAGAAGATTGTTCGAAAGCTGGATCGGTCATTGATGATCTCAAGAATCGTTGTTGCTTCCTTCTGTATTGGTTTAAAAGGAGACAAAGCAGATGCCACAGCAAGTTATTTTAATGGAATACCTTAGGTTTTTCCGCTAAAAGAATTCATTCGGTGTCTCTGGCAATATGATTATAAAAAACGTCTCCTTAGCCCATGACTGTTTGTTGGTTTTGAAGAATAAGATCTTTCTGATTGTGGATATTTTTTATAATGAACAAGTGTTAAAGGAAGACCATGGCTAAATTGTGTTGACAGAGCACAATTATTCAGACTTGCACTTATTTACCAGTATGACGGATCGGCAACATGGTAACGACATGTTAAACTGACTTTGTAAAGAACATTCGTTTGGATTAGTCCGTTTAGTTCTCCAGTAGTTGAGACCCAGTATTAGTGCAATGTTTTATATGAACCTTTGTTTGTATGAACCGCTAAATCCCTGTTTTCGAGGGTCTAAGAGAGCCCTTGAATTAGTGAGGTTCTATTAATAATCGGGTTTCTTAGTGGTGAACATCATTGATCGTTGACTTGCGACAATTATACAAACGGTATATTTGATATGCTTTATTCTACACCTTTAAAGGATGCTTATATATGTTTCCAATATTGTCATGTGTTCAACATCAAACTGCAATGCCAAACACTTTGTATAGGAACCCAAGATAACTATAAAGAAGACAACACAAAGTATACGAAGTCTCTATGTCAGACGACTTAGCAGAGTCCCATCTAAAACTGAGAAAATGTCGGTTCTATCTGAAATCTGTAGTGATCACTGACAGTGTTTTACGGCATATTCATTATTTTGTAAGTAGGAAACCTTATAAAAAGTTCACTGTTTTAAGAATACTCCTTTTTATAAATATGCTAATTAATAAGAAAGCTTGGTATAGATTACAGATTTCTTTCGTTTCCTATAATTTTCTTGATTAAAAACGACACTATCAGATGTTCTTTTGTGGTGTCTTGTGGGGGTATTTCCTAAAAAATCTTTTGGAAATTGTTACTAGTATTCAAAATGTTACTGATCCATTTTTTGGAAAATATATATAAACCAGATTTTTTTTCTAACAGATTATTTTTTTTGGCCCTTGCTGCAACAGATTATTTTTTTTCCTTCCCTTTGGAATCAGAATATTTTTTTCCACAAAAAACCATAACCCCCCCCACCCGCCCTTGAAGTTAAATTGTAGACAATATGTTAACAGTTGTACAAATAAGACAAATATATTTCAATCTTCAAGGTCGTGTTTTAAGATTATGTGACCATGAGTAGTGCTGTAAGGTCATGTGCACTTTGTTTTTATCGGAGCATTTGTATGTATGATGCAGGCGTGTTCAGGCTGTATTGGTTTATGGTACCTATATTTTATCTGACGCGTGCAGCTTATTTGCACAAATCAAGTGTTATGTGAACAGATACCAAGTTTAATAATTTATCGAGTGGATTCTGTCCTTGAACATCACTATCAATAGAAAATTTATACCTGCATAAAACTTTATTTATAGTTTTAATAAAAGTATTTTGCAAAAGCATTGAAAATTAGTACCGCACATTCAAATAAATATATTTTATTTGCAGTATACTTCTACATGGGCTTTATATAAATTGGTTATTCTTTCTTGTATGTTTATCTTGGCTTAAATTTCTGTTTTGTAAGAGCAATTGTGCATATTATGAATATGTACAAAGATTAAAAAAACAACTATAAGAACTACATTGATATTGATATTATGAAATGTTTAGTATTACAATTTAATGAATACTTTGAGTGCTGATAGATGATAAAATCTCACTTGCTATTACTCGATACATGATCGTCCTCTGCCCTTCAATGATTTAGGGTACCAATTTCAGTAAGAATCTGGTCTATGACATTTTGGTCATGATACCGTACACATATGAGAAGTTATGTCAAGAATGAATACGTGATAGGTGTAAAAATATATGAATAGACTGGAAGGGTACCAAACCTCATAGCACCAATAGTCCTCATTGATATTCATAAATCATTGATTTTGTACAATCAGAAATACAAATAGTTAAAATATTATGTACGAATGAAGCTATATATAAAATTGATCTTCCTACCTTGTACTGGATACCCAAGTTACATAAGTGTCCATACAAACAAGGCTTTATAGCTGGATCTGCCAAGTGTTCCACCAAACCATGGTCTCAACTTCTAACTTCTATTTTAACAGCTGTCAAAACGGGCCTCCAAAGTTATTGTGAGACAAGCTATTCAAGAAGTGGTATCAACCAAATGTGGATATTAAAGAAATCCAAAGGCTTAAAGGATATTTTACAATCTAGGTTCATTTCAGTCTGTAACAGCATAAAAACATTTGATTTCTCTACCCTCTATACCACCATTCCTCATTCACAACTGAAGAAGTCGAAGCTTTCAAAATAAAAATAGCAACAGCAGATACACATACCTTGTCATTGGTAGAGATAAACCATACTTTGTTAAAAACCAATCTAAATTTAACAAAAAATATACAGAGGACGAAATTGTCCTGATGATTGAATTTTTGATAGACAACATATTTGTTCAATTTGGTGGACGTGTTTTCCAACAGATAATTGGCATTCCTATGGGTACTAATTGTGCGCAACTCCTGGTCGACTTGTTCCTTTACTCGTATGAGGCAGACTTCCTTGACGGGCTTCTTAAGGAAAAACAGAAGTTAGCCCGTACCTTTAATTTCAGCTTCCGCTACACAGATGATGTTTTATCACTCAACAATTCACGTTTTGGGAATTTCTTACATCTCATCTATCCCATTGAGCTCGAAATTAAGGATAACACAGACACTTCCAAGTCTGCATCTTATCTTTACCTTCACCTCGAAATTGACACCAGAGGAAGGTTGAATACAAAACTTTACGACAAACGGGATGACTTTGACTTTCCAATCGTCAACTTCAAATTTTTGAGCGGCAATATTCCAGAAGCGCCGGGGTATGGAGTATATATTTCACAACTCATACGTTATTCTAGAGCTTGTGACATATACATTGACTTCCTGGACGGAGCCCGGTTTCTGACAAAAAAGTTGCTGAGACAGGGGTATGTTGCTCCTAAGTTGGAGTCGTCCTTATTAAAGTTTTATGGACGTCATCATGACTTGGTTGACAAGTGTGAAAAAAACGTTTTCCAAATGAAAATGGACCTGATCCATTGATGTTATCCCTTCCTCATACAGGATTTGACATGGGCAGCATGGCGGGCGTCCTGCAGGAGGCAGAGACTGCTTACACTTCCGGAGCACCTGAGTCTACCCCCGTTTTTCGTTGGGGTCCATTTTGTTCATATGTTTTTAGTTTTTAATTGTAGTGCATGTATTGTTTTGCTTTGACTTTGTAAGTTGTTTAGATTTTTCCCTCCTTCGAATATCCGTTTGATTTCAGAAGCTGATTCATTGATGAAACCGTCGTATCTATGCCACATATGCGAAAAATTCGCGTCGTTTGAGTATAAACATATAAAAAATTGCCTCTAACCTCTGTGATACCACAATTCTAAACACCTGTTCAATAAATATTGTATTCTCCATGTAGTACTACATAAGTAAACACAGATTAAACCTACTTTTTAATAAAACTTGTAGAGATTTTCAAAATATTATTTCCAATATGTCGAATGTGTATAAGGAAATGGTGACTTTATGAATATCAATATTAATTAACGACTTTTTAACCTGTGTTTTAGCATATTTTACTCTGTTTTAGTGAAATTTTAAATGTCCATAACTTTTTAGTTAAAGAAAATGTTAACCTTGAAGATGTATTTAACCATGATTAAAATTACTAAATATCTTTTAGGAGTAAATACAGGTGCAGTGCATTTTATCAGGATAAGGGCTTATGCATGTATCGACGCTTTAAGATTATCTGTTGGTTTGTAGTATCATTTGATTAAAAGAAAAGATTATACGTTGATTAACCTATCCTTTTAAGAACATTTAAAACTTAGCAATAGTAGCATGAGTTATACATGTAAATTAAACATTTGGTTATTATACACCCGCTGCAAAGTTATACTAGTTTACCTCTGTACGTTCCTCATTCCGTCACAAAATGTTTGGTCGCAAAATTCCCCGCAACTAAATAACCCATCTAATTCATAGTGGTGTGACCATAAGGAGTTGTAACGTTAGTACCGATTTTGTACCTGTGGCTTCTCTCCTTCCTATTCAACAATGCAACCATATATTTTCAACATATGGGCTATGGAAATGTTTGGTTTCTAAGTTCTCATAGCAACTATTGGATACAATCATTTCATAATTTGCGTAAAGCATGACCAAGGTGAGTTGTAAGGTGGGTACCGATTTTGTACTTGTGGCACATCTACTTCTTGTTTAACAATGCCGCAAATTTTTTTTCATCTTATGGACTATGAAAAATTGTTGGTCACAAAATTCTCAGCAAATATGGATCAGAATTAATTCATAATTGTTGTGCAGCACGACTATGATGAGTTGTAAGGTGACTATCGATTTTTTACCTGTTGCACATCTTCTTCCTGTTTAAATGCCGCCATACATTTTCACCATATGGACTCTGCACATTTTTGGGTTGTAAAATTCTCAGCAACTAGGGGCCACACTATATAAATTTATATTTTTATCTTATGACGCATGATCTTGATGGATTGTAAGATGGGTAACCGAGGCACATCTACTTCCTATTTAAACATGTGCACTTTGATATATCTTTGAGCGGGGATATTGGTAACCTCTAATCAAATTAATTAAGAACTTAAAAACAACTATAGTGTTCTTTAAAAAAAAGTATTATCTGATTTCTTTCAAACTGAGAATAAGTAATAGAAAATTGTCTATTGAACAAGGTCGTTTTAATTATACTGGCCAAGGTTAAAAGATTTTCTATTTGCTGAATAATTTAAAAATCTAGGGAATGAAGTATGTGTATTACCTCATCTAGATTCACTCAATTATTGTCGAATGAATAGCGAAAATTATTTTATAGCGACAAAGTAACCGTCATAAAGGACAAGACTAAAGAAAATGTGACAGAGGACACAACGACGTTACGCCTCATGAAGGACAAGAACTAGAAATACCTGATAGGGGACACGAAAAATTAACACCTCATAAAGGACAAGACTAAAGAACACTTGATAGAGGACACGACAAACTTATGCCTCATAAAGGACAATACCAATGAACACCTGATTGAGAACATGACAAAGGAACACATAATAACGAACAAGACAAAGGAACATCTGATATAGAACATAACAAAGTAACGCCTCATAAGGGACAAGACCAAAAACACCTGATAGACAAAGGAACACGTCACAAAGGATAAGACATAGAAAACCTTTTAGAGGACATGACAAAGAATACATGATAGAGGAAACGACAAATGAACATTTCATAAAATAGAAGACCAAGAAACGCCTCATAAAGGACACGACAAAGGAACATGTGATAAAGGACAAGACTTAAGAACATCTGATAGATGACACGACAAAGTAACGCTTCATAAAGGATAAGACCAAAGAATTAATGATAGAGGACACGACAAAGAAACGCCTCTTAAAGAACAAAACGAAGGAACATCTACAAAGTAACGCATCATAAAGGAAGAAGCCCAGGAACAGGTGATAGAGGACACGACGAAGTAACGCCTCTTAAAGAACAAAACGAAGGAACATCTGATAAAGGACACTGTAAAGTAACGCATCATAAAGGACAAAGCTCAGGAACAGGTGATAGAGGACACGACAAAATAACGCTCTTAAAGGACAAAACGAAGGAACATCTGATATAGGACACTACAAAGTAACGCACGATAAAGGACAAAACCCAGGAACAAGGTGAAATAGGATACTACAAAGTAACGCATCATAAAGGATAAACCCCAGGAACAGGTGATAGAGAAGACGATAAAGCAATGCCTCATAAAGGGACAGACAAAAGAAAAAACAAAAAAAAAACAAGATAGAGGACACCTCAAAGACACGCCTCATAAAGAACAAGGCCACGAAAAATCTGATAGAGAATACGATAAAGTAAGGCCTCATATAAAGGACAAGACCATGGAATATCTGATATAGGACACGACAAAGGACCACGGCAAATGGATAGCTCCTAAAGAACACGACATAAAGGGGAACGTCTAAGGAGTATCTCCCTTGTGCTTAGCTCTGTCCTTAGTTGTTTTTGGCTTTACCATTTCGTCATTTTGCATACTTTTAATTTCATATTTGGTAAATTAACGAAATTTCCACATCTTGTGCATCTCATACAGGAGAGAACAAATAAAGATCTCATAAAGAACAGGCAAAGGAAAGAATATAACGAAAAATGATAATGACGACTGTATAATTATTACACAGTTTCAACCCATTCGGTTGTCCGAAGAATCATCGAAACTTAGCTTTATCATTGAAATACTTATTAAAGATATTACAATTACAAATCACTAATTCAAACAATTATTTATCAAATTTTCAGTAATCAGTAATAGATATATTTGATTATTGCTTAAATGAAGTTGATTGAGGAGAGATTAAGTTAACTGCTGTACAAATAATTATTTGGCATTATCTTTGTATAACCTTTATCAAAGTGGTGTATAAGATTACCGGACCAGTGTATTACGAATGAACTGAGATGGATAGGGGTCTTATATACCTAGGAGTAGCTTTGTTTGCAGGTATGACCACCTTTTTAAAGGGATAAAGTTAATTTAAGAAAATAATTACCTTAATTGCCTCATCTATTGGTCAATCTCAAATTTAGTATTTCTATAATTTCAAATGAAAGTGATATATGTGTAAATGAATTTTGCTTTGAAATCGTTATATAAGAATTGATAGGGCTGCTGCAAAAAGAGCTTTTTGTTTGCGGCTTCTTCCCTTAGTTCATTTTATTTGTGTGTTTAAAAATTAATGCAAATGTCACCAACCCCTTAATGGGTGATTTTGGGAATCTGATGCGAGTAACTTAATTTATATATCATACAATAAAGGCATACAGAAATATCTGATACTGATTTATTCGGTTTAGAGCGTTCCGGGTGATTCTGACAAGAATTTCGCTTAAGTCTTTTATAATGTATTTTGTTTTTCTGTCCTCTGTTGACTGTAATTCTTTTACAGGTTTTCGTATTTTAATCCTACCTTTCCGTCATTTGTTATATACATGTACTGTTTTATACATATTTGTCCTCATGTTTGTATCAATAAAACTTGAAACTTTTATATCTTATAATAAGAACATGAATAAATTAATTATATGGAAATGAAAAGTAAGTGCACATACCTTTTAAAAGTACATTTTGAATTATCGTCCTCCCAAGTCAGGGTTTTGTACTCCACGTTCTTTCCTACAAACTTTAGAGGGAAGGGAACGAAGTGGACTTATAGTCCCTGACTTGGGAGGTTGTGAATTATATACTCCATCATAACATAAAACGTATAGAACCACTATGTTTTAAACCCGGGGTGGGGGGGGGGGGGGCGGGGGGAAGATTGAAAGATTCACTTTTTAAACCAAAGTAAAAATTTCAACTATTCAAAATTAAAATCAAATATGAAAAACTAAGTGCAAGGTACGTAACTGTAACTGCTATACTAGATGTATAAAATATAGTATAGGTTTGATTGGCTGTTTGTGTATTTGTATAATTTGGATGGAGCTTTGATTGAGTATTTCATTTAAGAGCTTTCAAAAACTGATTACTCGAAAGTCAAAAGACACATTTATTGAATTTCTTAAGTTGACACAAATAACTTATGAAATCGATTGCATTGCGATGCGCATGATACGCTTGCCAGTTTGAGTGGAAACCTCAATAACAGTATGTATATCACGTGATGCATTTATCATAGTTTATCTTTGCACAAGCTGAAATTCCTGAAAGAACCCACTTTTAAATGATTAAAAGCTATCATTTGCATTTTTCATGATATAAATAGGTTATATAGTATCCAATACTTATCTCCGATCAGGGCGATATATAGACATGGCAAAATCTGTATCGCATGCCGTAGTCACCACGAGACCCTAATATCGGTCCCGAGGGCCGATAGGCCCGAGGGACGATATTAGTCGAGTGGTGATACGGTATGCGATACAGATTTTGTCATGTTATATTGTTTTTATCATATATTTAAACCGTTTTTATAGAAAATACTCTCATTTGTACTATATCAATAAACACTTTTGAGTTTAAGTAATAAATTTAACCTTCCACTACCATAGCCCGCTTAGCTCAGTCGGTAGAGCGCTGGCATTTAAATCAAGGGATCGCTGGATCGAATCCCACAACCGACACTAATTTTTAGAGGTTGATTTGAAATGAAGACAATAAAGAAAACAAGGACGATATGTAAGGGTACGATATAGGGTGTTGCCATGCGATAAAGGGTACGTTGCCATGCGATATAGGGTGTGTGATAAAGGATAGCCATGCGATATAGGTTAGACAGTAGAGGCTTTATCACATATGCAAAACTTCTGTAATTTCCTCTAAAGATATGATAAAAATGCGATATATCAAAAGCACACGGTACAAAATGACCCAGCGGTAGAACATATGTACTTCTTAATTTCACCTAACTCGAGACAGAAATCACTTGGTCACATCACAACCTAGAGAATGGATTTTACACGTGGAATATTATAGCGTCTTTCCCTCAGGTGCTGCATCCCACGTTTATCTTCTGCTTCCCCCTTTTTATCTGCAATACCAACGACCTTCACATTATATTTTTCTTCATTTAATGAAAGTTAAAACGCAATATCCAAATTTTGTCGACTGGCACAGTCATGACAGTATAAGACATAATGTAAGAGCTCTCATGCAACACATTAAATCGACCCCTTTGAACAGTATTTCTAAAAAATACACACGTGGTTGGTGTTTTATACCTATATCACGGTAAAAGATTGTACTGTGATATTTGGCCCCATCATTCAAAGCCTGTGGTTTTCCAATGCCTCCATCTACGCTCTATTTTACTTTCAATTCATATGTTAAAAATATGGGAATTTAAAAAAAAATATGGTACGAATTCATATTAATCCCAGTCTATTCATAAAAGAGAAAAAAGTTAATAATTATCTCCCCTTTACTTTAAAATATTTCGTTTTATAGTTATAATGACTTAATTTAAACAATCAATAGAAAATATATTATACAATATTATAAATGTACATTAACTAGACAATTTCATTAATTTAGATATCATTTTAAACAAAAATTAACAAGAAAAAATGTAATTATCAGATATTATCATACTAACTTAAAATATTTTTACTGTTAGTATAATAATTTTTTTTGGCGGTCATTTATGTTAAGATGAAGAACAGCAATAAAAGCTGATTTATTTAGACATGTACTTCTCCAGGCTATAAGCAAGAGAGGTTAATAAATACTGAGAGAAAGAAAATATAGATCATGTATTGAAGTTTCCAAATTGTAACACCTTACTTTGTTTAATCCTGTGAAATTGGTTGGTTGCTGTATGAAGTCAATGGGTACTGAATTGCTCATTTCTTAAAAGAAAAAGAATACCCTAAAGAGAACTCTTCACATTTTTTTTCAAATTTTTGTCTAAAATGTCTGGGCTTCCTCGTTTAAATATCTGGCTTAACCAAATTTATTTATTACAACGGCTAGTTCTTGTATGTTAACTGTAAATAATGGGTTGCTCTTAAATGATTTTTTTACACCAATTCTTTCACAGTCTGAACAAAACAATGGAATGGTCAATAAGTCTTGGATTTAAAAGTTTGAAATTTATAAGAAAATGAGAATTCTTTACCATGCGGTCTTCGTATAGGAACCATTCCATTTGCAGATATAAACAGAATATGCAATCTTTTTTATAGTAAGCCTTCAGATATTACACCCTGGTTTTCACTAATTTTCCATGTCTAACTTCCTGTTTCTAAGTAAAGGGGCCGTGGTGGCTGAGAGCATGGTATAAGTATATCTATCTTTTATCATATATTTAGTAGCCAAGGCCCTCTGGCTGATATTGGTTTCTCGGGTTCATACAGCATGTGATACAGATTTTACCATGTATTATTCTCTATATAACGATCACTAGCTTGTCAACACTGACGTCGTGTGTTCAGTTTGTGGTAAGGTGTGTTTTCCTACCCAGATCGTGGTTCTCTCCGGCTTCCTCCACCAATTAAAACTTGCCGCTATCATATAGCCACTGAAAGTTGTGTAAAACAGCAATAAATAAATGAACTAATAAATATTGTAAAATTTCATTTCGATCTGATTTCGGGGATGTTGTTATTGTCTCTGTCTCCGCCTGAATGGTTGCATACCATCTTTAGATGCGAATTAAGGTTTTAGAATTTTGAAATTTTAAAGTTGGGGTCAACAAGGGCCGAACTTCGAAAATTGTGAATTTATGTTTTAACCTGAACTCCTCATTCATTTTTAAATTTTTTGACAGTACTGTCATAACACAATGTAACATCTGTATGCGATTGCATAACATCTATATCACACCGTGACAACGATCGGCGGGACAATGATTACTGCAGTTACTACAAGCCGATTTTACGATTACTGCAATGACATTTTCGCCTCGAAGCAAGGTAAGTGTTGACATTTTTGTGATTTGTGATGATTTCCAGATTGAGACTCTTAATTAAATATTGCCCTTCCAACGACACCAACATGTGGGCATCCGAAACAAATGTTACACTTTCAGAATGAGCTACAAGTTCGGTAAACATTCAAAGAAACCGATCCTGTACAATTGACTTTGATGCGACGTGTTCGCTTCAAAGCCTGTTTGTCAAACCAGGACTGATTGTACTCTTTAAATTTGAAAACCAACCACTCAAAAAGTTTATTTAGCGTTTGATTTTGCCTTATTTCTTGAGGTATACAATCCTTTCCACAAAATCGTACATATATCATTTGGTACCCTTATTTAACTTGTAACTGAACTGCAATAAGCATTAGTGACATATTTGAGATTTTCTGGAAAATAATAATGAATTTCCCGAAGAAATAAGGCAAAGTCAAACTCTTAATAAACTGTTTGAGAGGAGGGTATTCAAATTTAAAGAGTACAATCAATCCTGACTTGAGAAACGTGCTGTGAAAAGAACACGTCGCATCAAAGTCGATTGTAAACACACGGTTTCTTTAGATGTTCACCGAACTTGTAGGTCATTCTGAAAGTGTAACATTAATTTTGGACGCCTAAATGTAGGAGTCTTGGATGGGCAATATATAATTATGATACTCAGTCTGGAAAACATTACAAATGTCAACACTTACCTTTGTCTGAGGCGAGAATTTCCAGCAGTAATCTATATGCGCGACACGAATGTCATTTAGGCGTCCAAAATGGTAAAATAGGCTTGTAGTAATTACAGTAATAATTGTCCCGCCTATCGTTGTCACGGAGTGATATGGGCTTATATATTTATGAACAACGAATAACACCTATTTTTGGACTTTTATCTAAAGCATCCTACACAGCTGCTGATAGTATAGATTGTAACTTTGACCATGGATGGTGTGGCTGGAAAAATAATATAAAAAATTGTTTTGATTGGGCGATTGATAATGGCAAGACAACGGACAAGACTTCCGGTCCAGTTTCAGATCATACCTCTGGTGGTAAGTTTATTACAGACAAATTACACGCCTTATTCTGTAGATCTGTACTGAAATAAGACATGTTTGACTGCTGATTATACAAATATATATTGATGTTACAGTAATAGAACAGATTCTATGGTACCAATTATGCATATGTTGTCGATAACAACTCAAAGTTGTGTTAAACAACTTGAAAGTTATCACTATATGTAAATATCATTTATGAAGTTATTGAGTTCATCGAATTTAATATACATTGCTACAGAAGGCAGATAATGAAAGGATTTGGGATACGCATTAGCGCAACAAATTCCTACCTTACAATTAATATTGTTGTTAGATAGTAGAGAACTTATGAAGCATGCTTTGTTTACTAATCGTCAGAGATTCGTTAGAAACTATTCTGTTTTCAGTTCTAACTGTGCTGTACAAATAAATTGTTATACATATTTATTTAGCTTCAAATGGTTCATATGCTGTCATTTATGGTCGAAGATCAGGAAATTCTTCGTGTAAAGCAGTCCTTCAGAGCCCGGAAATAGTATCTACTGGAAATAAAGTTATTTCCTTCTGGTACCACATGAACGGAAATGGTATAGGGAGTCTCTCAGTTTATACTGTTACAAACAATGGCCGACGACGCATTTGGATGAAAAAACGACGACAAGGACCGAACTGGTTACAGGCAGTTGTACCGATAAGTGCTGGCACTGTCCAAGCAAGTTTTATTCTTTCCCCAATGTTTTCCCCTTTCCATATTTATGTTATTTTCTACCTCAGCTCATATTATGTCACTGGTCTTTGACTTGATATTTGTAGTCTGTTTTACAAGTTCTGCAAGGCAATTCACAATAAGGAGTTATGTTAAACTATTAAGGATGGTCGCTGGTCTAATAGGAAATAAATAGTATTTGAAATAGGTTTGAGAGAACATATGAATAGTAAACAAATAAGCAAGAAAAAAAATATAGGTTCATGTGTTCATTTAAGAGATATTAGGTCTTGAAAATTTGCAGGAAATGGGTTTTCTCTGGATTTTTCCTTGTCTTTGCATTGGCAACTTCAGTCTCTCAAAAATGTATGAAAAAATAAAAAGGATTTCATAAGATTTTGTCAAATTCCATTTTAAGATATATATGATTGAATTATAAAAGAAAAAGCGGGTGTTCATGGGCAAAAATTTCATGTTTAAGAAATGGATAAAACCCGAGGATTCCGAAAATCTGACAAAAAGACCAAAACATGACCAGCGAGCATCCTTAAGTCAAGTTTTGTTAGTAGTCGATAGTATGTATATAATTTTAAAAGAGGTCCAACAAGAAACCAAAATTCTAGTTATGTTTTTCACAGTCATGTAGTTACAAACAAAATAATAATTAAAAAAAGAACAGAAATATATCCTACAAAGTAAAATTATGTTGGACTATGGCTGGAGTCCCTAAGCTTTCTTAAAAAGGAACACCAAGGATTCATATTCAAGTTAGGTTCTATACAGCAACTGATTGAAAGGTCACCGTATTAATTCTCCCGAGTTTACCATTATCAAATACGATTCATTTAAATTCATATGCTTTACAAATTGTAACACGTTTCAACTACCAATGATTCAAGATATTCTTGCTTTACAACTGACGATTTAACATATAAAAAAACTATTTATGTTGCGAAACACCTCATACGAGAATAGAAAACAAGGAAAATAATTGGAAATGGTGAGCTGTCAAAAAGTGCATGAAACGACTTAAATGTATAAAATACACAAGTCGAACAAAACCAAATATAAAATCGTTAAAAAAAAACAATCAAACTAAAAAGTTAAAAATAACCAACGTTTCGACTTATATGGTCTTGATCACGAGCATGTAAAAAATAAAAATAAAAAGGTGCTGCTCTGGGTTTCAAAGAGTCGACACCTTTTTTACGATTTTATATTTGGTGTATTTATGTGTATTTTATACATTTAAGTCGATTTAACATATATACAGGATCATGTATATGTTTCTATAAAAAAAAATTATTAGACTGTTCCTTCAACTGAATTTGATATCCAAAAGTCATTTAAAGGACTAAGAAACATTGGAAAGCACTAACGAAACTGTTGAAATAGACTTTCAAGACTAATATGTTGATGAAGTAGAAAAGCACAATGGTCTTAAAAATGACGAGTGTAATTATTTTAATAAATTGCTTGATTAATTGATTATAAATACAAGGCAACAGAATATGGTAGCAGGTTAAAAAATGTCTTCGTTTGAATTGGGTCTAGACAAAAGGTTAAGATTTAAATTCAAAGTTTTAAGCGTAAATTGAACTGGTAGAATTTTTGTTCCATGGGGATAACTGTAGAATTTATCATACTTTCAATCAAGAATCAACACTCATAGTCACCTGAAAAATTTAGAAATATATGTGAAAATGTATAACAATAGCTTTGCGAAACTTATTTTGTCGCCTTTTTACGTGTAGTGAATATGTTTTTAAAGAAATATCAAAACTTTCACCTCTGTATAATTTTTCATTCTTCATCTTTAAAATTAATTTTCAATTAATTGGCACCGACTTTTTATCCAGTCACACTGTTAACATATCTCGACTTGAATAAGGTACACACAGAGAAACCTAGTTCCCAGAAAGTAAATACGACCGTTGTGCTTTATAAGCAGGAAAAGGTTTCCTATTGAGATAACAGCACTGGTCTAATTTTTTGACATGTTTACAATACTCAGTGACCTGGACACGTAAACATAGACATATTATAATACTATCGGACGTTTGAAGGTTGAAATTATCGAAACTTTTTGCTTTCAAATGGAACTTCATACAAACCTTTATCAAATAGGTTGAACATTTTAATGAGCCTTATCTTTTGGCAAACATTAAGGAGTAAAAAATATTTAAGTTTTTTGAGATTTTGCCATGAATATGTTATAAATTAAAATGACCCATACAAATGGTGTTTCGAGACAGCCGCAAACAAGGAAAAAATTCATTCAGAAATAAAATATTTAGGTCAGTCATATTTGAATTGGGTTTGTAAATATTATTATTCACAAGAAATAACTGATATCTGACTTGGAGGTAACCATTAGTTATATATAAATAGTTTACTGTATGCTTTGGTGCCAATTTTAAGGTCATATGAATTTTTTTGATCGAATATGCGTATGCTGTTGTAAATTCAAAAAACTTTACCAATTAAAAGAAAAAGATGGGATACAGTAACCCAACTTCAATCTTTTATCTTAAAATACATATATAGAAAAAAATTAAATTTATTCTAGTAATAGCAATAACTGAATTTTTTTTTACAATCTATATAAAAAGGGATATTACAAGTGACATGGTATTTTTCTAAATGGGAGTATATGCGGATGAGATTTAGTACATTTTTATCTGATCACATAATATTATATTTTTCTAAAAATGTATTTTATGACAGTCTGGGAAATGTTTCCTTCAGAAAGCAAATTTTTAATTGTAATTTGAGGTTACATCCTCGGCGCTCGGCTTCAAATCTCCAGCGCTAGATTTTACTTGAAAAACAAGATCAACATTGCTAGTTAGAGCTATTGTAACTCACTCTACTATATGGGTCAACAAATAGACAAGAATACATGTAGTTGTAATTTTTTAATATACTGATGAAAGAACTCACCGCAATTTACAAAATGATATTTTTTGTTCATTGATTGTTGCTGTAACATTTGATTTTTCCATTATGGCCACAGTACAAGCCTTAGCTCAAAAACGTCGTTAACGTAAAAAAAAACTTAAAAGATTAAATTTTACTACCCCTCCTTCATCTTAAATGGAATAACAATATAATATCAAGATACATGTATTTATTTACTTTGACAAAAGAAAAACAATACGTTCTCCACGAACGGTTTAATTTCCAGTTGAGTTCTTATTATAGACGCATTAGTTAGTACAATAAATTCTACTTGCTGTCCAAACAGTTTACTTGTCGTTTGACATGCACATTTTTATATGTCCCATCTGGGCAATAAATACCCCAAAACGGTAAGCAAAATAAATTTTACTCTAACTTAGATCAGTTATTAAACAATCATTAGGGCAAATAAGAAAAATCCTAATGGCGAAAAGTTTTAAAATTGATCGGAGAATTGAATCATTTCAAAATTATTTATCAAAATTGCCGATCGGCATGCAGCTTTTTATTTTTTCGAACACTACCCACAAAACAGCTTCCCGATATTTATATGTCTCAGTTACGATACACAATGAGAATATTTCAAATTTATAGAGGTTTCAAAAACCTATATAATTCAAATCAACTGCTATCATTACTTATAACATCTTCTTAGGTCGCGATCTCCTGCAATTTTGAAACTTTACTGGACCGTATAATGGACCGTATAATGAGAGATGTGTATAGAAGAATCCGTCCGACACGCCTGGTTCGAATGCATTCGATTTTTCGATATTTCTGTAACCTCAAATGTTTGTCCGTCGAATTCTGTAGTTGTAAATTAACTTTGAAATACTATTGTAATATTTAGTAAAAGCTATCATATCAATATCAGACACAGTTTTGAAACAAGAAAATCATTTTGAAACATTTTTCTGTTTTTGTTTTTGAAGAAAAGTCCATTTTAATAAACTTTCCTGGGGTCAGTTGTGGGTAATATTTGCGATATACGAACGAACTGTCAGGACAGAAACTGAATTACTGGACATTTCGTTAACCGTTACATTTTGTCCAGTATATGATATAAAACCTGAAGACGTTTTACATTTTTGGCTCTTCTGCACTTTTCAAACTGAAAACAAGTGACTGAAATGGACTATGTAAGGCGTATATTTTACTGATCTGGAATTTTCTATTATCATTGTAGATAGAATTTGAGGCGTCAGCAAAATATAATTATGGTAGTGATCTGGCAATAGATGATGTGTATCTGGCACAAGGTAATGTACAAATTGTTTGATTGTGTCTTAAATCGATATTTTCGAAATCCATATTAATCAAAATAAATAGACTTACCTATAAAAAAAATTTCAAAAACTCTTTTCCTTCAAGTTTTTGTGAAACTCATAAGACGATGATACGTGTATATGATTATCATGGTCTGAGTGTATGTGGGGTTCATGCGACTTTTCATATTGCTACTTTTTCTTCACGAATCGATTGATCATTCAAGTAGACAAAACATATTCTCGGGCATAATTATTCCTCTAACGATTTACTGCCATTGGATGGACTTTGCTAACACCAAGACTATTGCGCATGCTGAATAGGGAGCAGGTGCTGCATTCCTTTGAAGAACCACGTGTTGATTCTGGTTCTAATATGAGTTCATGTTGTCTCTACTATTTAGTTTTCAATGTCACTTCCTGTCTATTATATTTGTATTCCTGGGTTTGTCTGTCTTTTATGAATTACATCTTTTGGAATTTTTTGATCTATTTTGTCAGGTGAAAAGAATTTTACAACTAGCGGAACACGAGACTAGTACTTTTCAACATTGCATTATTTTGATTTACAATACAGTACACACAGTCTTCGGAAACATTTGTTAAAACCTTTCTCTGGAATTTTATTTTTTTTAAATAATTTTACACATTTATCTCTTTTAAGCATCATCACTCGCAACAACAACGTTACCACAAAAGACAACAGTATCGATAACTTCACTTCCTGTGAAGTGCAACTTTGATGATGGACTTTGTGGTTTCGGAACTGACGGCGTTGAGAATAAAGGGGTTTCATGGAAATTAAAGAATGGTGCAGAATCTTTGGGGGAATATATATTTATACAAGGAGACAATACAACAGGAAAAGGTACTTTCTGTATTCTTAAAATAAACGTTTAGTTTTCTGTGTTTGTTTGTTTTGCTTGTGGTTATCCATTTGTCTTCCCGGATTTGTCAGTCCATTGGATTAAGTTTTTTTTTATTGCTCCTTAGGTATATTTGTCCCTTTTATACAATAAGAGAAACAACCATTTCTTGATGTATAAATTTGACATACAATTTGGGAGTTCAGATTAGTTTTATTTTTGGGTTGTGTTGTTCTGATTCTCTTTTGTTTGGTATGTATTGTTTATTCTTTTGTTTATACCGTATTTGCACTATTATTCTCTATATTATTGTTCTCACGATTTTCTCATGATTTGGATTTTGATCTTATAGAATTTTACCATTATCTTATTACTGCATCACAGTAAACAAAATACAACTTTGTTGTTTTATTACAAAACAAATAAGTACAGCTATTGGCAATACAGGTATTATACATGCTTTAAACTAAAGGAACATTAATACGATTAAAATCATTTACCAAAAATTAATATGGAATTTAAACGCAGAAGTAAACATGCTTATTTTTTCCTAATGCAAAGATGTTCCAAAATGAACAATAATGGATGTTTACATATTTTTTAAAGCTAAATTGGTATATACTTCTTTTCCTAATATAATGTCAACTTGAAAATTTCCATTTTATGTCAAAAAATGGCACAACTTTATTTTTTAAAGAAAATGTATTCCTTGTAGAATTATATTTCCTATGTTTTCATTGTTTGCCACGGTCGTGCTTGCATCCATTGAGATGTTAACCTCGCATTTCAACCTGCTTGTAAGGATCGTACAAATAAATAGTAAATTTTCCGACAATGTACATATATTGTATAATCTAATATATCTTTGACATACTTCTGACATTTTAGCGAATTCACCATTGTGACCGCTTTTCTGGGATTAACTTTTATCTGATACATTTGATTTATACCCAAAACTTTGGAAAGCCTAAATTTATAGTATTATAAGAAATTACTTCATCATATTTGAAAAAGGTGTTTGCTTTCCAGGTTCATATCTGTCATTGACAGTGAATGACTCCAATGCTATGTCAGGCGATAAAACTCATTTGTATCTACCAGTCGTACTTACCAGGAATATGACATGTCTGACCATCGCCTATTGTCTGCCGAGTAGAACAAGCGGGAGTATTCAAATATTTCAAGTTGATATTAAAACTGGTACCTCAAATATAGTTCGTGAGTTGTCTGGTTACCATGGAAGGCAGTGGAAGTCGACGTTTGTACAGTTCTTTCCTTCAGAAGATCCGTTGCAGGTTTGTAACAGTAAAAGAAATCTAATGTTTAAAGAAAGAGCAAAATTTTGAAAAAAATAATCGCATTCATTTTTCAGAATATAGAGGCAACTTCAGAATAGTAATATATACCGCGGAATAATTTCACCTCAAGGTAGATGTAAATTACAAATAACCACTCTTTAAAAAGGAGGGCAAACATATTCTAAATAATAGGAAAGAAATATTACTATGGACAAGATCCAAACATAACTAGAATTGCAATTGCGAGCAATAGCAGATGTCGCCCCTGGCAGCCATCTCTGTTTCTTCTTCTAATTGTACTTTACAAACGTAGCAAGTTTCATAAAATTCTATCATACAGTGTTTTAAATATAAATGCTTGAAATTTACCAAATGCTTCGTCTTGTCATAAGGAGTAATAATATATATGGTTATAGGGTGGGGATGTCAATGGTTTTCCAAGATATTAAGTATTTTGTCAATTGGGGGGGCGGGGCATTACCCCCTCAGACCCCCATGTGATACCAAATGCTTCGTCTTGTCATAAGGAGTAATAATATATATGGTTATAGGGTGGGGATCTCAATGGTTTTCAAGATATTAAGTCTTTTGTCATTTAAGGGGGGCGGGGCATGACCCCCTCAGACCCCCGTTAGGTACCAAATCTTTCGTCTTATCATAAGCAGTAATAATATATATGGTTATAGGGTGGGGATCTCAATGGTTTTGAAGATATTAAGTCTTTTGTCATTTGAGGGGGTGGGGCATGACCCCCTCAGACCCCCTTAGGTACCAAATCCTTCGTCTTATCATAAGCAGTAATAATATATATTGTTATAGGGTAGGAATGTAAACTATTTTTGACCTATTAAAAAAATATCAATTTTTCAGGTATTTGAAGGGGCGTGGCACTGCCCCTGGGACCCCCTCAGACCCCCCTTGGGTACCAAATCCTTAGTCTTATCATAAGCAGTAATAATATATATGGTTATAGGGTAGGAATATAAACTATTTTTGACCTATTAAAAAGATATCAATTTTTCAGGTATTTGAAGGGGCGTGGCACTGCCCCTGGGACCCCCTCAGACCCCCCTCAGGTACCAAATCCTTAGTCTTATCATAAGCAGTAATAATATATATGGTTATAGGGTAGGAATATAAACTATTTTTGACCTATTAAAAAGATATCAATTTTTCAGGTATTTGAAGGGGCGTGGCACTGCCCCTGGGGCCCCCTCAGACCCCCCTCAGGTACCAAATCCTTCGTCTTATCATAAGCAGTAATAATATATATGGTTATAGGGTAGGAATGTAAACTATTTTTGAGCTATTCAAAAAATATCAATTTTTGAGGTATTTGAAGGGGCGTGGCACTGCCCCTGGGGCCCCCCTACACTTGAAAAATGATTAGGACCAACATCTCATGGGGTACTATCATTGTGCAAAATTTGATTGAAATCGGTCAAGTATAAAGTACAAAAGTGCTCCGGACAATGTTGGCGGCGCGAGAAAGAAGAAGAAGAATTTTTCAAAATGGCCGCCAAACGTCTCCAACCGATCGCGATTTTTTTTCATCAGTTTGTTCTTCTAATTGTACTTTACAAACCTACGAAGTTTAATGAAATTCTATCGTACAGTTTTTGAGATATAAACGTTTTAAATTTTCGGAGGGTACCGATCTTTGAATGGCGGCCATCTTAAAAATGGCGGCCATTTCGGAAAAAAAAGTATTGATTGCACACCTTCACATAGTGATCTTATTTTCTGCCAAGTTTCATTCAATTCTATTCAGGCATCTCCGAGAACTAAGCCGGACAAAAATCATTGGAAGAAAGAATAATAACAGAGAAACGGAACAATAACAATATGTCGCCGACTTTCGTCGGGGCGACATAATTATTTTGAGATCGACTTTTTATCCTATTGTTTTGAACCGTGACGTCCGGGAACTGGAAAAGTTGTTCAACGACAATAATCAACGTTTTTTGAATTTCAAATTAAATTTATATCAAGAAACCATAATATGTACGCATTTGAACAATTAATCTCGAAAATTCTATTGCCATCTTACGATTGTGGTTTTTGGAGAGACAGAGGAATCTCGGACCAGAACGTGCCAAAATCTGCGAGCAACGGAAGGGCAAATATTTTGCTGTTTTTTTTTTAGTCGCAATGAGGTCTTCAACTATGCACAATTATTATAAATCATGTCTTCTTTGAATTTGTAACCATCGAATGTCTTCCTTTTAAAATGTTTGTCCTGTTATGGATGACAGATTATGTAGAAACTTTTTTTCATGATTCATTGAGGCATGTGTGATTTATGTCGACTTTAGCGACTGTCTTGATGTTTTAGTGATGTGTGAATCTTTGTTACAAATTTAAAGTTGATTAATAGCAATAAAAGCTCTATTCATTTTTCTTCTCTAAGAGTAAACGTTGCACAAAAGTGAACTTCTTTAAGAGTAAACTTTGCACAAAATAAACTTCTCTAAGAATAAAATTTTCACAAAATGAACTTCTCTAAGAGTAAACGTTGCACAGAAGTGAACACGGTGAAAGCTGGTCCTACTTTTTGCTTTGAAATATTGACTGTTTTAATAATTCTAAACTAACACCTACAGTCACCATGTACAATTGGTTAAGTGGGGTATACAGAACAAATTTTATTTACCAGTAAAAGCTACTTCTCACAAGAATAAAATACGGAGTAGTCAGATCTAGAGGACTTACTCTTCACAAGGAACTTAGATGTTTACGGGAAGCATCGTCTTTTTTGAAATATTCATTAAATTTATCTTCGAAACAACTGAAATGTTTGAGGAAACCGCTGATATTTTTATATATACATGTATTAGTCATGCAATTTGTTTTATAACACCAGTGATCCAGTTTCACTAAAATGTAGGCTTGTTGAAAGCAGCAAAACTGAGAATAAAAAATGGTGCCAGCTTTCATGCGATACAGGTTGTACACTGTGAATCTGTTTAAATACTTATCGCTTTTCAAACATCTAGTCAGAATGTTGATAAGTTATATTTTGTAGGTTGTAATAGAAGGGTCATTCTCCGGAGAGCCAGCAAGTATAGTGGCACTTGACGACATCAATTTTATTGAAGGCAAATGTGAGTAGTTAAGATCAAAACCAAAAAAAAGTTTTACATGCTATTGTTAGTTGTCCCAAAAAGGCTTTATACTTTTATTGAAGCGGAGCATATAAGCCAGTGGCCATGGGGATTCCGTTCTTTCGTTCGCACGTCCTTCTGCGCTTATTTATTGCAACTAAATGTAAACCAGTGAAACTTCCATGGAATCTTCAGTGTACATTGGTATTGTGTATCACCATGCCATCCATGTTAGCAACTCTTCCTAAACCAGTGAATGGATTTCTTTGAAATCAATGTAAATTGCCATTGTGTACCACCTATTTTATTTTAATCAGAATGATTTTTGGGGTTTTCCACAAAGATGGACATTGCCATTTCTTCATAATATGGTAATATAAGGGGGTAGGCATGCCCCGTCCGCAACTCCTTGTAAACCAGTGAACGGATTTCTGTGAAACTCTGAGGAATCTTCACTGTAAAATGCCATTGCGCATCAATTTTTTTGTTTTTTTTTCAAAATGATTTTTGAAGTTTCTCATAGACAAACTTGTAAATTTTTTTCATATTATATAGCGGTTGATATACATTTGTGAGCTTTGAAAACAGTACTTTTACTGTTTTTTAGTCCCCTACCGGCAACGCCGTACCGTCCGTCAGTCACACTTCAGTTTTCCGGACTTTTTTCAGACACCGTTTAACCAACTGATCTTATTTTTTGTATGTGAGCTTATAATCATAAGTTACAGATCAAGTATGAGTTTTACGCTGATCGGATAGTCATTGCCCATTTCGCAAACCCTTTTACCACGTGATCTTATTTTTGGTGTGTGAGCTTATAATGAAGAATTATAGATCAAGTTTTACTGAATAATAGTTTCACGCTGATCGGTTAATTATTGTGAGAGTTATTGCCCTTGGCAATAGTAATTGTTGCCAAAATAATAGTATTCCGGACTTTTTTCAGAAACCGTTTAAATAAGTGATCTTATTTTTGGTGTGTGAGCTAATAATGATGAGTTACAGATGAAGTTTAAGTTTCACGCTGATCGGATAATTATTGTGAGAGTTATTGCCCTTGGAAAGAGGAATTATTGCCAAAAAATAGTTTCCGGACCTTTTTGCAAACCCTTTAACCAAGTGATCTTATTTTGGGTATTTCAGCTTCTAATGATGAGATACAGATCACGCTGAACGAATAATTATTATGAGAGTTATGGCCCTTGGAAATAAGAATTATTGCCAAAATAATAGTTTCCGGACTTTTTCAGCAAACGCTTTTATCAAATAATCTTATTTTTGGTATGTGAGCTTATAATGATGAGCTACAGATCAATTATGAATTTCACGCTGATCAGATAATTGTTGTGAGAGTTATAGCTCTTGGAAATAGGAATTATTGTCAAAATATAAGTTTTCTGAACCTTTTTTGCAAACCCTTTTACCAAGTGATCTTATTATTGGTATGCGAGCTTATAATGATGAGGTACGGAGTAAGCTGTCGGGTAATTATTATGTACCCCTTTAAAACACAGCTTCAGGATTTTAGGAGTCACCCTGTCCATACGTCTAAAGCCGGTAGGGGAAATTGTATTGCTGGGTGGCAATACTTTCAGAATGCTTGTTAATTCTTATATGGAAAATTACATTATTTAATTTAAAAATATTATTTCAGGTAAAGTCTATAAACCAACTCCTGCTCCTACATCTCCACCGACCACACCCACTTTACCACCGATGTCTATCAAAAAAGTGCAAGCTTGTCAACCAGACTATTCTAATTTGATGTCTAGACCATCATGTGACTTTACCAACGACTTTTGCAGCTACACTAAATTTAATTCTACTTTGCAATGGAAGCGGTTTAACAAATCTAGCGGGTGGTTAGCTAGAATACCAACACGAAATAGCACGTTAGGTAAACATTGTAGCGGGTGGTTGGCTAGAATACCAACACGAAATAGCACGTTAGGTAAAAAGTGCAAGATAAATACACACAAAGCAGATATCGAGGCTGAACATAAGTATATAATGTGTTGTCAATTTAGAATGTCATTAGTAATGTCAGATATATTTTTAGCTACTGTAACTGGCAGAAAAGACTAAAATCAAAGGTTTTATGGTCCGTTTTCTCATCCGTAATTTCATTTTGTCCAAACTGAAATGATTTCATTCCATTTACTCAAATCTGGAAATAATGTCCATGGATTTAGTTTACTAAATAGAAAAAGAACCAACCAGGCAACTACTAAAATCTAATTTGAGAACAGAAAATGTGCATTGATTATGTAAAAGTACTTGAGATTGGATTTCAAATAGTTTTAGAAAAAACAACCAGATCATTGCAGTTATGACTCAGCAATGTTCACATTGTTTTGTGTTTGATAGTTGTTATTTAAAATGATATTTGAAAAAAAAACTTATATAGAATATATCTCCTTTGATTTTGACTCTACCGTATATGTCGAAAGTACAGAAGAGCGCATTGTTCACATTAAATTCTGTAAGTTTCATGTCAAGCTTTTTGTCGCAAGTGTACCTTATGAATATTGACCTAGATAAGCGCTTAGATTCATTTCGTCAGTACCACTGCAACGAAACATATATTGAACATTTAAAGCAGTATTCACTTGTCATATGTGTCCTTCTAGTATTACGTAAGTTTCTTATGTACATGTTCTTTAACCCACTTTCTGTTTGTTCTCTAAATGCATATACATTATTTAAAATCCCATTTCTTTTATTTAGGATTTTATTTACTCCTTGGTTCTGCTAGGAGTGGTAAAGCAGTCCTTACAAGTCCAGGTGTGAAAGATGTTACAATATGTTTAGAATTCTGGTACAGCTTACCGTCAGTGTCGTCAAATCTTTACGTGGAAGTAGAAACGTCCTTGGGTCGTAAAATAACAGTTTGGCAGAAAATTGGACGTTTTCACGATGGTAGTTGGACTAAGCAGTCTCTTGTTATTAATTGCCAGGATACATACAAGGCAGGTTCTACTTTATTTTCGTTTTCAAGCTTTTTAAACTTCAGATAAAACTGAACTCAAACCACGTACAGAGCAAGACAGTTGTAATTGTTTCGAAACTTTAACAATATTTTGTTAGTTTACAACTGAAGACCTTAATGACCATCTAGATTATCCTTATTGTTTTGTGTTTATTGTAATTATTGTAATTTGTAACTAAATCGTTTTGAATACTGTAAAATGTGACGTTCATCCGATACTGATTGTCCTCCATTTCTAACAAGATTTTCAAATGAAAAAAAAAAAAAACGGTTGTTAGTTTAGCGCGGTATGATGAAAGAAAATACGTTTTTTGTTTTTTGTTTGTTTTGGTTTGCGTTTCATTGTTTAGTTTTTCTGTTATCTATATTTGTAATATAATATATAATATATAATATATAGCCATATGCATTTGCATAAATTTCAGATTATGTTTTCAAGTAGCAAGACGTCATCCATTTCAGCAGCAGGAATCGATGATATACATATTTATACTAAAACACTACCAGATGGTTTGTATATTGTTTTAATCTGAATGATATCATTTAAAATTAGACTGTTAAAAATAACAAGTATGGAACATTTAGGAAATTTATTCCTTCTTCAATGATACCAATATTCAAAATCCAATAAATTTAAATTCTAGAATGAAATAAAAATAAACCAAAGTACTATATTAAACATACTCAGAAAAGTCAAAATTTTAAATACATAAACGTAAAATACACGAAATGCATGCGCTGTGTCACATAAACTATGGTGACATTTTCAAAAATAGAAAATCCAAAATTAAAGCGCTTGACGCTCTAGAACCACCTGAACTTCAAATCGGCACTCCGATGAGCTATTTAATTTATCATCGTTTTAATCGTACCATAAAAGAATAACATGATTTGCATTTACTTTGCTTTCAATATTGTATCTGGTAAAGCATGTAATAATTACTGGTCCATATCACTCCCCGTTACAAACAGTTTTGAATATCTCGTTATGATAATTATTTTTACACATACACTATCACGCTTCCGAAATTTGGGGTTTTCACCATGACATCGCTGTGTGTTGTTATTGGGGTGTTGGGTCATCTGCCAATGTATATCTCCAGAAAGCAAAGTTTGTGTTGAAATACTGGGTTAATGTTGTTACATATAAACCTACTATAGTTTTTGTTGTGTATCAATTTTTACTTACTGATTGCAAGAATAATGGAATAGATAACTGGGTTACTAGTATTCGTAATCTACTTTACAATCTGTCTGAATTATGTATGGGATGAACAAAATAATATTGTAATTACTTATGATGTTCTGAATGTTCGTCTTTTATATTAGTTTTACAAAAATTGGCGCTCCTCGGTTGAAAATTCAGAACAGTTATCTGTTTATAAAGTTATAAAAACTGAATTTAAGATAGAAGAGTATCTATTCAATGATTTTGATGTACATTTTGTACATTTGTTGTCTCTAATAAGATGAGAAGTACTTAAACTTAATATAGAAACTGGTCGTTATGGTAAACAACCTAGAAATAACAGGGTTTGTCTATGTTGTAACATGAATAGCATTGAAAATGAATACCATTTCATTCTAGTGTGTCCAACATATAGACAAAATAGAATTAAATATCATTCTTGGCATAATGTAAACAAATTATATTCACTATTGCAAGTTACTGAAATTTGATATGTTAGACCCGTGAGAGTTGGAAAACAAGAACTTTTATTTTAAATGGACGATATGTTTTGTAAACTATCGTTTCTCCTCTGCTATATTACAATATATCATGCCAATACTGCTTACTTATAATAATTGATTTATGATACTTGCTATAGCTTGTATTTAGCTTTTGCAATAAACATATCATTATTATTATTATTATCTCTTAGGATCATGATTTGATAGAAAACCTGAAAATAATTACAGTTTCCCATACTTGTGTAAAGAAAACATATTTTAGTCAAAAGAAATATTTCTATATCATAGTTGAAATCAAAAGTTTTAATTTTCAAAATAATGAGAGATTGTAGAATTTTGAGTATAAAAACTATTATTATTTATGTTTTATTTATATGTCGTATTGTGTTTTTATCTAAACATGTATTGTTTTTTTAACAGCAAATACTACGTCAAAAGTAAATCATCAAACGACCACAAATGAACTTGCATCAACTAATCCTATTCAGGCTTTAGAAACTACTACATCTACAACTAGTTGGACAGAACATACATCAAGTAATCCTACTAAAGCTTTGGAAAATACTACGTACATATCTACTACCATGTCAACAGAACTTACTAAACCAACTGTACATAATATAAGTTCGGGAGGACTTCTAGTCGACACAACGATCGAAGCTACATCAAAGTTTATTGCGAAGTCAACAACATCAGATAATTCACAAGCACGAACAACTAGCAGAAAAATATTTTCATCCCAATCAATGGCTCCAGGACTACCAAATTCAACAACTGTTATGTCATCAATTGAGAAAATGATCACGACAACATTGAATCATCAACAGACAACTATTTGCACTAATTGCAGTGGAGATACATTAACATACATATCTAAAGTCACTTCACTTCCAGTTACAACAGTTTTAAGCACAAATCAAAGAGTAACTACCACTTCACTTCCAGTTACAAACAAATCTAAATACGCAACAAAAAAGCCAACAATAAAACTTACATCGTCAAACATAAAGAAAACTACATCTCAGAAGTCTTATACTAAACACAATACTTTACCATCCGTACCCAAGAACACCAGCGACAAACACATTATTACAATATCCGGTGGTAGTAAAAATAAACAAGAGCTAAGTAAAGGGGCTCAGGCAGGGATAGGTGTATCAGTATCTTTACTTGGGGTGGGTTTGGTTTTATTTTTACTATATATGATGAAAAATAAGAAGCTGACTGGATCAGTAAATGCAGATATTAAACCGCAGACTAACGGTATAAATACGAACGGATCCATTCCAATGAATAATAAAATAATTGGTGGGGAACCAAACGGAACAATAAACACGGGATACAATACACAAACGGTTGTTACAGATACTGGTATGAGTACATATTTGTGATAGTAAATCAGTGCAGACTATTTTTCCGTCCTTGAGTTTACATTTGTGTCTATGTAATATGTCATTACAGATTGTAATAATATAAAGCTTGTCCAAAAAGGCATAATATTGAGGGATAACCATTGAATCTATGAACTAACTTATGTTAAATATTCATTTCAATCTGAGTATGTGTATTGTTTGTTTAAAGTTTACGGTTACAGGCACAAGAAATTAGCTTAATAAATTAGGTTGCTGGGAACATGTTTAATATTTGCAAAACCATTCTTCCACCTTCTCTGCTTCTTCTGAAACATGAATGAAAGGAGTTTCGCAAATTGCTAGTACCGTTGCACACTTGCAGATACTTTTGTCTCCAATAGAACTGTCATGCTACAATTCACTTTATAAAGTAGAAAACAATAAAAATTCCTTCTTTAAATGTACATACTGATTGATAAACTTTGAAGGATGTAAATTATTTATCATATACGATTGCAAGGATCAGTCTGTGATTTCCGTTATGCTAGGTTGGTTTCTGTCATTTTTAAGACCTGTTTCAGAATTCCTTATAATTTTCATTTTCCTATTGCTTAATGATTTTTGAATTAATTGATCTTTTAAGGCACTATTTTTATTGAGATATATATTAAAGAGTTTCGTCCAGTATTGGTTCATAAAAACAGTGTAAATAACATTATGTTACAATGATTTTTTTTACAAGATTTATTTTTGCTTGCATACTTTACATTATTCTTGTGTCAATTTATTTACAAGTGCTAAAAATAGTAAATAAAACGTTTATAAATTTATATTAGTATCATAGAATGTTTATTCAAACGCTGATTTACCATGCTTTTGAAGTTGCAATACATATATGCACAGAAAATGTTTTTACAACATTACGGGATTTAAAATATAATAAAATAGATTGGTGTATCAAAGTTGATTTAGTGATATATAGAAAGACGCAAGTCTTTGAGCAAAATATGCCTATTTTTACTAGTGCTAACGCCAAACGGTCATTTTTGCTCGGATAACAAGAAAAATAAATGGAAATGGTGAGCTGTCAAAAGGGGCGTAAAACGACTAAAATGTATGAAATACACAAGTCGAACAAAACCAAATATAAAATTGTAAAACAACAAACTAAAAAGTTAAAAATACTCAACGTTTCGACCAATATGGTCTTGATCACGAGTATGTAAAAAATAAAAATAAAAAGGTGTTGACTCTTTGAAACCCAGAGCAAGACTGATTTTTGCTCGGTCTTTGGTAGCCATTATAGATACATGAACACAGGCGGTAGTTATATCCACTGTTATATGAAAAATAGCTAAGAGGATTCCCTATGTACCAAGTACAATATTATACAGACTACCCTGACTGTCTGTTGTTTAGATGTTTATGTGTTGTCCATTTTTATGTTGGTTTTTTGTGTGAGGGTCTATCGATAAGATGGCTTTAATTGTTTGGTGTGTCATAGTTAACCTTTCCTGTTATCCATTTTGGAATATTCAGGTTATTATTCGTCGTTTAAGTCAATAACTTCGGTATAATATAAAGGAAGGTTATAAAACAGTTTTTAAAAACATTTTTTTTCATTAGATTTTTATTGATTAGTGATCCATACACTGTAAACTAATTATTACAATACAATGACGTTTTCTGACCTCAATTTACACTTGTCATTATTTAACAATTACTTACAATTACTTTCTACCTTGAAAGTTACAGAAGGATTTATTTGTTATACAACACAAATTTGAACAAAATGTAATATAAGGTAAGTCTACATACAATCCAAGCAATATATACATATACATATATTTCAAGCAATACATCCTGTAAAATCTTACATTGACCTTATTATTGTAATGACAGACGACATAGTAATGAAAACGTACAATATCACAGACAAGTAAGAACGATATAAAGTTTTCCTACGATCATTCAAAGAGGTACATGTAATCAGTTACTCTTTTTTCAATGGCAATTGCTGGAAACCCCCTCCGATTCTATATTGATCAAACTATAATTTGCCACAAAGCTAATTTTTATATTTCAAAATGGAAAACACTAACTGTATGCAGTGTCAAAGATGATGAGAGAAAGTAGTTCATACATAACTATAACAATGAAATGTAAACTTATAGAACCTTGTAACCCCAATAAAACAAGTACTTTGTACATTTTTACTGTTTGAATCATAACAGAATGTTTATTTCTTGTATAGAATCAGAATATTTTGAATGATTGTGCGTGAGTATTGTTCTGTTGTGACTAAAAAAAAAGACCTTCTGTGCAATGCATTCAGATGATGGGATGTATGAATTCAAAATCAGCTGTGAATCCAAGAAGAAAATTTCCTGTTGATCAAGTTGCACTAGAAAGGGTGAGTTCTGTAACGGAGCGTTGATAGCAAAATCTTGGAAAATTCGAAGACCTCAAGTCTATTGTACAAAGCAAGGACAACTCTTGTCATACAAATAGATTACATTAAAAGCATTACAATTAAATTTTGCTCCTTTTAAAGGTTTTTATAAAATGAATCGAGAGAATAGGTAAATTTCTAAATGTATGGTAAATATTTGTGACAAAGAACATCTGCATAATTTTTTAAACGGAAATTTTTTTCAGTTTTCTCAGTTATTTTTTGATGGGAAGTTAAAATATCGAATATATAAGCACCAATAACAAAAGACTGGAACGATGTGTTCATCATGTCCAAAATTTGTCTGTGTTCCAAATTTTTTAAGAAAACATTTTTATTTCCAATAATTACCAGAAATGTAGAGAAAACACATGAAATTAAAGTTGATATGGAGGCAAAAAATATGCAGTGACCCCATAACTTTTTTTCAGTCATTTGGTTCTCCATATCAAAAATTACCTTGACACAACGAAAACAATAGGTCTTGGGGTCGTCTGGAAAGTACTCCGTTCAATTTCGTTACCTCCTCTGATCCTAGAAAACTGGTTACACAATTCAATACCAAATCTTGATCGGTTTGATAGGCATTAATTTAATTGGATTTATTGAAATTCGTAAAGAATACTGAAGCAATGAGATAGTGAGCAAATTCCAAAAGACCAAAATCCAAAGACAAAGGAAGACGAACAAATACTACAATAAGAACAATCAAAAGAGTAAAAAACAACATAGGTATCCAAAGAGGAACAGAACATAACAGAATAAAAACTAAATCACATGCAATGTGAACTTCCACTTTATACATATAAAAACAACCATGTTAACGCCATAAGTAATCTCATTTCTAAACCGATGTAAATAATTCTAGGTTTTATACGGATCAAGAGTGTCATCTAAATGGGTAAGTATTTAAAATAAATATGCATATGAATATTTTAAGCGGTAATCTTAGGCAAAATTTCACTTTAATAAAATATTTTGTTGGTCAATGTAGTAATAAGAGTTTTTGTTCGAGATTCCATTAACTTTGGTCTCGAGCATAATTTATAAATTTGGTGCAAAAAACTGGTATCATAGATTGTTTATTTCACATGAAAATGTAACTGATGTGGGATTACGTGCCACTTAATTAAATATGGTTGTATGCTGATATGTTGTGATCTTCAATAATTAATAATACAACGTACCACAAAATACCGAAATAAATTACAATCCAGAACACACAACAAGTTCTAAATGGTTCCTGACATACGTGGTATCGTAAATTCAACTAAATCGCTAAATACAGCATCCTGTAATAGTAAACAAAAAGAAGACAAGAGATGGCAACTGAAATACAGGGTCAAAGCTATGAGATAGTAGATCGTTTTATGACCGAAAGCAGACACACAATAAAAATCAGTGCCAGTAGGTACTTAATTCAGTAAAACATTGTTATAGAATACAGGGGTTAATATGAAAACGAAAAACGAAAAATGCTTTAATTCTCATAACTGACAGCCAGCTTTGACCACATTGGTATCTCACTCATTTTCCTGTTATTGTAGTATGTATGCTGAGTTTTTCTTAATGTTTGTACTTGTGTAAAACCTGTATGATTGTAGGAATTCTTCAATTCATCTGCCTTATAGAAATATAATGGTAGATTTTAGGGTGTGAAATTCCTAATTTTGTGATAAGATCTGTATAAGTATCGGCAAAAGTCTATATGATACATATGATAAAACTATCTAAAGATTTATAAAAATGTCTATACATGTAAGTTCAATAATACATAACTAACTCTGAAATAGAATACTGCTTTACCTTTGTTAATGTTATGTGATTTGGATGACATGAGCACAACTCGTAAATCGACGAAATGGGCACATCTTGTGAATCGAAATTGGTAACAAAGAATTTATTATTATCACTGAGTTGATACCGGTGACGGTGGACTCGAGTCCCGCAATCTCAGTTATAAGTAATTGATATTAACCCGACATTGATACTTTAAATCTAATGTTACAAAGATGATAAATTTTGTGAAAACTTAAGCGTACCCCACTCGTACATAGCTCTGTCACGTTTGATTTTGACTTTTCCCTTTTAGTTATTTTTGACATTTCTCTTCAACATTTTGGATTATGGTTCTGTTTTTCAAGATTTGAGGCAACTCAAAATCGGACGGACGGACAGATGGCGGAAGGAAGGACGGAGAGACGGAAGGACGGTCAAGGGCAACACTTAATGCCCCCTTCGCCTAGTGGCGTGGGCATAAAAATTTGACAGTTGCATTTTATATATGTGCGTCTTAGTGAGAATTCTACAATGGTTTTTGTATTGTAAAAGATAATTATATTCTATGGTGCCATTTTCATTGCATAATATTCATATTTCGTAGAATTAAGACTTTTCAGTTATGCTCTACTGTAGGGCCTTATATGTTAAAGGAAGAAATATCAAACAAGAATAACATCAATCACACCATTTGGATTTTTGTCACATACAAAATATGGAAATAAAAGGATAAATGGTATTCTTTTATCAGATAAGATCTTAAAAAAATGTTTGTGAGCATAGATCAACAATCCATCTTATACTATATGACAAGCAAATCCATGATCGCCGAAACTAAATTGTCAAATCCAAACAAAATTAATAGGAGTTCCAAATAAACACAATATTTCATACAAAAGCATTAAAAAACAATAATTAAACAAAAAATAACTAATGAAAAAAGCGTTTTATCGGTTTTGGATGAAAAAAACAGAAAGTCATGAGGTTTCATCTAGTTTATGCGATATTAACCCTTCCTTTCACTCGTATGTCAACAGTCAAAACAAAGTACATGTGAGAAAGTATGATTTTAAAAGTTACTTTTTCAGAAAAAAGCCGTCGCAATGAAGAATTTAAACGAATCTAAATCTGTTGATCGTGAATACTTCAAATTTATGAAAGGTAAGAAAGTCATTTTGAAAAGTTAACGTTAAATGGATCTAAGGTCGCTTACACGTGTATTTGTTTAGTTGGTCAAATGCCGAAGTACCGTCATTTTATTGTCAGTCGTCTATTTACCACCGCTTGTCTCATATATTTCTGAAATCTCATTCTTAAGAAAAACCTGTGGCTACATTAAATTTCTCTACATTTTAGGTAACGGTCAGTAATGCCAACAAAATAGTTAATAAAATTGGGAAACAGAACTCAAGTGTATGAAAGATTTTCAATTGCTATTTTGAAGATATTTTTTTAGATGTACCAGAGTATAAAAGAAATGCCTGCCAAATTAGACCGGACTTTCGTACTAGAAATGCTTTGAATATTAGTAACCGAATTTTCCAAGGGAATCTTTATTTTTCTGATCAGTCGTTTGTTGTTATCTTTTAGGACCATTTCTATTACAATATTGGATGTCTGTGGTACTTTTCCTCTTTATGGATCGGAGAATTCACAGTTTTATTTAAAGATGTTAAAATATTGTTGATTATTTTCTTTACAGCACCTGTAACAAGTAATGATCCGCAAGTAAAACCACACCATGGTCCATGGAGGTGACAAAGGAAATTCAACATGGATGAACTTTTATGGAACAATTAATATATTTTTTAATTGAATGTTTTAATGGAAAATTTCTGTTATCAGAATATCACTGTAAAGAATATGGAACGTTTTAGAGGAATCATAACACTTAAATTGTTATGTTAAACATTTTTTGTTATTGTTTACTGTATAAATCCTACAGTGTTCTGTTGAAAGGTCTCATAGAATAATCTTACTTATTTACTTATATGATTTTGATGAATTTTCTAACTCCTTACAAGCTATATTGCTTTTTGGATAAAGATTTGCCTTTGGTGCAATAAATTATTTATGTTTGAAAAAAAAATATTTGCCATACTATTTATTTACAAGTAATTGTATTTGCCTGACTGGTCTGTTAGAATAGTTTTAGTTTTTATGTATGCAACAATAAAATTGAGAATAGTGAAATGTAATCATATTTTAGTAAAATGTATGTTATGCTAAACTTTCGACAAGTTTCGTAGAAATAGAACAATAAACTAACTATGTATACATTCGAAGAACAACAATAAAAACACCTGCTTTTTGTGTTATATTCCAGTATTGTTTAGGTTAGTTTCTCATATGCATTACACTACTACCGTATCTCCTATCATCATTGAGGTGGGACAATATCAAATCGACCATATTCATAATTGCAAATCAGTTTGAAAAATGTAGCTAATGATGAGTTCTAACGAAATATAAAATAAAAAATGTAGGTCACTGTTCTTATTTTTTCGGGGTTTTTTTTGCCTAAAAATTGACTTTTAGCGACAAATTTACACAGAAGTAATATTTTTTTTAAATGATGGCATAGGTTGAGGACACAATGTTTATAATTGTTGAATGAAAAGTTTTAAAATCGTTACTTTGTTACTTTATTACTTTGATGATCTATCCCTTCAGCCATCAGGTAAAGACTTCAATTTCTTTTTGAACATGTTCAAAGTAGACGCAGCGACAGTAGAGGCGGGTAGCGAGTTCCAAGAGTTCACTACTGTACTTGAGAAAACGTTTTTTTTTCTAACATCAGTTCTAGCGAAATGCATTACTAACTTATAGTTGTGACCTCTTGTATAAGATTCATTCATTTCGAATAGATTTTAGATATTTGAATTATATTTGTTGTGAGTATATTTATATGTTTTACACATATCCTGTCTCCATCTTCTAGATTTAAGTGATTCTAAATCGAATGAATTATTTGCCATACGCGTACACCTACGTTTGACTTTCTCTTAAGCTTCAATATCTTTAATTAAATTCGGTGACCAAATAGTTGATCCATATTCGAGAATTGGACGCACAATAGATTTATACAAAATAGACACTTTCTCGGACGTTAAATTTGTAAAACATCTTCTTCTAAAACCTAAACGCTGATTTGCCTTTTTTCACCAGATGGGAAATATGACTATTTGAATATAAGTCATTAGAAATAATAACTCTTAACTCCCGTTGACATTAAAACGTAATAACCAGGTTTTAGACCAAGCAGATAAAGTTTTCAGATCTACCTGAAGCTTTTGACAATCAGTCGGGTTTACAATTCACGATATAGTTTGGTGTCATCTGCAAAAAGTTTAGCAGTAGAGCTTACACAACCTTGTTACATGTCATTGACATATAACAAGAATAAAATTGGTCCGAAAATGGAGCCCTGTGGACTCCACTAGTAATATTCCTCCAGTTCGATGAATCACCAGGTAGAACAACTTTCTGACGACGGCTTTTTTTTTTTTTTTAGAAATGATACAATCCATCTTAGCAATATTGCCACGTATTCCGGCATTGTCTAATTTAATTTCCAAATTATGTTGAGGAACAGTATCAAACGCTTTGGCGAAGTCAAGATAAATGTAATCAGTACCCAATCTGTTGTCAAATGATTCAGTCCAATCATTTAAACACTCCAGTAGTTGTGTAATACAAAAACTTAAACTTTGGAAACCATGCTGGTGACAAGATAATTTTTTTTCTAATAATATGTGACAATATCGCATCCTTAATTAATCCCTCCATCTGGCTAGTTATTTCTTGACTTTACTTAACGATACTGGTCTATAACCTGATGCACTTGTTCGAGAGCCCTTTGTAAACAACGGAGTAACAGTAGCATCACGCCAGTCCTGACGAACAAGGTCAGTTCTCATAGATAAGTTAAATATTTAAGATAATGGTTTGACGAAGTCTAAACATTTTCGTAACACATTGACGTGAATACCATCTGGACCACATGATTTAAAAGGAGTTAATTTAATCATCTTTTTTCTAACTAAGTCTGGTGTAATATTTAAATCACATAATGCATTTTCGTTGTCATTGGTTCATTTAACACTCTCATGTTCTAATAGAGAAATTGAACTTGACAATTTAGAAAAATGTCTTGTATAGTACCAAAAGCGTTTTGGATTAACGTTGATTTGACTCAATAATTTATCCTCGAAGTCAGACTTAGCTTTAATCATAACATTGTTCGTATTTATCCTTTCCTGCTCATACAGATATTCCAACTGCAGAAAGACCTGATTGTTTATATTTAACCCACTGTTTTCTACGTTTCCTTTTAGCTTTGTCAACAGATTTGTATCTTGACGAAGGCTGACCATGACGTTTTCCAGGCTTAATAATTTTAAAAGGAATATATGTATCAACAAGGTTGTTGTAAATGTCTCTGAATATTTCCCAGCAAGAATCAACAGATTTCTTTTCAAACAAATTGCCCCAGTTTTTCTGTTTTAATTCTTCATTTATGGACTCTCCTTCTGAATACAAATAAACCGTACGAGATAAAGTATTTTGTCGGACGGTAGGAAAAAGGATGGACAGTTTAACAGATTTATGATCATTTAAGCCAAAAGGTTCGTCTACATAGCAATCTTCAACAAAACTATTATCACTAACTATAGCCAAGTCTAAAATGTTATTTCCCCGTGTAGGTTCATTTCCTATTTGTGTCAGTAAATTATCTTGAATAGTATTTAAAAATTTCTCTGATAATGTTGTTGAGGCTTCCAGTTTCTGCCAATCAATTTGTCTAAAGTTAAAGTCTCCTAACCGGATAAAATTACTAATGTCAATGTTATTTACGGATTCACATATTCTCTCAACAATGTTTTCTTCAACTTCGGGTCTATAGCATGAACCAATGACAATATTAATGTTAGGGTGAGGATTAATGTTGGTCCAATATATTTCTGCTTGAATATTTGATACAATAGGAGTAGGATTTAGAGAGTCTTTGACTAGCAATAGAATTCCACCACGACTAGTTTGTGAATAAGTGCCTTCGGAATAAAAATTTAGATCTCTATCCAGATGAAATAATGTGTACCCCTTAGGTTCAAATTCTGAATCGTTCACTGAACTATCTAACCAAGTTTCTGTAACATTAACAATATCAACAGAACGTAAAAAAATCATGAAACTGTAAAAACTTATTAATTAAACTTTGCGCACTAAAGCAACATATATACAGTGGTAAAAATTCAGTCTGATGTTTAACGACAGTTATGGGTGATCCACAGTTGGATCCTCCACGACAGGCTCTTGAGTTTTCATTTTTTTTCCTTATCAGTTGCCCACTCTGAATTACCTATTTTGGGTCATGCTCACGTTCCTTAGCAAGTTCCTTTCTTAGTTTGATGTCATGATCCCTCTCAAGTTTCGTTTGGTCAGGGCCAATATATATAGTCTTTGGGTTAAAACTTACATCATTAGGATTTCTAATTTTTGGAGCATTCATGATAATAGAGTTACGAATATCGACTGATTCGAGCACAATTTTTAGTGGTCTAGTTTTTACAACAGGGTATGGATGATGTCCTTCAGCGGCATTGGCTAGATTTTTATTGACATTCTCATCGGTCTGAGCATCGGGTTTTTTACCTAGTCTTGCATATTGTTTAGGACTAGTTTCAATGTTCAAAGATTGAAGTGTTTCATCAACTAAAATATTATGACTCGTTCATCAGATTCCGGCAAACCACGGATAACAAAGTTTTTAATTCTTTTCTACTTCTCTAAATTTTCAGTGTATAACATCTCACAAAGCTTGCCTAATTTGGAAATGTCACCAACAAGACCATTAACTTTCATGTCTAATGTTTTGACATCAGAATCAACTTTATTTATCAATTCACAATTTGCCTTAGATTCAAGGTTTTTTCAATATTCTCAATTCGCTTAGCGAATAAAGATAGATATTCAGTACACCTGTCCTCAATGAACTTATCAGATTTATCAGCTTCAAGAGCTGGTTTTTGACAATTTGTACAGAACCAATGTATGTATGGTCTTGAGAAAACTTCATACTTTTTGGCATTGACTTTTGCACATAAAACACAAGCCAAAGACATGCACCTTTCACACTGAAGAAGTTTGTCATTTCCTTCTGAGAAGTCTTGAGAAGATAATAAACAGTCAACTAACAGTGTCATCAGTATCATCATGTGCACTCAAAGCAGAAAATGTGTTTTGTGAAATGTCTTTTCCGCCATTTTGGATATTGGCACTGGACCTCGTGGTTGCATTGGATTTGCCCCTACCTCTACTGCCACCGCGCATAGTGATAATTTTATGGTAATTTAGTTCTTAAAGTAAAAGGGAAATAGAATGTTTAGGTCTCGGTAGTAAATATAGAGTTTAGCCTGAGAAATTAATCAAATTTGGACAGAGCCCTAGGGAGCTGCATGTCTGCTCTGTGACGTAAATGTCGACATTTGATTATTGAACAAAACAGTCTCAACTTATAAAATCTAGCTTGTGAATAATACCGTCCTTATATTTATTATTGATTTTCAGTGGCGTTTGACAATGAAAAAATACTTTTCTGTTATCCGGTTTTCTTGGGTAAGAAACGATTAATCTAATCTTCTAGTTCTGCTCGGATGGAGGGTAGAGAAACCAAATGTTTTAATGTTGTTGTGAAAATAATCAATAACGATTTTGAGTTTTAAATATTTATATTCATTAAGGCACTTCTTGAATAGATAGATTAAGTAAAAAAATCAAAGAATTAACTTCAAACCATAAGATCAGAGAAAAATACAGTATCCAGAAAAAGACGAAGGTCGAGCATTAACAAAGTAAAGACGTACCATAAGACTAAAAAATATATATATACAGAAAAAACACCAACAAGGATCCCCATACATCATGTCAATCGTAATGGATCTCAGGTGCTTGGTATTTGTAAGTGGTTACTGCTCATCTAAGTAAAAGGTTATATGTTCAGTGATAGAAAATATCTTAAAGAGCCACAATGGAATCAATTAGTGTATTGAATTTGCGATTTAACTTTGGAACATAGTACGGAATGGATTTTGTGTAAGCAGTTTAGCCATTTCAAGCAAATCCTAAGTACTCAATTTATGAATGAATTACCCCATATGACCTAGGGTCAATCTATAAAATTGCGTCTTAGAACATTGTAACGTAACAAAATATGCCTCGTGACGTTAAAAGTTTACGGGAAAACGAAGAAAGTCGCGTATGATATACGAAATGCAAGCCCAATGTTGCTTAATGATAGTAACACATTTTATTTGTAATCACGCTCTATACCCTTTGAAACAGTGACTGTCATGTTAAACATTTAGTTTTATACCTGTTACAAAAGATGGTCCAGATATTTGAAGAGGTCATATAGAAGACATGGTAGATCCTGATATCCGATGCTCAAAGTGCAGACACTTTTGTAACGTTTGCATTTAGGTAGAAGATCAGGTAGCTATCTGTACAGACATTTTTGTTAATTTTGGGATTATATAAAACATCATGCACCTATCTGTACTGAAACTTTTATTACTTTGGTATTTCGGTAGAACATTACAATTTCAAATACCTTTAATCAAATAATATGGATTATCCTTCAATAAGAGACCATCACAATAGATTATAAAATGAAAATTTTAATTTTATAGATTCACACGGCATTTAAAATTAAGTCCTGCTGTGTCTTCAAGTTTGAAATTGTTCTGGTTGCCATAGAAACATAAAAAAATCTCCAAAACTTAAAAATTGTTTTATCTTTGCTACATTTTGCAGCAACATGATGTATGTTTGTTCAATCATTGTTTGAATTTTACATGTTTAAATTACAATATATAGTAGGATATTTTGGGAAAATTTCTGTGAGTTACTGATACAGAAAACTTTGGAAAGTTTTGTGTGCGTTACAGAATTTATCGATATGATTTGCCTGTTTATGATTTTGCATTGGTTAGAACTGATGAAAGATTTATTCAAAGTGTTATTTTTTCTTAATGTTAACCAAAATATGATGGCACGAAATTTATGTGAAAAATAGATCCTAATGTAGGAATGGAATTAATTGTTTCCTCTGTTCATATTATAATATTAATTTTAAACAGTTTTGCTTTATAATGTCTTCATTAATTCAATTGTTTAATATGTTATGGTTAGTCAAATAAATTGTGCTCAGTTCATTATGACAAATAATAGAAACAAAAGGTAAATAATAGAGAAATACAAAGAAATGTTAACCTTTTGTTACTCTTCATTAAATTTTGGTAACTAAATATTTTCTTCATACAATTAAATTTTTTACAGTGAAAGTAAAATTAAGCCAAGAGAAAATTAAAAACACTACACTAAAGAATTTTAATAAATCTTGTAAACATGAAGATGTTAGTTGTCAGGAAGCATTCTTATTCTGACTTTTAACAAGGTATGATATCATAAGCGGCACATATATTTAGGTCGCACATCTGATTTTTTATAAAAATATTTTTGCCTGTCCTATTAAAGTTTATTTTCACAATGTTCGGTTTTCCAAAATTTCGGTCGTGTGGAACCTACTGGTATTAACGAATAATACAGAAAACGATCTGAATATGGTATCAGAATTTAAATTATCAACTAACAATTTTTTTTCTTCTGTCCACAAGAAATTTGATTTCTTGTTTCTTTAGAAAACTGCTGGAAAGAGCAAACGATTTAGTGTTACATGTATCTACTCGGTATCATCGGCTCAGTTGCTACTATTTCGATACTAGTCTTAAAATTAACTGCTATAAAAGTGTTAAATTTTGAAAAACTAATACCCCTCATGCAAAGCTCTATCATTAGCCGGTTTTGGTTTTACCCTTCTGGTCATTTTGTTTTTTTTTAAGAATTGGTCTTCAACGTTTGGATTATTGTTTTGGTTTTTAACATTCGTGCCTTGAGCACAACTGGTGAGATGTAGATCGACGAAATGTGCACATCTGGTGCATCAAAATTGGTATCATAGAATTTAGTACAAACGTGACATATTTCTTTAATCTTTCAGTTCAAATACTTCCACAGATTCACATAATTACTTCCTTCAGCAGGAACCAAAAAAAAAAAAAAAAAATTAAAAACCCACCGTTGGGAACTGACAGAAATCCGTAAAAAAGACATAAAAGAGCACAAAACACAAACATAATCACAACACAGAGTCAGGATAGTCTGACGTGGTACAGACACTGAACAGTGGTGGGCTTAAATCGGTTTATGGGTACCCAAACGTCCCCCTTATCTACTCACTTAGATAGTTGTCATCGATGCACATTTTAAAAATTATTAGTTGATAAATTTCTATGAAAAGTGAATTTTGTTTAGTTTGCTTTTTACAGCACAAAACGATAAATATTTAATAGGTGTGAATAGAAATATAAGGCGAATGTCAACGCGAAATCCACTATAAAACGAGATGAAAAAAGCACTATTGTCTCTTCGCTGCTCGAGCTTCGCTGAAGATTAATTGTAAGTAATTGTTTTTTACATTCAATCTTATTGGATGTTGTCACATTTATTGTTACCCCGTATCTTTGGCATTACATCTAGCTTTATTAGTACTTTATAAATAATTATTATTTATCTACCTAAAAACTTTAATCACAATCTTATTTAATAGTACTGGGAAACATCTCGTTTAGTCTTATTTTTTTTTACATTAGCTATTACTATAACGATGAAGTATCTAACAGTTTAATGGCACTGTACAATGGGTTGTGGAAATTCAAAGCCTGATCAAGTTCAACCAAAAACCAAGGAACAACTGGCTCTTGAAAGGGTACGTATCATTTAAACAGTTAATAACTATATACTAGACATATTATATCTATAAATTTACTTTATAACTCAATTCAAGCCTTAAAGTAAATTTGTATTGCACAAATTACATCTTACTTTTAGACATTTTGTTTTGTTTTAAATAATTACTAAGTTAATATATTAAATTGTTAGGACAGAAATACTGCTACACAGTACATGTATATATATTTTATTATTTACAGGCTCTTTATGGAGCTAATGCAGCATCTAAGTGGGTATGTATTTCAGTTAGAACCAATGCAGCATCTAAGTGGGTATGTATTTCAGTTAGAAACAACGCAGCATCTAAGTCGGTATGTATTTCATTTAGAAACAACGCAGCATCTAAGTGGGTATGTATTCCATGGAGCTAATGCAGCATCTAAGGGTATGCATTCCATGGAGCTATTGCAACATCTTAGTGGGTATGTATTTCATGGAGCTAATGCAGCATCTAAGTGCGTATGTATTTCAGTTAGAACCAATGCAGCATCTAAGTGGGTATGTATTTCATGGAGCTAATGCAGCATTTAAGTGGGTATGTATTTCTTGGAGCTTATGCAGCATCTAAGTGGGTATGTATTCCATGGAGCTAATGCAGCATCTAAGTGGGTATGTATTTCTTGGAGCTTATGTAGCATCTAAGTGGGTATGTATTCCATGGAGCTAATGCAGCATCTAAGTGGGTATGTATTCCATGGAGCTAATGCAGCATCTAAGTGGGTATGTATTCCATGGAGCTATTGCAACATCCAAATGGGTATATATTTCATGGAGCTAATGCAGCATCTAAGTGGGTATTTCTTTATGGAGCTAATGCAGCATCTATGTGGGTATGTATTTCATGGAGCTAATACAGAATCTAAGTGGGTATTTATTTCAGTTAGATCTAGTGCGGCATCTTAGTGGGTACATGTATGTATTTTAATTTGACAGATTCAAAAATTTATCAGTTTAAAATAATAACCTTGAAATTAAAATATCAGATTTTAATCAAATTCTTCCAGTGGCACAATTAGCGATACAGTGTGTGCACATATAGTAAAAATCACCAGAAAAAAATAGGTTTAAATCCAATTGCAAATAAACAAAACAAAATATGCTGTAAAGAAAAAAAATGATGCAAAGTGTATTTCAATTTATTTATCGTCAGAACCAATTCCAGTTGTATAATCAAAGTATATAGCAACATAATGTTTTACGTAGAACGTAACCAAAACGTGTGCAATATTGCTTTAAAATTGACGTCACTGGTGTAGAAAATAGACTTAGTTGACATTTTGAAAGATCTAATGGTTACTGTATATTGTCTCTTGCAAAATAATATATTACACTGGCAAGCTCAGGTATTATAGTATTTTACTCGGGACAATATTCCTCAATATTAATATGTATTACCCTTATATTATGATTTAACCTGTACAATGGAAAATTTCTGGAGCAATTATGTTCATCTTGTTTAAGGTTCTTGTGGCCATTTCTTAAAATGTCTAATCGCAACTCAGTTTGGCCTGTCACATAATTTTCTCTAGTCACATCATAACAGCTGACCAATCAAATATTGCTTTTAAGTAACAATTACTTTTTTTTCTTTTTTGTTAAGATATTCTCAAATTATTGGGAATGGAAAAATCGGTCATATAAATATCACTATCGTAAAGATTAAATAATTCTTTGTAGATTGGCACTCGTGATCTCCAACTCAGTTAACCAAAATCCTGGAGCCTCAAAATAAATTTAAATCTCTCAATATAAAAATCATGTTGTAGTTGTTCCCAATACCTCAAAATTCCTATATAATCTAAACTTACTTTTGACTATAAATTCGACTTTTTGATATCGAATTTCAATCTGTATTTGACACCTTTTTGTTGTTTTTGTCTTTAGATAACTAAAAGAATAAGGATTTGTATAAATAAAGAAAAAATATTTGTATAAACCACATGGTTCATCGAAACTTTTTATTCTGCTCTTTTGATATTCCAAAAATCAATAAATGTGGCGTGTTGTCATCATACCCTGTCATATCTAATTTCTAATCGTAAACTTAGAACTGAGTGTTCTCCTGTAGAATATTTAATACGTCTACAATTTATTTTTTTTTATATAGAAATCCGAAAAATTGTTCTGATTATATAAATAATGAAATTAAAAGTTCAAAATTAGTTGCTGGAGATTCTCTGAAAATTTCACGAAAATCCATTTAATGTGTTAGAAGAAACCGATAGATATCCCCTTGTACCGACACTGCTGAAAGATGATTCCGTTCATATGAGATCCCTTACTATTCCACGTTTTCAGATTTATATTTATTGTAATTGTATATAAACTGTATCCATTGTGTTTATGGTGTAAATGCAGTGCACCTAAGGTATGATAAATGATACGTGCTATCTGTATTTTCACAGAAGAAGGCTGTCGCTGAGAGAAACGCTGCCACTGCAAAGGGCATTCAACAAAGTGAAACGTTTTATAGAGGTTAGGCCCATTTTCTTCATATCATCTCTTCCCACTCTAACTTTAAATATTACTTTAATATACTTTAATAGGTATAAGCGCTTTATTTAATTCTATCAACAAACCAATTTTCATGTAGAAAAGAAAAAATAATAAACTCTTTTGGAAAAATATTTTAATAGATATTTCTATAAATCTTCAAATGATTGTGTTTAATGAAAAAATATTTATATCTAATATTAGTTTTTTTTAATATCTTAAATTTGTTCATTTTCAGACATGAATTCAAATAAGTATGGTAGTGTAAAATCAAAGACAAGACATGGAAAAAAGAAGAAAAAGAAAAAGTAATCTCTTGTTGTGAAGAAAAATTACTTTTAACAAAACTTAAGTTTATAAAAAGACATTCAGAAGAAGACAAACAGAGTGACACATTGAAGTATTAATCTATAATAATATTCTTAACAATACATCGGTGCTGTTGTTTAAATATTTGAACACATAATTGATATATCTACACATGTTTGTACAGATGTTATATTACATTACTGTATGACTGTTCGTAACCAAAGTGATTTAAGATTTCATTATCAAGTTTACTTTTATGGTATATATTGTAGGATGTTTTGCATATCGGTGTAGTCCCACAACCTCTGCATTGGTCTGAGGCGTAGACAAAGAACAGTGCAGAAAGCTATAATCCTGTCTTTAATCGTTTTTGTTTATGTTATACACTCATGTGTTTGAAAACTGATCGATTTAAAACATTTCAACAGATTATCCCAAATAAAACCAATGAAAAACGGAGATGTTTATATCATACCATCATATATAATTTAAACTATCAGTTCGTTCCAAATTGTTAACGATTAATAGGTGTTGAGTAGTGACCTGAGACACAGCAACTATTTGCCCAGTAACCATATATCATAATGCCAAGATATTTACATTTCACCTGATGTATTGTATATAAAGTGATCTAGAATGTTAATTATGCTATCAGTGTTATCTTTATCTGCTGTTGTACGATTTTATTTTAAAAATTAATTTATTATTATATCAGTATTACTGTCCATATACTTTTATTTTTATATGATGGCCTCCAGTCATGCTATGATGTACTCTAGCGGCTAATGTTTGTTGTTATACTTTGAGTATGATATCTCTTTGTATTGTTATAACATCATAATAACAACCTGTTGTTTTTACATCACTTTAATAGTCTATGTTTCTTGTTATCCCGTCGTCGTATATTACTTTTGTAATATTTTATTGGTTGTTACAGAACCAACATAACGGTTCACTGTTGTTGGTATGTTGTCGGTATGAAATTTCTGCTTGTTGTTATGAAATCTCTATAATGGTCTGTATTTGTTGTTATACGGAATAATGATACCACATGTTGACATCTCTATAGCAACCAACGGTCACTGTTGTACTGCCAGTATGAGGACCACCGTCTGCTACTATGACATCTCAATATCGACCAACGGTTCTTGTTATAGTTTCAGTATAGTTCCACCGAAGGTTGCTAAATCTCTACAACAACACAACCTGTGAACGGTATTATCGATTTTTGCTGTGACATAGCGTCCTACAGTCATCGGTGCTAGTAGGATGCCATTGATTTTTGCTGTGACAAAGCGTCCTACGGTCATTGCTTAACTGTTAGTAGGATGCCATTGATTTTTGTTATACTGCGAGACTGATACCATTGGTTGTTGTTGTGACGCCTCTTGATACCATTGGTTGTTGTTGTGACGCCTCTTGATATCATTGGTTGTTGTTGTGACGCCTCTTGATATCATTGGTTGTTGTTGTGACGCCTCTTGATACCACTGGTTGTTGTGACGCCTCTTGATACCATTGGTTGTTGTTGTTCCGCCCCTTTAACGACCTTCACGTATTTTATTTTCAGCACAATATTCTCAGTTGTTGTTATAACATCTGTTATAACAGCTCCGTTTGCTACTGTGACATATCTATAACGGTCCACGGGTCAGTACGATATCTGTGGTTGTTACTACGAAATGGCTATTATAATACACCGGTTGACATCTTTATAACGGGCTACGGCTTTTGATACACCTCCAATATTATGGCCGCAGTTGTTAATAAGACAATTCCATTGCTTTTGTAATATTGTCAGTATAAAATACCAATTGCGTTTAATATGAAATCAGTTGTTTTTATGCAATGTCAATAGAATAGAAGACGGATGTAGTTTTTACGTATAACTTAATAAAACGCGAGTGAGCAAGGTTTAAATGGGTGTTCTTCATCTTGAAAGTCATCGTTAGATCTTCAACAATATAACAAAACCTCACACCTTACAGCAAGACAGTACTTAATGTAACATCAAAGATAGAGTTCCTTTAAATATTCCATTGTTTTTCCACCCCCACCCCCAAAATGAAGTTAACAACAGCGTACCTCCAAAATGATCACATAAACACTTCATACAGGAAATTACGTAGAAATTGGCATTTACACATTCACAAATAGAAGATTGATGAGAATTACACAACTGTTGAGCTATTAATTCACACACACACTATTGTGCGTCTCACATACTTCGGCAACCGATTTCTTGATGAAAAACTCCGGACCTCTTTACTATTTTGTAGTTTATAAAATAACAATTAGGTATGTCCTAAAAGTCAAAATAGATCAAACAATTGTGAAATATATATAGCTGACCTAAATCAGCTCGTCTCACCAGTATTTTCTTATTATAGGAAAAACAACAAGTTAACGTTTTCTTCAGAACAGTTTTTTTTACATTTACACTTTTTATTTCATCTTGCAATTAGTCGTATAGTACTGCTAGTCGAGAAAATTGACCATGGTCTGCGGAGCCTTGTCTGCGTAAATATATATCTGTCTACTGCATTTATCATTCACATTAAATGATCAAACCGTAACTATTTAATAATTTCATTTAATCGATTCTAATTTTTAATTCAAATTAAAATATTCTTATTTCAAATATTTAAATATCTTGAAACACTTAAAAACCTTCTACTATGCTCATTTTAATAAGTTACTATCAAACATTATAAATAGTATCTTTGTTTATCATTTGTTTACAAGGTATCGATCTCTTGAAAGTAAATACAAAAACTTTAATATAAAATTTCACAAGTAATTTTGAACCCCGTGACATACTAATACAATCAAATTTTAAATAGTTTGCATTTATTCTATTGTTAACTCAGATCTATAAGAAACTCTCAATAATAGTGTAAGTAAAAGCCTTTTGACTTCTGGCTTCACACGAGTGATCGTTTGTAATCGGATGTAATCCTACCGGAACTACCCATTCATATCTGTTGAGTGGTTGCGAAGGAGAGATAAATACATTCTTACTTTCATTGAACCTGCGCACTGATTTATTTTCCAAATACCTTAATATCCAATTATCAAAAAATACAATTAATGTGAAAATTACCACTCTAAACTGAAATATAGACATAATCCTTCCTTTATTGACGGAGATTTAAAAGATTTAAGGATTAACTTACTAAAAATTAAGGTAAGTAATTTCATTTCATTAGTACTTTTCATTAACTGAGACTATCTGTAATATCAAAAAGTAGCGTCACACAGAGAAATTAAGAAAAAATATTCACACAGTTCAAAGTGGCAAATATTATTTTCTAACTATAAACAAAATTCTCCTCGCCCTTCAATAAAATTTCCGTAAAATAAAAACCCAGGTAAAATTTAAATTTTTACAAATCTGTGGAGCAGAAAAAAATCAAAAATCACATAAATTATCGTACTGATAGCCCAAGTTGAATGAATGGTAAGTCTGGCCCATGTCCTAACCCGCATTTAAAAGAATAAATTACAGTACACAATTATACTCTAAAATAACCAACAAGAAAATAAAAATTAATTCAAAGGATATTGTCGGAATGTTACGAAACTGCTGAAAAGAAAATAACATTTACTTAAGATTGTTTGTGGACGTTTTCCTGTCTTTTGTATTGTGGTGTAACTGTTAATTTGTATGGCAAGCCGTTTTACCATTTATTCTAACTTCAACATATCTAATAAACTTTATAAGATATCTCATATAGTTTATAATATATCTTATATAGTTTATAAGATATCTCATATAATTTTCTTTATAAGATATCTTATAAATTATATGAGATATCTTATAAACTATATTTTGATGTGAAATGGTGTCTTGCGTCATTTGACATAATTTAATGTTGTTTTTATTGTTGTTGTTGTGTTCAAGATGGGATAAAGTATACAGTTGTTAACAATATTGGTAGTACTAGTATCGCGGTTATATTGTATACTTTATCCTTCAAGATGTATTTGTTTTCGTTGTTCTTTTTTTCGAACCATATCCTTTTAATCTATATATTAAAAATCCTGTAAAAATTTAACTAACGGGAAACTTTGCAGTCTTTTATATGAAGTCTTATATATAAGACAGTTTTAATTTCTGTCATAAATCCGGCCATTGAATTTACCTCATTTTTTTCTTTTAATATTTTCAATATTGCGTGCATCAATACAAACGTTACCAACACATAAATGTTATTTAATAGCCACTATACAGTTATCTAGCTTGTGGTAGAAACCTGGTATAATTTTGCAATCAATAGGTACTTTTATTCTCGCGCTATTCTGAGTTTTTCCTTTGATGCATACCTGTCGAAAATTAATTAAATAAAAGAACTGATGTGTGAATAATGTACCTATCCAGATTCCTATTGATTAAATACCACATGAAAAAACACACAATAACATTAGATAAAGTTTCATTTATTCAAACGTCAGAATATTCAACATTTTGTTTGTTTTTAAACAATTTTAAATTACTTTATCCTGGCTAATATATATTTGATTTTCTGTTAAGCAATAGTAACGTAAATAGATATTATATATAATAAATTACTCTTAAAAATTACTGAAAAACTTCGGCAAATCAGAGTATTAAAGCAAATGTAAGGAAAGGCTTATGTGAGTGCTACGGCCAATTTTTATTACAAATCGGCGGACTATATATCCTGTGATTGCTGTATCCCAAGACATTGCTACATTACCCCGAATGTACAAATTATTTTCCAGACAGAATAAATTTCGAAAAATAATGAACGTTGTCGTGTTTTCAAGCTGTTTACCAAACTAGAGAGCAAGAGAGAGAGAGAGAGAGAGAGAGAGAGAGAGAGAGAGAGAGAGAGATGTTTTTGACATACAATATTAGATGGTGAACCACAACATTGTTGCTAAGACTCTACCATGAATATGATTGCAGTACTTTAGTCATGAGTTTGAGACGAAATACTGCATTAAAAGTATTGTTTCTTTGCTGCCGTTTATGTTTCGTTGTAAGTGTATACAGTTTCTTGTCATAAAACAATACACATTTCCTTCAATATTATATCATTCACCAATTAAGCATCCCATTATTACCATTATATCTTTACACCGATATTTTGCAAGGAATATAGTATATATTATCTATTTTTTTCTTAATTTTAATACAACTGTCTAGTCCCATACCGGCTTGACTAGCCTTTATGGCCTCAAAATGATGCTTTTTGTTCGATTGCTAACTGTGTCAATCAACTAGTGGTCAATAAATAAAGAATTTTCGTCCTTTCCTTCTTCATATTTTTATTGCCTGACAAGGTCACGTTAAAATTTATATTGGAGCTATCAACTTAGATTGTTTGGTGTAGGTGGCAAATACTGGTAAGGTTCCGACGTCACCAACACTTTCTGGTCATACAGGGATGGGCAAGCCGAAATGGGTATAAAATGTGTGCAATAAAAACCTTCGTTCTTCGTTATGAGAGTCGGGACTATAATTATTTGGGTTATACATAAAAATTTGCACTGCTGCTCATTCACTCCGGTAGTCAAGTGTAAACTTGTGATATTCGGCCGGCGTTATACCAAATATTAATTTTCAGTTTAAACTTCCACGAACTCGAGTTGATTATATTGGCCTAGCTACCCAACAGCTGATAATAGACCAACATATGATTAAATGCAAACAATCAGTCTATTATCTCAGCTATTTTAATACAATTGTTGAAAGATAAAGTAACACAAGCCGTTTATTTATGAAATGATTAACTTTTATATCAATAAAAGGGTTTAGGAAAAATATATAACATACTAATTTCTAAAGTACCGTCCAACCAAATTTCACCATCATCTTCTAGGGTGAGGATTGGGTTTCGATGATCATGATTCGTTTAATCCCTCGAATGTCTAGACTGTGGTGCAGTTGATTAGCCCCTAGGAAAATATTTTTCACTGCGCTAGCTTCACTACAAATATAAGGCCGCTTGGACAACGAGGATTACACTCTAGATCCCAGATTAACCTTTTCTGTTGTCAGGTCCCCGTTTCACAAAAAAAAAGAAAAAAAAAGAAAAAGAAATAGTACGACGCAGAAGCAATCAATCTGTAGAATGTTTGGATTCAAAGAATAGTTTGATGTTTTGGATGAAAATGATTTTTTTTTAGTTTATGTTAATATAGAACTGTTAATCATAGGCTGCAAGTTGAATGTGGAAGATGGCAAAACGTCCAACGAGAAATAGATTGTGCAATTTGTTGTCATACTGAAATCGGTGACTAGTTCGACTATATCTTAAAATGTCCGAAACTAATCGAAGAAAGAAAATTGTACATTAAAAATTTATTTTTTTTACGATTTAGTATTTGGTTTTGTCCGAATTATGTATTTTTTACATTTAAGCCGTTTTATGCCCCATTTGACAACTCACCATTTCCATTTATTTTCCTTGTTTTCTGTTACTGTATTGCGCGTCTTCTCTGTACCTACGTATATGCTTATGAAATTAAAAAACGATGAGATGACTAAGATTGCCTAACATTCTATAGACACTAAAATAATCGCACGATTAATCGTAATTGTACCATTTTTGTGAAATGGACCAGTAAAAAAAAGACACGATTTAGCCGAAAAAGCTAAAACTTTGAAGTAGGTGGGTCATATATCAAACAACTTTTGATAATATGTTTAGATGTGTAAAAACTGATCTTAAAAATGTTTCTAAAATAAAAGTCTCAGATCGAGGGTTTCTTTTCCACAATTATTAATCATTCATTTCTTGTCTTAAATTGCATTTTGCAGAATGTTTTAAATAAGTATTCAGATTAAGAGGATTCATGGTTTTAACTTAAAAAAAAATGTTGGTAAATTTGTACCTAATAACTCATTTATATAACTCTTCATTTCACAAAAAGGCTGAGTGTGAAATAGTGTAGTTTTAAATACCTTCCTGTCGAGTATTTTATTCTATTAGTTTATAACCCTGGGTGTGGTATAGATATAATATGTTTATTAACTACCATTTATTTGTGCAGCACTTTTCTTTTCAGTGGATATGTAATAAATTTAAATTCCCATTACATGACAATGATATTGTGATTATTAGTATACACCACCCCTATACGAATTTTAACTGAAATAAATCAATACTGTTCTTCATTTCTTTGAAAATGTACATCTGTCAGTATACAAAAATTATTATTGTGGGAATCTGGCCAATATCTTTACCTTGTTGATGGACTTTTTTCATAAAAATTGGCATCAAAGAGTTAATGACCATTGAGTAGACTCCAAGTCCCCGGGGGTATCCCCAGCTCAGTTGCTAGTATCTCGATTTTAGCCCGAAATTGATAAAAGTTAAAAAAAAAATGTTAATTTTTTTAGAGAACTAAGGAATAACCCCCTCTTACATAGCTCAGTATAAGGTGGTTTTGGCTTTACCCTGTTGATCTTTCTGGCCTTTTTCAATTTGCTCTTCAACGTTTTGGATTGTTGTTTTGGTTTTTCAATATTATAGCTCTAGCACAACCGACGAGTCGACGAAATGTGCACAGCTTATACATCAAAATTTGTATCAAAGAATTTATTTCCAACAGATTCAATTCTGTCATATTGATAAAGGTTCAATAAAATTAACAGTATCATCTTTTTTTTTAACTCAATTATGTTTCTTCGGCTGTAGGTTTGTCCAAGGGTAATCAGAACTGTACATACAAGTTAGTACGGTGTCAGGGGCCATGTTGAACTTGCAGTAAGGTGCAATAAAAAAACAGCAAATGGCCATGTCCCTTTGCTTGAATTCTCTCGCGTGAATATGTGGATTTGTAAAAGAAAAATTCATTATATCCTTTCTTTCTAATTATATCACAAACATTTGGTTCAGTCTCTAAATTTTCAGAGACGTTTCTTAGCCGTCTTGGCGTAAGAACTGAAGTATCAGAGAGTCTGTCCCTTGGTATGATCAAGTGTTTCTTTGACGTCTTGTTGGCAAGTCTAAACACATAATTTAAAAAGAATTTTATTTGATCTGATTCTGAATTTATATACCCTTCTAGTCAAAACATTTCCTTAAAACTGACCTTGTTGTATATGTTGAGCTTTGGATAATTTCTCTGTTTCTCATTACCAGCTACGATCTCGCTTTTCATAACTGGTTGAATTGTGGTTCTGTTTTTCTCTGATCGAAAGTAATGATTTGATTTTTAATATGTCCCTTTTAAAAAAAAAACACTGTTGAAATACAACAGAAATTTAAAGTGTAATAAAATAATGGTATTGGCATCAATAAGATTAATGCAGCAGTTGAAGTATGAAGAACTAAAACCGTCAATACAATGGTAAATCGCAAGGAATATTTTTCTGTAATTGATGAACCTTTACTTGCCAACGGCTTTCAAAGCGCCAATCAATATTTATACAATTCAGAGTCGCTTTAAGATATAATTTGTATATACCTGTATATTACATCAAAATGCTGCAAGACTTAATGTTGAATTTCAATGATTTATATTGACGTAAACATTGAACGTGAATTGAACTCCGTATTCGGACGAATTTTATTCCGAAATCTTTTATGTATTGTCAAGAAATTTTATTTGTATGTATCAAAGTGTAAATGTAAGCGTTATCAGTATTTAAATCTTGACTTCTGTGAACTTTCACGTAAAAATGAATAGAAGTGGAGTTTTATCAAATATGACATTTAACTCGAGACAGGATGTATAATGTGTTATTTGTATATACGAAATTTGTCTTGGATTAGTACTACTGTGTGACATGCAGAAGGTATGGAAAAACTATAATGACACTTATAATTCCTTTCATTTTATGTTGATTTTTTTTTTCAAATGGAATATATTTATCTTTTTCCTTCTAATTTTATTTCACATTATTTTTGGGTTTTAGCAAATCCTCCTGAGTTTGAAATGTTAATATGGAACTCCTAAACAAACGCTTAAAAGAATCAGGGGGTGAACATATAAAATTATAATATTGATAAAATAGATCGCCGTCATAGTTGAACATAGTTGATATGCAAGCTCTCATTCACAGTGTAAACAACCATGAAACTTGTTCATATATAGTCTGACCATTCATTCTTTAAACAATGTAATACATTGTAATTCGTTGCTATAACTTGATTATTTTAACTTGAATAGTAGGTAAGAATAGATATTAGATGGACGTATACACCATATCTGATGGAATCGCTTTGTTCAAATATTACTCGTCGAGAATAATTAATCTCTCTTCGCCCTTTTTCTTTATCAATCTTAAGAGAAACTATGGTGGTTTACCATTTTTATGTCATTTCTATGAAACTCCATGAAATTAATTTATTCTGTGAAAATCATACTTTATATAAAATCAAGAAATATATATTAAAAGATATAATAATGTTAATATTTCATGACTGAAATAAATGTTACATTTTAGTACAAATACATGTAACATATTGGGATTTTTTGGGGGTAAAAAGGTAATTTAATGAGGTGTAACAGGAATTGTTGAATATTTTATACACAGACTATACTTTAAGTCATTTACTATGGTAAAATATAGGCTAATTATTTATCTGATATTTTAAATGATCACAATAAATAAAATTTCCTTCAAAACTGCAAACAAAAATAATCCGTCTAACGGCAGTTTTAAAATAAGTAAAGTCAAGAAATACCAAAGGGATATTCGAAAGAGATAAAAATCGTAACAACTGACAAACTCCGGAGAACAACGAAACAAGACCAAAACAATACATGCACTACAACTAAAAACTAAAAACATATGAACAACCTTGACGATCATTTACCACAAAATATCGATAAATGTTCCTGAAAATGACGTGTTGAATATAATATCATTTATATATATAACAAACACTGAAATAAAAATTATTCCAGAAAATACCCTTTTTTCCCCACATTACAGTCAAATGTCGATTTAGTTGGTTAGTTTTATCTGCTTAAGTCAAGTCAATAGTTGTTTGAATGTGAAACGGAGAGAAGATATAAAAAGCCTACTATCAATATCAGTTTATGTTGCAGAAAGTTTAATTTGTTAATATCTTAAATCAATAGTATTATTGCTATGACACCTTCATCAACAAATACAATAGCAGTTAAAAATAAAGTTTAATTAGTAGCTTCGTTTTATCTGTATTGATAGAATGTTTGATCAGATATTAAAAATTAAAGCAAACGAAATAGTTCTACTACCTGAAAATTGGATGGTTATGTATTGATTTTATAAGCGATATTTGGACCTTAACATTACAGGTTAGCGATTTCTCGCCAGCTTCAACGATGTGCCTATATATTCTTACACAAATGGCCGGTATCAGTGCATCGATCTTCTACTATTCTGACGTCCAGTGAGAATTATTTTGTCATACCTTTTGACCAATCAGGCGTAACGTTATTTAACTGAAACCAAAAAATCGAGTATTTACGGAAGAATACGATACACATGCGGTAACAGGGGTGAGGTAATGGCGAGGATACCTATTGTGACGTCGTACTATCTCTCAAGAAAAGCCCTTATCACATGTATAACACCCTAAAATTTGAGGTTTTTTAAGGAATGTTTCCAATTCTTGAACAGGTTATACGATATAACCTGGTTTGGGTCAGTTTACGCATAATAAACGGCGAAGAGGTTTATGTATACCATAAACTGATCCAAACCAGGTTATTGAAGTATAACCTGTTCAAAAATTGGAACCATTCCTTATAATTTAGTTTCTAAACAGAAGTACAATGATTCCTTGATTCAAGCATCAATGATGACATGGGACTATCTGAATTTGCAAGTGGCGAGTTTTATCAAATTTGACATTTAACTCGAGACAGGATGTATAATGTGTTATTTGTATATACGAAATTTGTCTTGGATTAGTACTACAAATTCACAAGACCAGACCATATTATACAGTATAACCATTGTTGCTCTATGCTGTTCAACCAATCAAAATGCAGTTTTCAAATCAAATTAAATTATTCTTAAATATGGATTCCCACTTTTTTCTTTTGCAAACATATATCTATTACTTCAATACAATTATACTAAAATTTAAAGAAACAGTTTATTCCCAATACTAATTCAAAAATGACAAATATACCTAAAGAGCAAACAAAAAAAAGCAATCCATTAGATAGAAAAACCCGGGAAGACAAATGAACAACCACAAGAACAACAAATAAACACTGAAAACTAAAAAAAACAATGAACAACACAAACTCCTATAAAAAAACAGTAGTGAACTCAGGTGCTCTGGAAGAGTAAGCAGTTGCTGCTGCGCATACGGCACCCGTTAAAGTTACTGAAAATCGTTCGAAAATGAAGGGATAACACACACTTTAATTAATGTATAGCTCACATGGAAGAATTATTAAATTTGCACATAAATGTACAAGAGGAACCTTTCACAAAAAGTTCTACAAGGTTTTATGAAGGACTCGAAAACTGCGGTTTCAGGTCTAAACGCATACAATTAAACTGATATAACTCGAAAGTTACACCATAAAGGTACCTTTTTCTTTTGATATTTCAAGATTTCATATCAAGGAGACACTTGTGTCCAAATTTCATGAAAATTTCAATGGTAGATCCTTACATGTACATTTCTTGTCAGTTCTATATTCCTCCATAACAGACACGATGACAACAATTGTTGCCAGCATTTTTCATTATTCCATATTTCAATTTTAAATTGATTGACCTCTTTTAAGAATTACATGTATGTGTGTTTGAAAATATGACTAGTAATATTAAAAAAAAAATGTTGAAAGGCAAAATAAAATAGTATATCGTTAAAGAATACGGACGACCATCAAATCAACTATACACAAATCTCAGTTGTAAATAAACATGGCTGGAGTGTAAATGTTGATTTTCTTTACTTTAGTTGTCAATGTTATGCGAACGGAATCTACCATCATGCTCCTTTTGACAATGAAAGTAGTGGGCGTGTATTTGATTCGGTTGAAACTATGACATCCCATACCGGCACAGACAAGCAGAGTCAGAAAGTCAATGCTTCGTCATAAAAACGGGTTTCTGGGCCCTACCCTCGACATCTGTAGTATCTATCGTACATTTCTTTCAATTTTTACAGAGCGTCCAAACCGAATAACGCGCGAACGGTCAATGAAAACAAGGGATGTTTTATCATTCCCCTTTTCATAGTTATTGTACAGTGACGTCAACGTTTCCATAGGTTTTGATTCAGAACGCGGTATTGTAAGTACATAATATTCGTTTTTATTTTTAAATATTGTTTCTGTACTTCTATGAGACATTTAAACTTTTCTCATAAACTGATATTTTATTTCGCTTATTAGCTATATATCCTTACAAACACATTTACAAATTGAATTTTACAACTCTGATTATTTCTGCCATAAAGTTCTATGAACTAAAAAGAACGCGAACATTGCTAATCAATCAGCCATTCCTGAGTTAACCCCCGGATTTTTAGGTGGGGTCCATGTTACTCATAATTTGTAAGTTTTTGAGTTATGTTTCTGTTGTTTGCTTGTTCCCGTCCCTCCCTATCTCCGTTTTGTCTTTTTAATAGACTGTATAGATAAATCCGACATCATTCGTCGGTACTACACAGTCGACAATATTAAAGACTTGTTTACAAAGGTCGCTGGCGACCGTCTTTTACAATACTTAAAGGATGTTGGGCTATATTCTAGAATGTAGTCCACATCGAACATTCATTATTTTCCTTATATTTTAAAAAGTGTATTTGTTTAACTTGTTGACTGTCTAGTGTTTTGTGTTTGTTGATTTATTTTTGACTGTGATAAGGTGTATGTCTCTGTTTTAAAAGTTTAAACTGTGATATTATTTATATAACCAGATTTTTGAGAAATTTTATTGTTCAGCTGTATTTTAATATTTTCTGTTTTACTTGTCAGTATGCATTTTGTTTTATCAAGTTTTGTTTTACTTGGTTTGTTTCAGTTTGGAAAAAATAGCTTTCGCCACGATATAACCATTTGTGTCGACGTGGCGTTAAACAATATTCAATCAATGAATCAATCGGTTTTGTTAATAAATTTATAATTTAAGATGGCCTTTCGGATTTCTCACACAAAATAAAAATCTGTCAAATAACGGGAATGTTCATGTATTTTTTATTTTCAATTTCTCTTGTAACTTAGTAACATTGAAAATATTATTTACTGTTGTAATTTATCAAATAAACTGTCTTGAAGCTATTTGAGGAAAATGAAAAATGCAAGAGTCTATACTCTGAAATTATACTTATTGCTTGAAAGAGTTCTAGCATGATGAAAAAGCTACAGAATCTGTTAAACTTTAATGCCAGATAACAAATTAATCTAGGTGAAATTGATTATTTCTATTTCAAATCAGACAAAACTACTTTTTATATCATATAGTTTCATTTTGATTTATCAAACTGCTTTTTTTATAGCAATATGGGATCGTAAATTAATAACAGTGGCATTTGTTGATACGAACTAAAATGGGTTGTGGAGATTCCAAGTCATCCGCTGGACAAACACCGAGAGCAGGACAGAATCAACAGAAAGCACCAAATAAATTCGATAGGGTAGGTACACATTTTATTTTTCAGTCGGTCACATGGTTGAAATCAGGCGAAAAAAAGTTGGTTTTAAGATAATGTTTGACTTATATTTATATTGGTTTTAAGATAATGTTTGACTTGTATATATTTTGCCTATAATACGTAGTTCATAAATTTGCTTCTGTTTTTGAATGCAATGCTAGTATGACGAGCTTTTGCAGAAATTTTAATGTCCAAAAAGTTTACAAAAAAATTTGCCCTCTAGAAAATCTGCAATTAGAACTGCGTAAGAGAATAACCATTATATGCTATCTTCTTGAATTAAATAAGTATGCAAATTAGTTTAGTTCCTCTTAAAAATATGTAAATCCTAAATTACATGACTTACAAAATAAGGATGGCGACCAAGATCCTGGAATACCGGAGAGGACGGAGGAGAAACAAAAAACACAGGTTTCTGTAAATTCTACTGTAGACATGGTTGAAGGTTCAGATATGGTGAGAGGATTCATTATAGACGAATTGAGGTCGATTTGGTTATTTATTATTTTGGTTGTGTTTCTGTTATTTTCATTTTAGTAGATGTGCTTACATATTTTTATTGTTTGTTTAACTTTAAAAGCTTCATTCCATTTTAAATTGATAAAACTGTGAAAACTACAGTTGACAGCTGAGGTCATTTATACGTGCATACATCTCACTACCAAGGGGGAGTAACTCTATATCCCATGTACTATATGTGTTTCTCACTGCGTATAGATTAGAGAAGTAGAATTATAATAGATAATTTCACATTAAAATAGATTTCAGAGATAGACAGCCAATCAACGAAATCTGTGAAGGGTAAAGACTCTTCACAAGGTCGGAACAATTCTTCGGTAAGACTGGAAGTACTAAAAAATCCCATCTATATAATCAGATCTCGCTTCATAGTTATAAACATAGATATATATATGTATACCTAAGAATTCTTACAAAATTTTCTGTTATCTCATTCTTGCTTAGCTTATATTTCTTTAGATGCTTAACTCTTTTGTAGCTTGAATTTATTTTTCCATGTTATCTCTTTCTGCATGCCCATCTTATAGCTGAAATCCATGCCTATCCTCTGACTATGTATCTTGGTATCGTCTTTTATACTTTACGTTGTAATATATGTAAACTATTTTTGTATCATATATTTTATTGTTACTAGGCCCTTTACGGTGGACGCGCAGGCTCCAAATGGGTAAAAATACATTAATGATATTATTGATTGTGAGTGGAGGTCACGTTTGTTAAAGATTGTGGTGTTGGGAACCATGTTACGAGGTTTCTGGGAACTGACGATACGTTTATTACATTTGAATATCCCCTTTCATGTATATCTTTACTTATTCCGTCATTCAGGAGTTTGCAGTGATCGTTTTGAGGGTCACTATGATGCATCTGCTGCACAAAGTTAGGAAATAAGTCTTATTTTGCGCAAAGTAAATTTAAAATCAAAGACGCACATATGAAACACTTGCACAACTGACGATTATGATTATCATACATCTTCATTTAATATTAAATACTTGTGTATGATTATCACTTGTACCATTTTCATATTTACTTTTTTGTCTACAATTATTATATGTAATTTATATTTAACTATATTAAGGTATATACTTTATAGGATACGTAGTTATTTTACATTATGTTAAAGTAAATCTATTATTTTTTTCCTTACACACTGACATAATTATTTACCATTAAAGACTTTTCTGCTATAAAATTTCATTAAATACCAGTGTTTTTTTCATTCGACATTGAAAAGTTTTTAGCTAAAATAAATGACTTCGTGTAGTTATTTAAAAAAACTTTTAAGTTATTCCATGTATAGTTAAAATATTTAAATTGAACAAAATATCTTTTGTTTTCGACAAAATAACAAATCAGCCATATCAGCTAAGTCTCATATTTCACCTACACACCATTCCCTATTTGTCGTTTTTATATTATACATTTACATTTGTAATTTAATTGTACATCTGTACTGTAACTGTATATCTGTACTGCAATTGTACATCTGTACTGTAAGTGTACATTTGTAATGTAATTGTACATCTGTACGGTAATTGTAAACTTGTACTGTAATTGTACATCTGTACTGTAAGTGTACATTTGCACTGTAAATTGTATTATTTATTGGCTTTTATATTGCAAACAGAGCATTCAATTAATATTATAAAACATGTCCGTATAAACTTTGTACGTACAGTATACGCATAAAATCTACTGAGCCGTAAATCGACGAATGCGCACATCGTGTGCATCAAAACTGGTATCAACAAATTTGATTCGATGTTACTGGTTTAGGACTCCAAGAGTCCCAGGTATATCACAAGCTTATTTGCTAGCCCGAAATTGGTAATTTAATTTTACTGTAACAAAAATGTAATATTTTGTGAAAACTAAAGAGTATCTGTCTCGTGCATAGCTTTGTCCTTAGATGGTTTTGCTTCAGCCTATTGGTCGCTTTGACATTTTTGAATTTGCTCTTTAACTTTTTGGATTATTGTTTGGTTTTAAATTTGTTATGACTTGAGCACAACGTATGAGAATTAATTCGACAAAATATGCATATTTTGTGCATCAAAACATTTATTACTGATACCCTGATCTTATCTGAAAAAAAGATCATTTTCCATCTGACATTTTTGTTACAGTAAACAACATTCATATGAAGAGAGAATTCACACATTACTCGTTTCAACAAAAACATCGTGAAATGAACTGTATTTTCCTGTGCATTTTGACTTATATTTTGAATATTGATAATACTGCAATATAACACAATATACATAAGTAATCTTCATATATAAAATTTATTTGCACTTGCTATGGAGCAGAAGAGGAAGAGGAAAAACTCGCCAAAAGCAGTCCATTGTCTTCTAGTTTCTAAAGCCTCAACAAATACATTTTATATTTGAAGACATTGTACTTATATACTTTATATATACACTTTCTTATACATTAGTTCACAGTTTTCACAAAAGACATTCATTTCACAATCGTGATTGGTAATATTCTTTGAGACACATCACCATTCCTAATCAATTACATTTTTGTACATGTATATACATTTTACTAAGTTACTTCACTGTTTTCGTAAATGACATTACTTTTACCATTGAGATTGATTAATGAATTTTTGAAATATATTGCTTAGTAAAAACATTGATTTATAATCTGTTTAGAAAAGAGCAGTGGCGGCTAAAAATGCAGAAACAGCTAGAAACTCAGAACGAATGAAAGATGCTCAGAACACCAGGAATGCCAAAACAAACAAGAAAGGAAGAAAAAATAATGCCATAAAAGAACCCGTCAATGAAAAGGGATACAAGGTAGTTTATATTTTATCAACAGATTATCTATAAACCTTGTATAATATTACATGTAAAATAATTGAGAATAAGGAGATATGTTTATCAAGTATGGACTTTTAATGAGGTCAATACATTATATATGGACCCGGTAGAATGATATGGACCGAGGACTTTACATTATATGGACATGGTAGAATGATATCGGCCGAGGACTTTAGTCAGAGGTCGATATCATTCTATCAGGTCCATATAAAATGTATTGACCGAATTAAAAGATTGAAAAAAAAAAATCAACATTTTGGCAATATTGAGAAATTTTACGAACGAATCCGGCTTTAATTTTAGTAATATGGAGTCAACATTCTTTTTCGGTGTCAATATGCTTTTACAAGAGGTCAATACATGAAATATCCTTGTAATCACATGACCAAACTGACCAATGAGAAAACAGGAAAAACACCGCGTATGTAATATAGTGAAATATCTTATAACGGTATGTAATGAATATAATCTTAGTGAAATGTCGTAATATTTGTATGACCTCTGAGAATCCAGTAAAATTAAATAAAAGATACTTTTGTAGTGCATGTACAATGAGCAATTACTCATCGTTATGTCACAGTGCTGTCTATAGACAGTTTGATTTAGTGTGTTTTTTTTCTTTTCTTTTTTGGGGATGGTCTTCTATTGCTAATTTTTTTTCTGGTTCTACCATAAGTGTTACGTATAAACTTAAGTTGCTTCATTATCGCAATTATTTTTCTTTTTAGAAAAGAATAAGAGAGAATTTAAGACAAGCAGCTACACTTTCAGATATCGAGGAAATAGAACACGCCATCGCCTTGTTTGAGAGGAATAAATTAGAGGATAATGGGGATCTTGAGGACGCACAAGAAAGATTAGAATTTTTGTACCTGCGTAAAGGTGAGTTTCTTCTAAGGCAGAATTGTTATATATATATATATATATTTACCTTTGTAAAGGTGCATCCACGAAGATGAAATCAAAAATAAGAATTGATTCCCGAAAGATAAAAACAATTTTTACCTGTCAAGTTCTACAACAAGTGAAAAATAATAAATTTCTGATATAACTGAATACAAATTTATGTCTTTGAAGTATTCGTTATTTTTTTTTTTTGATCATTTTTCAGTTCGGACTTTTCAGTATAGTTCCGTTGCATGTTTCCATGTGTTCATGGTGTTATTTAAGAAATAAATGGGGGTTAAAGAGTTGAAGAAATTTTATTTATAGAGGGGTTATAGAGTTGAAGTAATTTTATTTTATATCGAGCGATAGCGAGATATAAAATACGAATATGAAGGGCCAGCCCATGTGTAAATGACTTCCACTTTATAACCTCCATGCATTATTTCTATTCTAATATGACAAATACGCTAAGTTTGCTCATTTGAGTTTTCCTATATAAACCTGGCATTGGTTTTGCCTTTCCATTTCTCCTGCGATCCTTTTAAGAACATATTTTGGATAAAACTGTTATCATAAGATAAACATTTGCACAGTCAAATTATTTAATTCATCATTTACACAAGAAAAATCATAAAACATAATTTCTGCATTCATTTGTTTTTAAAATGATTTTGTGGCTTTGTCTGTATCTTCAAGGTTACAAATGAAAGTCTGTACAAGAAAATAATCACATGCATTTTGAAATGCTCGCTGTTTAGGCTACATATGAAAATACATAAAGCACGATGACATTTTACGGTTTTATTTTTTTATCAGTTTTTGATTAAAGTCAAGAAATACCAAAGGGATATTCGAAGGATGTGAAAATCGAAAACAACTGACAAACTCCGGAGAACAACGAAGATAAGACCAAAACAATACAAACACTACACTTAAAAACTAAAAACATATGAACAACATGGACCCCACCCAAAAACCTGGGGTAGACTCAGGTGCTCCGGGAGAGTAAGCAGTCTCTGCTTCCTGCAAGACACCCGCCATGCTGCCCATGTCAAATCCAATATGAGGAAGGGGCAACATCAATGGAACAGGTCCATTTTGATTTGGGACACGTTTTTTTTTTATACCTCTAAACCAAGTCATGATGGCTCCATAAAACTTTAATAAGAATGGAATGTTGTCGCTCAATAATGTAAAGTTGACGATTGGAAAGTCAAAGTCATCCCGTTTGTGGTAAAGTTTTTATTCAGCCTGACCATGCCTTTGTGAAAGATAGTTTTGCTATAGCTTTGCAATTCTATTCCGAAATATGCGAGAAATAGTTAAAACAAAATTAAAAACTGTTATTTTTATTTTCATTGCAGAAATACGGGATGCTATATTAAGACGTCATCCAACTATTTTGGATAAAGCAATTTCCAATGTTCAGTCTTCTCAGTATCGGTCAGAACTGATGCATTATTTAGAAAATGCCAAGAAGTTAAAGGAGCATTTAAATGAACTTAATCGATTTAATCACGATATAATGGCAATGGAACAGGAAACTATATCCGAAATCCGAAGTTATCACCATCCACCTAAAGGTGTAAAGGAGGTCATGGTCAGCACGTACTTGATTCTTGGATATGAGGAGTCGAAACTTAGGGTAGGTGTATAAACATTGTAAATTTCAATTAGTATCGTATTACATAAAATGCAGCACCTGTAAGCAATACTCAACAAAAATAGTTATTTTCAGATTTTTAGTGGCTGTTAGGACAGATATCTTGAATACTTTCATGGGCCTTATAGACAGAATGTAACTGAATGTTGCTGTGTTCCCAGGCCCTTGTAGACAGATGCTGTGTAATTTCAGAATGGATAATAACATTTTGTTAAAATAATAGTGGTTAAATTCTGAGATTTCGGAGGTTTGGAAAGAAAATACAGGAACTAGTTTTTTTTTCTCATGTAATGCAATATATCTTTATATCGACATTTCTATAGCAAAGGCGTTCGTCACTTGCTCGTTTCGGAATAGTAATTAATCTACGTTCTTTTGCCAGGAAACTCATATGTCAAGGTAATTGCAATAACATGTAATAAAACCTTTGATATATAGTCGGTTTCCTTAAGGTGCATAGATTTTATATTGTCCAATTTAAAAGAAACGTATGCAGATGAAATGAATAAGTGAGAACGAAAACTCTTCTGAGTTAAATAATCCGCTCCGTTGATATAGAACCTGACATTTTCCGATACTCAATATCATTATTGGTGCAGAAAATATCTACCTATAAATCAGTGATTATTCAGGTAGACATGGGTAGGCAAGTTCATTATTTTTGCAGGAATGGAGACATATCCCGTGTTTATTTTTCAGGAATGGACAGATGTCCAGTGTTTACTAGGCAGACACGGCAAAGAAAGTTTAACAAGAGAGGTAAAGAACGCAGACACCGTTAATCTAGATGAACACACGTGTAAACGCGTTGAACAGTTACAGAAAGATTTCACAATAGATGACATTCGAACAGTCAGTAATGGTGCTGCCGCTTTTTATTTATGGGTATGTAAACATTAAATGATAAAGTGATTCAACATAAAAGACAGTGTTAAGTCTTTACAGAGTCAGACTATAGACGTTTTGACAATAGACCGTCAGCTTCACTTGATACTTGACCTAATGACGTCGTATAAAAATTACTTTTTTAATTGTGACGTTAAATTTTTTCTACTGTCAACTCGGGTATCTTCCGTATTAATATTTTGTGATATTTTATGTTGTTTTTATTTGAAAGAGGTTATGTCATTTTTAACCTTTCCTGTTATCAGTTTTATTAGGAAAGTTGGGTTTTTTTCTTTGTTTTGCGTCCGCGTGCGGGTAGGTTTTTTGCCTCAAACACAGATGTATTTTTTAATCGGTAACAAAAAATCAAAAAATGTTCTCTTCGTTACCGTGTTTTAGTTTTGTAAATGGCGCCAGACCAGACAAAAACTATCACAAATCACAAATTACTCTCCATTTGAATCTCTTTTTCTTTCTGGTGTCACAGATTAACTGTTCAATTGCAGTTTTACTCTTATGAAATATTTATGAGGAGTAAATGCCTTGTGTTTTTTTTTGCTGGGGATGTTTTTTTTTTCCTGGCTGTCTGGTAGGTTTTCACAGAATAAATTGACGCAAAACAAAGAAAAAAAACAGACACTTTATTATATAAAGACAAAGGAAGCATGCAATACCCATTCCGCCATTAACATAACAATCTAGAAATGTCCTGAGAGGGAATAATATCCCCGTCCCAGGGAAATTCAATCTGCAGCAGATTTGAATGCAACATGCAAAGAGGAAATGGACGTATGCAAGAAGTTCTATGATTAAAGTAACTTCTGTGTGTACAAACTATGGAAAAGAAATCTTACTGACAATTTACAACCGAAATTGAAAGGCAAAACTGAACGGACTTAAGCATCCTGCCCACATACACAGCTGCACAAAAACATCTAACAATGTATGTCAGAGGAGTTGTGATGACAAGATGTTTGCCATACAATGTCAAAAATTTCAAAGGGAAAAACCCAATTAACTCAAAAATCCTACCCACCTGCACATCGGCAGAGTAGTGTTATATGTATATAACAAACTATGTCAGAGTAATTGCGATGACAAGGTGTGTACCATACTTTTCAAAAATTTCCAAGTCCGAAGGGTTATAAGTACGGAAAAAACTCATTGGACCGAATATCCTTATTACTATCAAGTAAGCCAATTACTCTGTCAAGTTTCATGAAAATTGGTCAAGTTGGTTCTGACAAACGCACAGACTGATTCCTATATATCTCCAAAATTTTTGTTTTTTATTTTTGTTTTTTGTTTTGTTTTGTTTTGTTTTGTTTTGTTTTTTTTTTTTTTGGGGGGGGGGGGTAATAATTTCAGATTCCGAAGTCATTGCGTACAATGTGTATACCTCATCAGATATGTTCGTGACCAAAATGTTGGAAAGAAGCCTGGGAAAAAATCAACAATCGCTATTGTATTATTCTACGAATACTTGCTGTTAAATTGATTGACTGGATCTCGAACCCCCAATTAAGTTTAATACCATTTATTGAAAAACCAACACGCACATCAGCTGTACAGTTTCTGGAATAGAAAATATAACATTTAATTGGTAAAAAAAATGTTCCCATTGATTTCTTTGTAGGTTCATGTTTTATAATCTATAAATTATTAAATGGCGACCACTAAGCAAGTAATTGGTGCAATATAAAATTATGTAGTTGTTTTCAATTGCTATTATATAGATTATTTGTAATTAATACCATATAACACTGTTTTCTCTTAGAATCAAAACATGACAAGAAAATACAGCAAGGACAGACAGAGATCTTCGTCTACTAATAATCCACAGCCAGCTGCCAACAGAAAGAAAAACAAAGGATAGGAAACAATGTTTATAATTATATTTTTATTTATTGAACTAGAACATTGCTACGTGATCGTGGTAAACGGGTGTAAATTCATCTGTCTCCAATCTAGCCTGTATGTTTTGTACAATAGGCAAAATATTTATTTATTTATAAAGTGTATCAGTGATGATGCTAGTATTTCTGCTGAATTTTATCTCTAACATGTTCGGTATTTCGTGGAGATATTCAGTGAGAGTAGAGATTGCTAGAATTACGTATTATGTAGCTGTATCAGTATTTTTATTATTAATTTGTTTATTATGAAAAAAAATCTCCAATGTTTCTTTTTTTCCAAATCGCTCTTGAATAATTGATAAATATGCATATTATGAATTTGAAAATGCTCATAAATATTTGCAGATGTAAATAATTTTTGTGCCATAGATAAGCAATTAGTTTAAATGTATTTTTATATATCCAATATGTTATTTTGTTGGGGTAATTTGGTGGCACTTATTATGATTTTAATTTTAATGATTGTATTGTCACACTATTTTCATGCCTCTGCAGAAAGCCACCAGGGCATTATAAATAAGTTTTACCCTTGTCGATATGTCTTAACATATGTACATACGTCCCGAAGTGCGTCCATAAAATTTAGTTACCTTTTGGTAATATTGTTATGGACAGCTATTCGAATTTGACACATTTGAATTTTGTCTTGTCCGAGTTATGCCACTTTTCAATGTGAAAAAAAATAGCCAAAATTGAGATCACCCATCAATAACTTGATTATGGTTTCACTATGTAATTTGAAATTTGGAAATGTTCTTATGTACCACTAAAACAAATCAAATTCGAATTTTTCTGATTTTACTTTTGTTGTTTCCGAGTTATGCCCCTTTTTTATGTGGAAAATAGCCAGAATCGGGGATTAAATTGTTTGCTAAAAATTTGAACATTTAAATTGAGTGAATAACTGAACTATTGCAACATTGTTAAGTTCATTTATAACTAGTGGACGTAGAAAAACCTAGTATCATTGATAGCTCTGTGTAACATGAACACATTCTGTCTTTATTTATATGTTAAAACTGTGATAGAAAAATAAATTGTTTACAAAACAAATGTATTTTCTATATAGTCTAAGTTTAAGATCTAGTCACAATCACAGGACTACAATGTGACGTCAACAGCTTGAAGACCGATAGTATAAGTGAGGCGCCGGTAAATTCAGTTAGCTCATCAATCCGTAACAGAGATAAACGTTCATAAAAGAAAAGAACTGATGTCTAGAATGATTTTGATTGTTGAAAATTATTCTGTTCCTTCACAAACTTGTAATATAATATAAAACTATCTACTTATATTGTCTGTTAAGCTACTCAGGGGTATTCCCGTCGGGAATTTCCAGTGGTACCTATACCTACAATTGTAAAATAAGGGAAAATATCCTTAGGACAGATATAGTACTAGTATTCAAAAGTACCTCCTCTCCCTAAGAGTTTTATAACATATATACATACATTACCGTGATGGTGAGGACGGGTGGACATGAATTATTGTTTAAAGTCCAGTTACAGCCATTGGGTGCATATCAGGACGAGAACATGTTGATATAAGAATTTGATCCCTGTTTTGTATTAGACCGACACGATGAGCCGGATCTTTAACGTGAGAGCCTACGAGGTAACCGTCCGCAGGAAGACATACCTCCCCACTCGGACACCTACTGACCCGTGCCGACCAGTCCTTTGCTCGTACTCCTAGATGCCGCGTGCTTCGCGGGGAAGCAGCAAATACCAATTTTAATTTCTTTGGTTTGACCCGGCCGGTTATCGAACCCACGACTTTCCGCACTCGGGGCGAGCACGTTACCACGAGACCACTGAGGCGGTTGTAATGATTAGGTAAATGCCACAAAAACCTTATACCACACATAGTCCACCTACAGAGAAACAGCCTATTAACGAAATTTGATACAGAGTCATTCATAAACAACAAAACACAAAATGTCAACCATGACATACCAATCAATCAACGCCGCCCAAGACAAAATATCGGGCACAAAAAAACATAAAAGAGTACAAAACACAAACATAAACATAACAGCAAATAAGGAAAGTCTCACTTGGTACCGACACTGAACAGTGATGTGGTTGACAAGACTGTTGCATTTATTTACGAAGTAGGAACTTCGTTCGAGATAAGTGTTTTTTTTTTTAAACCGGGTGTGTATTAATTAAGACGTCAAAAAATTTGTTGAATATATATAGGGAAACATGAGGCCACAATTTTCTTTGTACATATTTTAAATTGTGAATTTGTATAGTAACCCACGGGAATAATCGGGGGTGACGAATAATTATGAAATCGCCAAATGTGCCGCGTGAAAACGGTGTAAACACCCACAACTAAACAAACAAACAAATTATTACGTCCACTGACTGTACATGTACTTACGGGGTGCTAAATGAACTCTTGCCTATGCGGAATAAATATTTACAAAATTTCAGATACAATTTTTCACACTTTAATTTTTTAAAGCATTCGTACAAAATTAATATCTTCAGATCTAGTATTATTAACATTGCTCAACAACATGCATCTAAATTAATATCTTCAGATGGCTTTAATCAAGCACGACACGTATTGCCAACTGCAAGGCTCAGGAAGGGTGGTCAGGTAAATCTAGTGTACAACCCACAGTTAATTAAACAAAATTTTATACAGATATGAAATTTTAACAATTTCTTATTTTTTTTTTTATTAACCTATAACTATTTGTATCAAACATTTTAAGGCGAATTTATGAAATTATTCATTTATTTAGGATTTGTAAATTACCCCGAGTGTAAAATATTGGACTGGTCCAGTACAGGTGAGAATTAAAAAAAAACACTCACGAATCGGCACCATTGGCGACGTACCTGAACGTGGTTCTCTGAGCATGGCAGAGTCGCGAACGTTGTCTGAATTAAACAGTATTCCACTTTGGGAAAGTTTAGTTGGAGTTTATTTTCGTGCAAGAACTTCCCATGTTATAGTGGCAATAGGGTGTTCTTTTGCAGAGAGGGGTGTTGAATCTATTGTTGACACTGTGACTGAAAAAACAGGTTGTGGTATGTATATTTTCGATTTTTTTCTCTTATTTCTTCTATTTCACAATCAAAGTACACAAAAGAATACGAACAGTTAAAACATATAACATCCATCGTGCACACTGATTATAGTATTATATTTTTCTTGCGACGACACTTCTTTATATCATAAAATTTGGAATGTCACTATTACAACTACTGAAAATTCAGACTGAATAAACTTTAAATACTTGCTTTCAATGCAACACATGTACGGGTCTTGGGGAGGAATAGGACGGCAAAGTGAAAATTGGTTGACAAATCGAGCAGACCGTAAAAATATTTACAACAGCTGAAATAATGTCTGGAAAGAAGTTTTAAAATATCATTTTACCTCATGATTGTTAATAAATATGTTACCAGATTTCTTTTTTGCGATAAATACATGTCTTTTCAAGATTCTGACAAATTCACATATACATTGTATTTTCTGTTGGTACTTAAGAAAAAATAAATTTCTGCATAATTATGGAGATTACTGTGTGTAGAATAGTAATGAAACATCTCTCCCTCATGTCTGTGGAGTAAACATTTTTATGTTTCAAAAACACAGATATTCATGTCATTTGTATACTTATTCACAGAGGAAAATGTATATTTTCCATTGCTTGAAAACATGTATGACAATGTACCATGCATTTACTAAATTTTTTACAATTGAAGGATTCGGTTTTGTTTTTTTGTTTGTTTTAATTTTAAATCCATCTTTAAATATGAAATTCTGCGGAAGACTAGGAAAAGCTTAGGAATATGTGAAATTTCATATACAGAATAGATTTGTTCAGCTCTTTACGAATGCAAAATAAAATGAAGATTTTTAAACTTTGTAATTTGCCTAATAAATCTCGACTTCTCATCACTTATGTACTATTTTCTTCAATATTTGACAACTATTACATTTGTATTTTACCCAGGTGTCAGAATCGTTTAATTATAGTTAACATTATTTAAACACAAAAAAAAAAAAAAAAAAAAAATAACAAATCCCCCCCCCCAAAGGAAAAGATGAATAAAACTATTAATAATGCTTTTTGATTTATTTTTCAGGAGATTTTGTTGATTCAGCTACTAGTCGTGTCGTTGTTGCTATAAAGGAATATTTCCCAATCATTCGAGAAGACCCAGAGAAGGTACAACTTTAAGTAATAAAATTAAGTACTGTACAGTTCGAAATAAATTATTTTAAATGTTTGTATCCAGTGCAATAATACAGTATAATAACTTTATCATAGTTCCATTTAATTCTAGCAGAGGTACTGCTGCTAATATTTTTGAGGTTTTTACTTTGTAGTTGGAGATTACAGTGCTTCAGTTCCATTGAAGCACAGCTACATAACAGGTATTCAGAAATACTATATGAGATCTGTTTTATTAACTTCACAGATATACAAGAGAAGCAGGTCAAAAGCAACAAAATATTTAAAGCGAGGTGCCAGGTCAGTGTTTCGTAGTTCAGCTGGTAAAACATTTGTATCTGGGATAGATTCGTTGACAGAAGCAGCAGATGGTGCTTACAAATGTCTGAAACAGCATAATAATCGCCGCCAAAAGAGAAAATCCGGTGAGGTCAAGAGTATGTCGAAATCTGAGAAACACGTTCAAACAGAGATGATGTCGCCAACTAAGACGACACGAGGACAACAGACCAATCTGACTGGAGCAGATGATCGGTGGATCAAGAAACTGGTAACCTGTTGAAATTAATATTTAAATCTATCTCTAGGTCAATTAAGGATAAGTTATATACCAACAACTGGGTAACTGACCTACATTTTATCGACCATGAATTGAATTGGCGTCTGTTGTTGCCTATAAACTTTTTAAATCCCATCTTTGTAAGCACTGGATCTGTTTAAACCAGCAGCATTTGTCCTTATATCCCATGCCAAATACACCTATAAACCCAATTTGGCAGTACTTGTCTTTTAATGATGCTCTTCAGATACATATCGATGAATCTGGTGTTAAGTTGTTCTGTTGTTTTTTAAATTTCTAGTTTGTGATTTTGTTGTTTGTTTTGGGATTTATGGTTATTTGTTGGACGTCTTCTCCAGATATTATATTAGGAGAACCGATTTAGCGTACCCAAAACAAAATCCCAGGGCAAAGGACGTTTGGTTGAATTAGCTCAAAGCATTGGGACAATGTAAGCAAATCTCGTCAATAATAATACCAGCAAATAATACCTTTTTAGAAATGATTGTGTCCGAAAATCCAGAAAATCATCCAAATGCTGTCGGATTAATGTCGACCCTAGTGTAGTCGTTGCTTTTATACCGATACTCAACAATCACCAACATTTATCAAGGCCAAATTCTTCTCTGTTTTTACCTTTCACTGACCTACGGCATTGATCGGTCATGACAATAAAATATATTACAAGAACCATAATTGTTATCTCTTGCAGACTTGTGAGAACGACCAGAGAATACAACCTGTATTCAGTATATCGTATGTTCTTACACTTCCTTTGGCGCTTTTTGTAAGTATATAGTACCTTTTTCAAAGTTCTTAATATTGGTATTGGACTTTTAAGAGAGGAGAAATCGGTCACTGCTTCTGATAACATTCGAAAAAAAAATCACAGATATAGAAATACAAAGTATATTTTGCAAATGACAATATCAGGTGTGTTGAAAAACGAAATCATATTAGACTAGAAGGCTTGAAAGGTGTGGAAATAGTTTACCCCTGATTCCTTAAATTTCAGTAATGTTCTATATGGTAGCGTACCTAATGTGAAACATAAATTCATCTGTTATATGTACAGTACACATACGTTGAATTTTTTTTTATTTATAACATTAAGGTGTGGATTTTGAAGGCTATACAGAGAAAACTTCACTCATTCAGTGATAAACAAACTGGGTCCAGACAGTCCAGTAGACTCAAAAGTAAAGGACCATCACTTACTCCCGAGAAAGTTGAAGAGATAGAAGCTAGGAGAAAGGTATTTTAACATAAATCTTTCAGTGTTTTCTAAAATAATGTCGTTTTAAACAACAAAATCTCGTCATTTTTATCTTTAGTTGATCTAAGAATTATAAGTTTTTGTTTATATGTTGACAGGTTTCACCAAGAAAGCGCCTTACAATTATACGGAGTATTAAAAATGCTGCATTTAAGATGTTAGGATTTGAGGGTAGTTGTGTCAGACAAACAGATATCCGACAATTCCTTACATGCAGTAAACACAGTAGGTATAAACACACTTTGTACATGGTGGTAAACGCTGTATTTTACTGACCGGCCTTGATTGCATCATTCTAGCTTCATATCGTAAGGATTCTTCCGTGTCAGTTTCCAATTTTTTGCCGGATTTTGTAGCGGGAAAAATTAGTTATTAGAAGTTTGTTTCAAAAAGTGACAAAAAAAATCCGATTTGTCGTCAAACAACTTTCATGTCTAATTTTCAATCAATGGTATTGGTAAATTAGTAAGTCGTTTTTTATCTACCGTAATCATAGATAGATAATAAATAAAATTCCATAAATCATTGTATAAGTAAAAGTACTGTTTTTGGTGTCTGTTAAAAATCTTAATAAATCTATTAGCCGTTTGTATGTGTTATGGGTCAAAACCCAACATAAAATTGTCATTGGTGGTTCAGGATAGAAAAGATGTGTCGGAATTGTGTAAACGACTTCCCTATAGCTAGGTGTGCTAATGTCCAACAAATGACTTGGGTCTGGTAACAGACAGTGTTCATTTCATTTAGCGGCAGTTTTGACCGAACGTTGGAAATCTGTCTGATTGGCGTGGGTTCATGATTTTTAAATTTTGGGGGGATATTTTGGGTGTTTCAAATTCATTTATCTTTGCTGGAAGATATTAGAAAATCGCGAGTCGATCCGCCCCGCCTGAATCCGCTCCCTTCACATAGTATTAAAAACTGAGATATTATTGTACGCTGAAAGTTAATTAAATCCCAGCCAGTCTCATCTTTGTCTGGCACGAATCACTGAGTAACTACATATGTATTTGGTTTTTTTTTTTATATATCTTAGAACCCCTCAATTTATCCCCACTAATGGAAGGAGATGACACAGAAAAGAAACGTAAACACGATGATATATTGTCAGATACGGAGTATGATTCTGATGATGAAGATCTAGTCAACATGGATCTTAAGGACTATATTTCCGAAGAGGACCCGGATTATGAAGTAATATAATACTTGAAATTTGTGTAAAATCATATCCATAAGATGAGGGTACTAGTATCTGAAATTGTAATTTTTGAATACGATCTTACGAATTGTAATCTATGGGTCAACAGGTACAAAAAATACGTGTAACCCTTCAGTTTGAGACAAATATGAATGAATTTTATGTTGTAAAGCTTATGATAATATAAACGTGTATGCATAATGTTAAATATGCCTCCAATATGTTAGATTAATCATACAAGATTGGAATGTTAATGATGGAAAACATGTTTTCACAAATTCTAAGCTGAATATTAATGATGCCAAGCATGGTTTTAACAATTTGAAGCTAAGAACACTTTTTTATTGCAGGTCTTCATCTGAAGTTACTGTAACACTCCGTATTAAACTTATAATCATAAGATTAGTGGTACTGTATTTCAATAGGTTTAATGTGTACTGTGATACTCAACAGAAACAGAACCCGTAATAAAAAATGCCTACTTCAGAAAAAAGGAAATAGTGTAAAGCAATAATCAAATGACATTAACAAAGGTTTTTATAGCATTGAGCCTGCAAATACAAAAACCTTTTTACGTGATTACATGAAACAGAATTCTTGATTAGGTTGTCTAAAGTATCATGTTGCGGCACCATATTCTGATGGAATAAAACATGATGTTATCAACACTAATATGTTCGTGATTTTTTTTACAAACTTTATCCTGCTCATTTATGTTAACTTGGTAATTTTCTGTTTTTACAGCCGACTGACGAGGAACAATCGGATGACACAATTGAAAGTGTTGAGGAGGAAGAGGAAAGCGACTTTGAGACTGTTGAGACGGAGGGTCTTCTTCATCTTAAAGACAAGGTATCCATTACAACAAAATCGATCCCCGGCCGGGTCAAATCAAAGACATTAATAAAATTGGTATTTGCTGCTTCTCCGCCAAGCACGCGGCATCTATGAGTCAGAGCAAAGATCAACTGGTTGGCTTGGAGTCAGTATAATGTGTCCGAGTGGGGTGATACATCTTCCTGCGGACAGTTACCTCGTGAGCTAGCACTTTAAAATTCGGCTCAGCGTGTCGGTCTAGTACAAAGCAGGGATAATATTCATTATCATATCAACATGTTCTCGTTCTGATATGCACCTGGTTGCCACTGGACGTTAAACGATCACTCATCCATCCATCCATTACAACAAGTACAATTATAAAATTTCAGTTGAAAGACAAGTTGCACATTTTAATTGAGTTTTAACTTCTTCCTTTAAACATCGTTTCTTTTATTCTATAAAACTTCGGAGGCAAAATTTTCAAAATTCTGTAAACAAATAATCTTAACGTGATCGATGAATAGTTAGGGATTAAAGCGAGATGTGATTATTATCTCGGTGTTGAAAGCCTGGATATTGTTCAGATGAAGAACAAAAGTAAAAAAGGGTTGTAAATTTGTGTCCACTTCATTTCGCGCTTGTATCAGAAATTGTATGGGTCACGTTACTTATCATAATTGGCAAAAGAAGCATTAAAATGGAACGAGAGTCTCACAAGATAAAATTCAGAGACGATGCGAACTGTATGGCGATAGCAGCAACAAGGAGAATAAAAACTACAATAACATAACTATAATTCAAATGGACAAAAAACAAAACAGAAAAACCAAAACACTAGCAAAGTAACTCAAGACCTCCGTTAATGGCAGTCGCCGTATTGCGTTTGGGTAAATTCAGGTGATATATCAAGTCAGTTCCAGTCAGACGGGAAGCCAAGCTAGAGAGATATAATTACATTTAGGAGACAGAAACTTCGAACTGATCAATAAAACCTTGATTACCACCGTAAATTCTTTGGAGTGACGAAATTAACAAATGCTGAACATCAGTGTTTTTTAAAAACTATATGAAATTAATGAAAAGTATTTTATCGTGTAAAGCAATAGAAGATATGGCTGTATAGGTAAAATATACACAAGATACATTCAAATCAATAATCAAGTTAATTGAAAATATACATGTTAATTGATTTAATCCATTATATCTAATAAAATGGAACTTTCCAATTTACTTGAATTTGATATTACCGGTATTTTGGTCTTATCTATGCTTTCTCGACAAAGGTGATTTTTTCGCCACTCTGTCATTCATAAGAATATTGCTCAACGTTTTGTCAGCTCTGTTTCCATAACCATATAACAAACTGTTCACGAGTGAAGTAACCTAATGGTTTACGTGCATTAAGTGTAAATTCTCACATAATATTAAAAGCAAATAAATATATAGGGAAGACATCAGTAATGGGAAAATCTGTACTAATTTTGAGCCCAGCAGTTCGGTCAAATTTTTTATTTTCATAAATGCACTGACATATTGTAGAAATTGTTGTTTCTGGGTGAACTGTAATATTAGACAAATAAGTCTGATCTGGACCAACAGATTGATTTTGCAGTCAACATTTGGATCTGCGATACTTTGAATCTTTTTATTTTATTTATTTCAGTCAATTGTTTTGTACATTATTCTCTGTTTTCATGCTCAACATTTTCTGTGTAGTATGTAGTTTAATGAAGGAATATTTGTTGTAGGAAAACAAAAGACCGCCAGAATCCAAACAACATGAGATGGACAGAAAACCAACTGAACCGAAATCAAACGAGCCAGAAAAGAAACCTTTGGATCGTCAGAAAGTAAATGAATATACCGACAAAACAAAAGAAGCGAAAGGAAAGTCACCTCCCAAAAAGTCTGTATTATCTCCTAAGAAACATTCCCATACAAACGTACAGTCAGCTATTATTATTAATAAGTCTCCAGTCAAGCCAAGTATTTCGAAAGATGACAAAAAGGAAACTAAACCTGAACCACCAAAACAACCAGATACTAGACAAACTCATCCAGCTAGTGGAAAACAGGCAGATAACAAACAGCATCAGCCCAGTCAAGTTAGTGGAAGTGTTGATAAACAAGCTAATAAGCAAAAGCCTTGAAACATACATTCAGGATCAACAACATATATTAAGAATGTTGTTTTGTGTTGGTTCCCTGGACTTTTCTTTTGACAGCTGATTATATGACTGGTCTATGTGAAATAATTTATATATTATAAGTAAGTGCTATATATATCAATAGTTATTAAATATTTTCTCACCTTTTCCATGTGTTATTGGATAGCATAGATGACGGCTTTTTTACTGTTGGCCCTTAAGAAGAACTTAAGTGGACAGACAATAAATAGACAGGAATATACCGCCACCTCCGCCATCAATGTCCCCTGTCCCAATTTACATTGTACAGTTGTACAGTCATATACTTGCTGTATTTGCAGACGTATATAATGCCTCCGCGACTCCTTCAATGTATGTGGTCATATTTTGTACATGGATGAAGAACATATTTAAGAAAATAGTAAGTCGTTTGATAATTTTGGCTGTTTTTATCCCCGCGCTTCAACGAAACTCGAGGATATTGTTTCGCTGTTCGGCGTACGTACGTTAGTAATGTCCAGGATAATCTCAGTAACCACTGGATATAGAAAGATGCAACTTGAGTCATTGATTGCACCATGTATAGGAACTGTGCCAAAGGTTTTGGAATTTGAATAGCGTCCCTGGGGGTCAGGCTACAAAGGGAGCCTAAGGGTACATTATTCCTTTTGTCACGCAACTCCTCTCAGGTTATTTGGAATACGGAACTGAATGTTGGCTCAGTTATTACCCTGTCAATGTAGATTGTACCAAAGGTTTCGGAATTGTTTTAAGATGCGGTTCCATATTTGGTAAATTTCCTGGAAGCTTCAAAGACGATTTTTGACAAGAGACCGTGTATTTTCTGGGTCACATCAGCAGTAACAAACTGGAATCATCTAGATGTCAAAAATATGATTCCAACTTTTGTAAATTTCCTGAAAGTGTCTAAGACTATTAATTTTGGAATTTTACTTAGCAATTGTAGATTTTTTTTATCATATTAGCTTTAAAACTTATCAGGATCATTTGGATTTCAAAACTATGTGATTCCAATTTTCGTAAATTTTCTGAAAGACCCAGACTGCTTAATTTGTGATTTCTACTTAGCAACCAAATATATTTGGAATCACTATAGCAACAGCACTAGTTTGGATTGGATGGATTTCAAAACCACGAGTACCGTGGGGATGTGCAGCGGGTCTGCTTTGAATAGTTAAATATGATCAACGTTTTGGATTATTCACCTTAGTTACAGTGAGGTCTTCATAACGGAGAAAAATCTCGACAATTACAAAAAAGTACATCGTACCAGATTCACTCCAATTCTTAGCAACCAGTTTTTAATGGTAGAGGATATTTTCCATAGAGAACCATCGACCGTTCGAGTTCTCGAATGACCACACCTAGTCGTAGCTAATACCACGAATTATCAAGACCAAATACCCAAGAATGGTACTAAATATGCTAGGATGCCAATTTCTATGTACAAGATGTGCTTATTTTGCCGATTTACGACTCCTCATTTGTTCTCATAGCCAAAATGGGTTAAAATCCGGCGCAGTAACCGAAAAGGGTGAAGCCAAAACCATCTAAGGACAGAGCTATACACGAAGGAGAGACATCGTAGTTTAAATTAACTATTTCTTTATCAGAGTAAATTTAAAGTATCAGTTTAACGCAAGAATAAAAATATAAGTAATTAATCTGATTAAACCCTCGGGAGCCCACCATCTATTCAATGGTAATTATAATTAATATCCTATAATACCAATTTAGCCTTTACTGTGAAAAACCGACAGTATTCGTGAGAGTCCACTATAAATTGAAAGTCTTCAAGAGCAAATTTTACAGAATTACACAAAAGTCCATACTTGTACCCTTTACTCTGGAAAGATCTTAAGTAACTTCCAAGTTTCTGCAAGATATGCATGTGTCGTCGGTGGTACTTAAGGAAAAAAATGTTGAAAGCCTAAACAAGAAACAAATATTTTGCAGACCAAATTCAAATACTAAAGTACAGAATATCAACAGTTTACATTAAAACTCTTGGTCAAAGTTACAGGGCACCTGTATAACTGAATTAAAACTCTTGGCATATGTTACAGGGCACCTGTTTATCTGAATTCAAATGCTAAAATGACCAAAATACGACAGCAGAATATCATCGTTTACATCAAAACTCTTTGCCAAAGTTACAGGGCACCTGTTTAACTGAACTGAAATGAATTTTCGTCGCTTTTTGAATACATATACAAAATTTATAAGATATCCTTTTCAGCTTTTAAGTTAAGATGGATATTAATGAGGATAACTGAAAGCATAAACCAAACACTTGTTTCGAAAGAAAATGCACCATAATTTTTTGTAACAGTGAAATATATTTAATTCGACCAATAACTATATCATATATATACACAGAAATAAATAACTTTTGAAAACATAACGTACAAAAAAAATCAAATAAAGTTTTGTTCTTAATACTTTTTCTACGAAATCACACACATCTGCGTTTTTCCTGATGACAGGGTTCGTTTTGTTCACTATCTGACAGATATCTTTTTCTTGACACTGTTTCATTACTTGGAATTTCTCTTTGGATGTCGTCTTCATCTTCATGCTTTGCCATTAAATTCTGCATTTCATCTTTCATGTCGAAATCAGAGTCCTCCTGGCTTCCATACCTTTGGTCAGATGTGTTAAATACACGCCCATAAGTTTCTTCGGAATCATTCGTATTACTTGCAGAACATGGGTGAGTGCGTATATGTCGATCCAAATTCGTCTGTTGGGCAAATGTCCTGGGACATTTATCGCAGCAGAATGGTTTCTCTTTGTTGTGGATGTTTTTGATATGGCGCTGTAAATTTGATGAAATACTAAATGACCGGTCGCAAAATTTACACTTGTAGGGCCGTTCCCCGGTATGTGTACGCAGATGACGATTCAGATTGGCAGCTCTGGGAAACATTTTCATACAAAATTTACAAGTGTATTTTTCTTGTGGTGAAAGCTGTTTTCTTGGTTTTTCACTCTTTTCTAATGATAAAGACGAATATGTTGTGTTTCCTTTCTCCCTCTGCATCATATGATTCATAAAATTATCGACGGAAGGATTTGGCATGTTTTTCATCATCATCTGCTGAAGAGCTGCCATGTTAGTGAAGTTCTGAATAAGATGTGTATTAGCCGTAAAATGGTCCAAGTGTGCAAATATTGGAAATGATTTTGGTGGTCCAAAGACATGGGTTTTCCTGCTTTCAGCTTTAGCTGTTGTCTTTACTGAAAGGTCCATCGGTAAAATGTCGGTCTTTGCTTTACTGGTTGGCTGTTTTAGTGATAAGTCACAAGGCAACTCATAGTTTGATGACATAAGCTTTTCAGCTTGATTATTGTCACTATCATCGTCACTTAAAAGTTCAACATCAACGTTTGGGGAATCGTCCTCATCTTCATCAATAATCAACCCTTCTCCACTAGAGGTACTCAAAGGAGAGAGAACTCTATTGCATAATTTACTTCGGAGTGAGGTGTCGTTCGTTAAACTGCCTGGTGAAACGCTTCTGTTAAATTCTGTTTCCGTTCTATCACTGGACATACTATTTGGAGTTGCACTTCTGTCGGAAATTATTCCAGAGCTATCCAGCGATCTATTCTCATAACTTCCTGTAGAATTCGGTCGACCAAATTGCTGAAGCGAGCTTCCATAAAATCCTTGCTGCTGATTAAAGCTGTATTTACTTTCTGGAGAAAAATTAATACCTTTTCCAGACATATAAAACTGTGTTGACATAGGAGTCATCGGTACTGGCATTAATGGGTAGGTATACAAAGGCTTGGAATATAGTTCTGAACTTTTAATATTTCTTATTTTTATTGGTGATTTTGCCATTTCAAGTTTACTCTCAAAATTCTGAACACTTCTATCGTTTACTTTACAGCTTTGTCTGTGTCTAGATAGAGTCGACAAGTTAGGAAATGTCAGGTTACACTGAAAACATTCCATTTTTTCTTGACATTCTGTGTGCATTCGTTTGTGGCGACATAAATTTGAAAACTGTGTATATGATTTTTGACAAACGTTGCACTTATACGGCTTTACTGAATTGTGCATATTCTGGTGTTGTTTTAAACCACTGGGTGATGTAAAGGCTTTATTGCAATCTGTACAAGAATACAGTTGGCCATCTGGCTGATCATCATCAAGGGTACGCTCCGGAGTTCTTTCAATGACATTGAATTCGGTTGGAATATTTACAACTGCGCCAAATGGTGTCACTTCATCTGTGTTCTCCTTCTGTACAGACCCATTTATCATCTGTAAAATTAAAATACAGAATAGAATTTATCATAGAAAATGTTTTAATTGGTATACTCAAGCATTTGCTCCGTTGTTTTAATTTTGACCCAACGATTTCTGATACTATCCGCAATAACGTTGACTGGAAATATAGTAAAAACATATCTTCTAGATATTTAAAAACTGCAAACGCATAGATTTTTTAAAAGAACATCTCAGTTAAACATGCATGTTAAATGAAATTTTTAGCAAATAATTTTTCGGTGAAAATGAAGAATTATGTGTTTTAAGGTTCTAAAACTAAAACGCTTTCATAGTTAAGATGAGGACTGAATATTTGTCAAAATCATATCTCTTTCAGTCTATTTCCATAAGAAACAAATATAGTTGGCTTGCAGGTGTTTGTGAAATAAATACACTGGCCCTAAAGAAATATGAAAATAGATCTTCCCCCACAAAAGCAATAAATAAATATTCTGTTAAATTTCCTTTTTTCACTTTTTTACATGAACAGACAATAATTTGTCACTGGTAATTTGATACCAAATGTCAAATACAAACATTCTAATTGTCAACTCCCCTTGTCGTTTCTGAGTCAAACAATCGTCCCCTTGTCAATAAGGAAAAACGGTTATTGCCAATAAGATTTGGAATTCGTTTGTAACATTCTTTAAAGTCTTCTCCCTCAATCCAGTAACTATACAATATCACAGTATTCTATATCATTTTTACATTACACAAAGTCACACAGATACTCCTCTAAAACTGAACTACATGTTTTTTGTTCGTATGGTTTGTGCAAATAAAATTGCATTACTTTTTTAGGCCATAAATCGAATATTCTCTCTACTAAGTAACAAATATAAACAAAAATTTACCTCCAGTGTCATTCTCTTTTGCAAACTGATATTTTCTCTGTTGTATATCTCCTTATTGAAATATTTAACAACTCTGATACACTCCCTGTAAAAAGTAACAATGTTAATAAAAAAAAATCTTACAGAATACAAAATATCATTATTGCTATTAGTAATTTCAATTTCAATTAATAAAGAATTGAATTAATATATTAATAATTTTTTTCAAACCATATGTACGTGTCCGTGAAGGTGGTATCCCAGCTTACCTATAACACTGCTTATTCTATCATTGTTGAATATTTCTCTCTCGTTCAGACTTTTATAGGTAGAAATTTTAAATCGAAGTTACTTACTTTCATACTCCTTTGTAGTAATGTAAAGTAACACTCATTACATTATTGTCATATTACATCTACTGTTATTGGTTATAATCCTTTAAGTATATTTTACGTATTTTTATATTTTTTATCTGTGAAAATCTGATTCGTCCATATATGATAATGTCATCTATAAGATTATCTTAATTACTAACAATAGCTACCTGGTGACATGCACCCATCACCTGTATAAAATAGGTATTAATTATCTTTGATGTTTACCTGTACAGATTACATTATTTAATTAGTTAAGTACTAATCACAGAACTACAATCACTTTCAATCTGAAGATGTTATTCACACTTTATAAAGATTATTACAAGTTTTGTCCTGTCACAGTTACCATCACGATTAAAACTCTTAGTAACAAAATCACCGAGGAATCTTTTCTCCACAAATTATTATTTGTTTAACTCGTATATTCTGGATGTCATCATTAAATATTTCACGAAGATCATAAAATCTTTGAAGAATTATTCCGAAAATTTAAAGTATATATATTTCACGTTATGTTAATGTTTTGAATGTATCTTATAAAGTATCCGACCTATTCGTGAGATTGACGTTGTCTTAGTTGATTTATATATACTACAATAAAATTGATTTCATTTAGACTTATATTTTGAAATAAAAATATCGAATCTCAATTCTAAAGTGAGTAAAAACTATTGAAAATTTTAAACATTCTGTAATATTAAAGTTAACTACATAAACATGGCATGAAATTAACCTACCTTCTATATCTTTACTAACTCGTTCGTTTGTACTGATATTACAAATTTTCACTTTTTATTTAAATGTACAGTTTGCTCAATTTCACTTTGCGACTCCTGACATACGATTGGTCATTTGTCACCCAAGCCCGAGAGTCATCAGACATTGACATCCAAGCGCAGGTTCTTCACTTAACATGACATCCAAGCCCATATCAGTGTCTTTTGTTTCATCATTTATCACTCAGTACCGTTACGTGTCCACAAGTATGTTAACAAAATGTTTAGAAAAAAGCTAATAATGTTAATAGTTGATTAGGAAAATAAAATAATATGCTATTTGCGCTGTTGGCGTGGCCAATGATGCGAGCGTTGCAATAGTGATACCATATCCAATCTTTTGTGTGTGTGTCTTTTTTAAAATATATGATCATATATGAATGTAAATGTTTTTCTTTTATAAAAACAGAGGTAAAACCAGCCGAGTTGGTTGAATTAAATATTACACTAGGACTACATAAGAGAAAATACAGGAGCCTAAAATTGACTTTTTTAAATCAAAAGAGAACATTGCCTTATTTTACATAATTGAGCTTGGTAGAAAACACTGTTATATTTACACATGAGTTAATGTTAAAAAAATCTTCACATTTCAGTGGCATACATCCCGATATTGCAATTAAACTTTATTCATTTGCAATATTAACACTTATGTGGATCAAAGGCAAACAAACAAACTTTACAGATACACAAACACCTGGATTGGTCCGGGGGATTGGTTGAGAATTGTTAATTTGGATACTATACACGAATTGTTTAAGTAATAGTCTAAAGATCTCTAAATATGTGGTAAAAATTAAATTTAGGTTCATAATCGTTTTTATCTAGTTATGTTGGTATTTTATGTCTTAATTTCTAAATAAAACATGTAATACTGAACTGCTTTACTTTGAATGTACCACTAATGACAAAAAAGAACATTGATGAAAGTTTTAAACATCAGTCACAAGTGTAATGTGAAGTGTGCTGTGCCTGTGTTTTTAAACAGTAGATCTAAAATTAAAAGGAATTCTGAGTGAAACTTCATGTTAAACATATTAAAACTAAAGGATGTTATAACAATGCCAGGATTGCCGTTTCATTTACTGTACCAGAGTTGTGGGGAAATTGATTTATTTGCTTTCTCCAAGACCAAAGCCAAACTCAAAGTTTAGAAAAATTGAACTTGTAATGTGTAGAACTTTGTTTTTTTTCTTCAGTTTGCTCCCCGAGAAATCTAAATGTAGAAAAGCCCCCTACCAAATCAGGAAAATGAAATAAATTCATGGGTTGAAGTTACCCTAGAAAATAATCCAGACAGAGCTTGGTTCTTTGTATTCAGAAATATATTCTTGAGCTCTTTAAATTCAATTTAGCATTTGTAACAAATAAAATTGTTGAATTAGAAAATATAATAAAACCCAGTATAAGATGATACTTCTATTTCAACATTCTTTGTTTTGAGAAAACGACTGGAGAAAAAATGGTAAAATTTTAAATGTTTTTTTTTATTTGCTTGTGTTGGTGGTTTCGGTAAAAATTAGAAGAAGAGGTTGTTAGTGAGGGTTGAATGCATCAACAATGACAACATGGGTATGTGTTATAAAGGGTTTCTTGCATTTAAATAATATAAGTTTTAAATTTGCAGGCATAATTTCTTAAATAAGTTATGAATTGTTTTGAAAATGTGTTTCATCTTTTTATCCATTAAACCCTTAGTGAATCTATATGCATGGTTGTTATGTTATCATGGGATATATTGAAAATGTACCATTGAGGATTCAACCCCAGAAAAACCATTTAATGCAAAACTCTAGACCATACTTATGTAAGCCTCAAATACTTTTTACTATTTGATACTTATTTTTTCATTAGACAAACATATTTCAAAAATATAATAAAACAAAACAAAAGGTGTTTTAACATTACATTCTGGGCAAAGGGGAATAACTCGTGTAAAACGTTAATAATTTTGATCCGCTTCAGATTGAAAAGGATTTGAGGTTTTCTAATTATAATATCTTACGAAATAATAATTGAGATTACAAATCGTACATATAAAATCTATTACCAGCTTAATATTCAGTTCGTCAATTACAACATTTTCAAACATAGGAACGATTTTATCGGCAACAAGTTCAAAAAATTGTCTGCAGCAGGTCCACTTCTATTACGATTCTTGAAATTAAAGAACTTAATTTATCTACAACATTATTAGAGAAGGAGTACCTGTATTCAAAAATTGTTGCATGAAATTTTATTTGAAAAAATACAAAACTGATCGAGTAATGGCACATAGATAACAATTTTCGAAATCGCAAATCTTATGTTCAGCGTCACAGCTGCGTACAAAGGGAGTGAATATTCTGGCTTTTGTAATGAATGTTATAAATTAGAAAATGCTTATACAACTGATCAGATTAATTATTAAAAACAACAAACAAACAAAAGGAAAAAAGAAGAACTTAGATAACATAGGAGCAAGAGAGGTGGAAACTGTCAGAGTTTGTGGTATTTTCAAGTCGAATCGTTGCATACCACCTGTAGATTTTCTAACCTTGAGAATGGATTACGTTTTTTATTGCTCCTTAGGTATATTTGTCCTCTTTGGTACCATACCATCGGTGGTGCCACAGGCAGGTCTCCGTCAAAAAATGGAAAGTAATTAGTATTTGGAAAAGTAGAGTCGTCCCTTTTATCATAAATTTTAGTATGTATCTCTCCATTTTCGATATTTATAGCAAGATCTCAAAAGGAACAGCATTTGATATTCGTATTACCTTTGTTCAAATGAAGCTCTTTTGGATAAATGTCTTTTGCATATTTAAGAAGCTCGGGGTTATCAACAGTAAGTACATCATCAAGATACATGCAGTTGTTAGAAATATTAATTAATTTACCATGATTCTGTATTTCACCTTCAAGGAGTTTTTTCATAAAAAGAACTGTCCATAACAATATAAAAATAATTCGGCAATTATATAATTTTCGTCGGGTTCATCATATAATTCAACCTTCATCGAGAACTGTTGCTTTCTCATCGTCCTTTTTTCACCGCAGCCACTATCAGAGACTGGAATTCCTTACCTTTAGAAATACAGGAATCTACGACTGTAAAGAGGTTTAAAGAAAAGTTGTTAAATGTTTTGATTCCCGAGTCTTCCCCTAAATATTTCTCATTTGTCACAGGAATGGGTAAAATATATCACACTCGGTTACGATTGGGTCTAAGTGACTTAAACGATAATTTATTTCACCATAATTTACTACCTTTTCCGAAATTGCAATCGATGTAACCTGGGTACCGAGGAAACCATTGATCACTATTTACTACCATGTTCTGCCTACAATAAATTACGAAAAGGGTTATTTGATGAGTTGAAACAAATTTTGTGTCCTTGGGTTGATTTCAGTTTGTTTGTGAAAAACTGCAACGAATTTATCGTAAACACACTTCTGTGTGGTAGTGATGATCTTTCTTTAGAATATAATCTCAAACTAATTTACGCTATATTTGAATTTCTTGTAACTTTAGACTAAGAGGTTCTATACGTAATTAAAATAAAAACAGGCACACAAATTTTATACTTTTTTTATAACAAAATGTATAGCGTGTTGCTTACATGTAATAGTATATGCTATTTGTACAATTTTATGTCTTTTTGTTCATTTTCTTTTGTTTATACTGTTATATATTTGTTTGTCGTTTTTGTATATATGTCGAGGAGAGCTAATCGTGGCCCTCTGGCTGTTAGCAATCCTTTATAAATAAATAAAGCATTATTTTATAGGGAACCATTTCACCGTGAGGTAGCAGGGTGTCACGGTGGATATGCTTGTTAAAACGATGATCCCTGAATCTTAAGTCAAATTTAGAAGAACTATTAGATCTGTATCTACTTTTTGTCAGTTGCTGAGGTCACCCATTTCCATGTTTAGTAATATGGAGCGACCGTTATTACCAGCAACATTAGTATGTGTCGATGTACGTGATATAATTCTTGTATTGGCTTGAATCACAGAACATTTAAGTAGACCTCTATATAAGGATATTTTGACATTGTTTTTTAAAAATATCATAACAGTATATAGAATATCCAATCTACATGTATATTAATAAAAATTACATGAAATACACGTAGCTTTCAAACTCCGTTCAATATTTTTATACTCTTCGAAATGTACACATCCTGTGCTTCATGTGTTTATCATGCTATATTGATATTTTTGACCTCTGCATTTATATACTAATCATCTGTATATGTACATACACATGTACAGCGTATGCATTGTTATCACACGGGAAAACTATCCGAAACTCAGGTAAAATTTAAAAGTAAGATCTTATAAATCTTCCTTATCAGAATTTATATATAGACATGCGTTAAAGTGAACATATCAGTAAATTACGACATAGTAATATAACATAATTATGGAGGATTCGACAGAAGAGGAACAATCTGATACTAGGTATGTCTCCGTTAAATACCATAATGTTAAGATAAATTCCCTTTGTTTTTCTTAATATTTTATGAATTTTTTTGTACCAGGAAATAGTATTTAGCCATTAAACCTTTTGGAAATGTGTTAGGTTTCAATCAACAAACAAAGAAATAAAAAAGAAAAAAAAAACTAAAATATATGTGAATTTTATGCCATTACTGGGGAAAAGATTTACTACAGGTACTTTCGTTTAAAAAAAATTTAAAATGAAACGCTGTAAAATGAATAAGAATATATTCAAGACAATCATATATACGTTTTATGAAGGGCGTAAATAGAAAAAGAAATTTGCTTTGCCCACCGCACATTGAAAGCAGGATTCCACTTTCAAAAATAAACAGCTCACTAACCCTTTGTTTTTAGATAAATTACACGTAGTACTGTTGCAGGGGAAGATGTATTTAGCCAGCTTCTGTTGTAACTCTTTGTGACTTTCAATCCATATGAAACTTCAAAGTAATGAAAAGTTTTGTTTATCACTTCAGTGATTCCATTTAAACTAAACATTTTTTTGAATAAAAGTTTATTGCAAAGGTAAGCTTTAATGGTGTAGTTCAATTAAGAAACTTGCCAGGTTACAGAGAATCACTATACTATAGTCTACAGATATAAGAAAATTGATAAGAGAATCACTATACTATAGTCTACAGATATAAGAAAATTGATAAGAGAATCACTATACTATAGTCTACAGATATAAGAAAATTGATAAGAGAATCACTATACTATAGTCTACAGATATAAGAAAATTGATAAGAGAATCACTATACTATAGTCTACAGATATAAGAAAATTGATAAAGAATCACTATACTATAGTCTACAGATATAAGAAAATTGATAAGAGAATCACTATACTATAGTCTACAGATATAAGAAAATTGATAAAGAATCACTACACTATAGTCTACAGATATAAAAAAATTGATAAGAGAATCACTATACTATAGTCTATAGACATAAGAAAATTGATACCATATTACATGTATTAGTTAAGAAATAATAAACCGAAAATGTCGTAAGAGAGGATGTGAACACGAGCGGACGAGAAATAAAAATGACAATTACGATGTACAAAAAATACAGAATTCGTCTACCTTTTACATTTTCATCAATTTGCACGAAGCAAGGTGAGTAACACCTTTCCAGCACGAAAACACGCGAAATAAAAACTGCAAACTTTATACAACTTTATATCTATATATTTTTAGATAATGTTTTATATATTTTATAAACCCTTTCCTAACACTCATTTGGACCTTTAAAAAGTGAACATTGGGAAAGTCCTTAATTTGTTTTGTGAAACAGAAGCAAGATATAAAGCTAACACTTAAAGATGGTTATTTCCTTAAAAACAAATAAAGATCATCATGCAGTCCTCAAAATCTTTCCATTGTTTTCGAGTATTACTGCATTATTTTATAGTGCAAAATGTTAAAATGGATTTCTAAAAATTATTTTATTTTAGATGGCAAGACAAATGGAAAGAAAAACTTGGTACCATCATCCATGACAAACGATTTCATATTTTTATCATAGCGCTGATTATAGTAGACGTTCTTGTGGTACTTATACTATTGTTTGTAGATCTAGATGTTATTCCCAGTAAGTATTAACCGTTCTTGTGGTACTTATACTGTTGTTTGTAGATCTAGATGTTATTCCCAGTAAGTATTAACCGTTCTGGTGGTACTTATACTATTGTTTGTAGAACTAGATGTTATTCCCAGTAAGTATTAACCGTTCTTGTGGTACTTATACTGTTGTTTGTAGATCTAGATGTTATTCCCAGTAAGTATTAACCGTTCTGGTGGTACTTATACTATTGTTTGTAGATCTAGATGTTATTCCCAGTACGTATTAACCGTTCTGGTGGTACTTATACTATTGTTTGTAGATATAGATGTTATTCCCAGTAAGTATTAACCGTTCTTGTGGTACTTATACTATTGTTTGTAGATCTAGATGTTATTCCCAGTAAGTATTAACCGTTCTTGTGGTACTTATACTGTTGTTTCTAGATCTAGATGTTATTCCCAGTAAGTATTAACCGTTCTGGTGGTACTTATACTATTGTTTGTAGATCTAGATGTTATTCCCAGTAAGTATTAACCGTTCTTGTGGTACTTATACTGTTGTTTGTAGATCTAGATGTTATTCCCAGTAAGTATTAACCGTTCTGGTGGTACTTATACTATTGTTTGTAGATCTAGATGTTATTCCCAGTACGTATTAACCGTTCTTGTGGTACTTATACTATTGTTTGTAGATCTAGATGTTATTCCCAGTAAGTATTAACCGTTCTTGTGGTACTTATACTATTGTTTGTAGATCTAGATGTTATTCCCAGTAAGTATTAACCGTTCTTGTGGTACTTATACTGTTGTTTGTAGATCTAGATGTTATTCCCAGTAAGTATTAACCGTTCTGGTGGTACTTATACTATTGTTTGTAGATCTAGATGTTATTCCCAGTAAGTATTAACCGTTCTGGTGGTACTTATACTATTGTTTGTAGATCTGGATGTTATTCCCAGTAAGTATTAACCGTTCTTGTGGTACTTATACTGTTGTTTGTAGATCTAGATGTTATTCCCAGTAAGTATTAACCGTTCTTGTGGTACTTATACTATTGTTTGTAGATCTAGATGTTATTCCCAGTAAGTATTAACCGTTCTTGTGGTACTTATACTGTTGTTTGTAGATCTAGATGTTATTCCCAGTAAGTATTAACCGTTCTGGTGGTACTTATACTATTGTTTGTAGATCTAGATGTTATTCCCAGTAAGTATTAACCGTTCTGGTGGTACTTATACTATTGTTTGTAGATCTAGATGTTATTCCCAGTAAGTATTAACCGTTCTGGTGGTACTTATACTATTGTTTGTAGATCTAGATGTTATTCCCAGTAAGTATTAACCGTTCTGGTGGTACTTATACTATTGTTTGTAGATCTAGATGTTATTCCCAGTAAGTATTAACCGTGCAGTGCATAACTAATTCATATAGTTGAAAGGTATATTATGTTAAAAACTTCCTTTTGAATAAAAAAGTTTTTTATTCGCTCAGTCAAACGGAACATTTCCTTGCTATAAATAGATGTTACATGGCCTTCCTTATTTACAAAATGAAGGACGCGATTGTTATATGCACATGATCCCCAGGCACCAGTGTGAAAGAGTAGTGAAGAATCTCTTTGCTCGGGTTCCATCTAAGGATGACCCGGGAAAGAGGACTCGCGTTTAAGTCCGAGTGAAATAGTGGATTTTTTTATGTCATTTTATCCTCTTTAACTATTCAGTTAATAATAAACGTGAATAAATACCTCATTATTTAGTACTGCCATACAGACCAAATAGCTTTTTGCAGATCGCACCGTCAATTAATTTTTTTACATTTTTTTGGTAAAACATGCGGACAAAACTTAATTCGGGATCAGACCGAGGTACTGAGAGGACTAGTTAGTAAAAAAAATATCTGTATATGAATTTTTATGATGTATAAGTATAAGTACATGTATAAATATAAGACAACATCCTGTAAGATTGAACTCTTTCATTTGTGGATCGTCGTTTAGCCTTCAACATTTATTTTATACAATAAACACATAAGATAAAGCAGACAGAGACAGCCACTAAAAATACAGGTTCCTGGCTTTGGACAAGTATATGTAGTGTGTTTCCTATGTCCTAACAACATGTACAAACAATAAAGAGCAGTACTGATAATACAGTTTAATAAGTCCGGTACTAAAACAAAAGACTACATAAAAACAACAAACATCTGGTGAAAAAGTAGCCTAATTAGAATGCTTGATTACTGACAATTTTAAAGTTAAAGTAGATATTGGCTGATCAAAGACCATACACTTCCCTCTAGACCATAGCATCAGCAATAAGGTCATAAATTGTGTAGACAAATATTTAAAGTCTGAAATTTTTAAAGGAGTATATCCCTTTTGCATAGCTTTGTCCTTAGATTGTTTTGGCTTTACCCGTTTCGGTCATTTTGGCATTTTTGTGAATTCGCTCTTCAACGTTTTTGTTGTTTTGGTTTTAAAAAATCGACGAAATGTGCACATCTTGTGCATCAACATTGGTATCAAAGATTTTTTTTAGATTGAGCGTGGTGAAATAACGGGATTTTCGAGTGTTCAAGGCAATAATCTAAAATATTGTTGACCAGATGTAAACGGTGTCAGCCCTGTGGAAATTTTGTTTACTGTCGTTTATTTTAACAGTGTCTGGTGGCACAGAAGAAGAAAAACATGATGACAAAGTAAAAGTAGAAAATGGCCTTCATTATTTTGGTTTAACAGTGTTGTGTATCTTCGTCATAGAAGTAAGTTTTATTATCAGTGCCATTCTGGTATACTAAAGTAAAAGTAGAGTAAGTTAAATATTATTGACAAATTTTGGGCCCGCAAGGGACAAAGGCAATATAAACAGACAGAAAACCAGGTCTGAACGAGGTGCTGGAAAATTCTGTATTGAGTTCATTTTATTCAATCTTTTCTCTATTCGGTTAAAGCAAAAAAAAAAAATTCTGTAAAATGTTTTTAGGTTAGAAATTGAAAACTGCAAAATATAACTCAGTTAAAAAAACATTTGTTTGTTAAGCTTATAAGGTTCAGGTGTTATGCATCTGTACATTTGTTGTTTGCTGTATTATCATGCCTCCCTCAAATTTTTTATCAATTTTTTATCTTTATATTTGTAAAACATCATTATTTTGTAAGACCATCATTCTCTATTCATCAATTTAAAGTCCATGCACTATTCTGTAAACTCCATTCAAACTCTCATATATAGTCAAGTCAGTTGTATAATGTCACTAAAAGTAAAGAAAATAAGTCTATTACAGAAATATTGCTGTTGATTATACATATATTTGTCGACTACATTTTTATTCGTCACCTTTCAGATTATCCTCAGAGTTGTTGTGGACGGAAAGCAGTTTTTCAGAGATAAATTAAATGTAAGTTAAATTTAATTCGCACCTTTAAAAATATGCAACCAAACCGCCTGAAGTCCGAGTACTGAAAAAAAATAAGTAGCAAACGACGGTAGACACCAAAAATAAACACTCTTTAAATTGGCCCGAACATGCGATTATTAAAATGATTAAGGGCCGTGAGAAGCGTACGCTTTATGACTGTTTGTTTCTGAACTTTCCGTGCCTCTGAAGACGAAGAACTTGAAAAAAAAATTGTATATGATGAATTTTGTCATACATGTATACATATATCATTCTGTGATACAATTTTCAATTTTTAAAGGCAGTGTTTAACATTTAATGTCTATAAATTGGAAAGAATCGGCATTATGTGGTGATAAATACATACGAAAAACTAGATCAAGCGATACTGTATTATAATACAAAGAGAAAATATTCTTTTTTGGGGTGTTTTATCGTCTTCAGAAGCAAGGAAAGATCTAAAGCAATCAACCAAAAACACACAGCAAACAACGTCAACTGCTTGACATTTTGACATTTTCCGATGGCCACCTTAAATTCCTTTTTTCCGCAACATGACGTGGGACACAAAACAAATCCAAAAATAAAAAAACTAGTAGCACATCCATCCTATGCATAGTTTGTCTGTAACAAAAATTTATAAGCTTAAATAATTACCCAGAATACTTAAGCGTCAAAATGCTAAAATTATCAAAAGTGTAGAGCCTAAACTATCTGAGGACAAATGTACGAGAAATATACTACTTAGTTTCAACAAAACTTTTAAAGGTATTGGGCTTGTAATACCCTCAGGGACTTGCAGTCCACCGGAAGTAGCATCCACTTAGTGTAGCAGCAACAACATTCTATAAAACCTATTTTGATACACAACAGTCATTATTCAGAGAAAAACCGATAAATGTAACAAAACTATTTTCAGGTTTTTGATGCTACTATTGTATATTTGTCATTCATATTTGATGTGTCCTTGACCCTTGCACCAGTAAGTAATGCTGTTCGAGATATTGTCATCCTGATGATTCTGTTACGATTGTGGAGATTTTTTAAACTAATATGTAGTGAGTATATACATTTATGTCTTTGTCATTCAAGTCGGAATTTTATCCAATCTATCAGAAGCACTGGTATTTACATGTGTATAACAACAACAAAAACGACGACGACATCTTTATTTGCAATAGAAGGGCCTAAAGGGCAATCAATACGAAAGACTTAACAAGTAATAGCTTTTCTAAAAAGCTAGCCATTTCTTAGCTTTTTATTAATAAAGAGTATTATTTTTTTATGTATTATTAAATGTTCGTAATGTCATCACATTAAACTTTCCTTTATTATATGTATTATTACTACCTTTCAATTATGATATATTACTACATAGTTTTTTTAAAGTCAGTGTTTTGATGGCTTTTTTGGGCCGCCTTTTTTTACTAAAGGATATTCAAATATTTTAATTTTTCAGCTCTTTCATATGAAAGACAAATCAGTGATCTTCCCCTCGTTGGGTCAGCCAATCAGATCTATAGTTTTTCTTATTACAAAATAATGCTTTTTAATAATCTCGATATGTATTCAGTCAATGTGTCTATAAATAGACGGCTATTTGTCTATTAATAGAATGCAGATGTACAGGTACGACAGTGTGAAACACGCTTTTTAAAGCATCAAACTAAAAGCGCCAAATGAAGTTGTGTGTTTTATTAGACACACAGCGATAGATTTAAATCTTTACTACGGTAACCTGAACAAATATTGTATGTTGTACAGCCCGTGACGATTTTCCCTAGTTTAGGTGATGCTATCCCGTAATCATGTACGGAGTTGCATCCGCAGATCAGCTATTCCAGGTGACTGACCAATCAGAGGCTGTTGATCATGCATGCGTCCATCTTATGATGTTGGAACAGCCAACCAGGAGACTTATTCTGTCCTTTTTAACGACTGGTTCCCTCTGTTTAGCTTTTGATTACTTATCCCGTCTCGCATGCGATGCGAGGAAAAAGGAGGGAAAGAGGATCACAATAAACAGATCATGTCAATGTATCTGGATAAATTATCCGTTTGGACAAATATGTCAGTTATACTGATATATATTAAAATCTAACTCTCAATTTCGATTTTTTTTAGAAAATGTAAGTTTTTCCGCAAATTTAAAGTTTGACATCTGATGAGAAAAAAGTTAACTTAAATGAGATGGAGTCATATAAGTTCATAATTAGTCAGTTCCGTTAGATTGTAGTTTAACAATTATTTCCAACATTTTCAGCTATCAATATATGTGTTAGGAAAGATGTGAAAGAAGAACTTGAGAAAGAAAAACATGCAAGACAACTAGCTGAAGAAGAAAGAGACTTCTATAAAAAGAAATTAAAGGAATTAGAGAAATTCCCATAATTTATAACTTTCGAACGCTAGCAAAATCTTTATAATTCACAAATAAATTGTGCTGTTAATTGACACTACAGAACGAGAAATATAACGCATTTTGGTAATACTATATGCATGTACTGTAAACTACAGGAATCAGGGAAATCATTATATTTTAATTTATAAACGAGAGAACTATAAAAATGTATATAATTTACAAATTTTAAAATGACAGAAGAATTAAATAATTGAATTAATATTTTAATTTTTTGTAAATACAGACATTTTCTTGCACAAACCATCACGTAATGTTTGATTTATTATCTGCAAACCACCCCGAATTCCTATTCCTTATTTGACTTCAGGCAAAAAATGATTTTATTTGAAAATGAAAGTATTAGTACATGTGCAAGTTTGTAGTTGAATGTGAAGTATATTACAGCTAGAAAGAATTATGTTGTACAACAAAAAGGAGGAAAAATGTAGTACAAATGTACCCTGGTTGGAGGGGATAGAGGTTATATGAGAATTATTTCAGATGTAAATAAATTCTTTCGTCTAATACAGAATGTATATTTTTCAATTTGTCTAGTGTCAGCCAGGCATCGTAAAAAGTCCTTTTAGTCCCCTACCGGCAACGCCGAAGGGGACTATATAGGTTTCCACTCCGTCATTCCGCCAATCTGTTAGTCTGTGAGCTGATAATGATGAGTTACAGATCCAGTTTGAGTTTCATGCTGAACGGATTATTGTTGTGAGAGTTATTGCCCTTGGAAATAGGAATTATATCAAACTTCTCAAAAAGCGATTCACCAACTGATTTTATTTCTGGTATATGAGTTTATAATGATGAGTTACAAATCAGGCTGAAAAGATAATTATTGTGAGAGTTATTGCCCTTGGAAATAGGAATTATTGTCAAAATAATAGTTTTCCGGACATTCTTCAGAAACCTTTTAACCAACTGATCTTTTTTTTTGGTATATGAGTTTATAATAATGAGTTACAGATCAAGTTTGGGTTTCATGCTGATCTGATAATCTTTATTGTGAGAGTTATTGCCCTTGGAAATGGGAATCATTGCTAAAATAATTATTTTTGCGGACTTTCTTCGCAAACACTTTTAGCAAATGTTCTTATTTTTAGTATGTAGGCTCAAAATGATGACCTACAGATCAAGTTTGAGTTTAATGCTGATCGGGTAATTATTGTGTACTCCTTGCAAACATATTTTTAGGATGTTTATGAATTACTCTGTTCATACGTCTGCGTCCGACTCACATTGTCAAGGAGCATTTGGTGTGTTTTCTCAAAGCTCAAGCCGGTAGGGGACATTGTATTGCTCAGCATTATATCATTTTGTTACTTGGTATAAATGATACTCTCAGGTGTGTAGCTTCACTAGCAAGATATGGTGTATGTGACTAAAAAACTTGCATTTATAAAATATTTTACAACTTATTTGGTACTTTTAATTAGTAAGCAACTACCAAACTGAAATATGCGAGACAAAAGATGCCTATGTATATATATTACTAGCTCAGCTGCTTATATTAATACAGTTATAAAACATTATAGGACAGCGCGACATTCAAATTTATAAGTTAGACAAAATAAATGACTTTCTGTAAGTATGGGGTACATGTATACTCTTCATTCTCGTAGAAACTGTCAAAAATTGTCTGGAGATATAATTTATAAGATATCTCATATAATTTTCTTTATAAGATATCTTATAAATTATATGAGATATCTTATAAACTATATGAGATTTCTTATAAAGTATATAAGATATCTTATATAAAAATATTTATAAGATATCACATATAATTTTCTTTATAAAGAGGACAAATATACGGAGCAATAAAAAAAACATAATTAATTAGACAAAATCCGGGAAGACAAATGAAGAACGACAAGCACAACAAATAAACACTGAAAACTAAAAAAAAAAAAACGATGAACAACACGAACTCCTATAAAAACCAGGAGTGAACTCAGGTGTTCCGGAAGGGTAAGCAGTTCCTGCTCCGTATACGTGAAGTTCAACAAAGTCAATCAAGTGGTAGTCACAAATCAGTGGAGGTACATGAAATGTTACGACCAGTGGGAACAGTTCCAACATCATCTTAGATATTGAAACACTGTAACGGTCAATCAATTCATGATGACTGTAAAATTTCCTAAGTGATGACACCAACTTATCTCTGATAAACCCCTGGTTAAGAAGCTTTTGTGACAGCAGTAATCCTCTTTGTCGAAAGTCATTGTAACTCACGCATGCCCTTGAATATCGGATAAGCTGAGAAACGTAGGCGATGCTGGTTTATTGCTACTCAAGAATGGAAAGTTAACAATAGGAAAATCGAAGTCATCACGTTTATCATAAACTTTTGTCTTCAGATGACCCTCATTGTCTGTTTTGAGAAACAAATCCAAATATGAAGCGGACTTTGTTGTATCTGTAGTATCCTAAATTTCAAGTTCTCTGGGGTAGATGAGATGCAGAAAGTCATGGAATTTATCGTTATCTAACGACAGTACGTCATCTATATAACGAAAAGTGGTATTAAAGGATCGGGCTAGTTTCTTTTTTGTTTTCACGTAGAAGCCCTTGAATGAAGTCTGCTTCATATGAGTACAGAAACAGATCGGCAAGGAGAGGAGCACAGTTGGTTCCCATTGGAATGCCGATTGTTTGTTGAAAAATTCGACCGCCAAATTCAACAAATATGTTGTCTATGAGAAAATCTAACATCTTTGTAATTTCATCTTCAGAATACTTTTTGTCAGAATCAGAATGGTTCTTAACGAAATAAGCCTATTCTCTACCTAAAACTAAACATTTGTACCTGCGTGTGCCATTTTTCTTGAAAAAACATTGATGAACTAGTTGCTTCAATCGATATTTTAATTGAGAATGTGATATGGTAGTATAGAGTGTAGAGAAGTCGAATGTTTTTATACTGTTGCATGTAGCCAAAGATTTTGATTTTAGATATTGTAGTAATTTTTTTTAGTTTTTAAGAATCCACATCTTATTGACGCCACTGGTGGAATATGATGTTTCACAGAAATTATGAAAGCCCTCTTTTATACATGTCAATATGAGTGTTAACATCTTTGAAAGAGGTTTCGTAGAGCATTTAGCTGACCCAGCAATGTACCTTTGTTTAAACGGATTCTTATGTAGTTTAGGAATCCAATAAAGAGCAGGAAGGTCCATTTCTTCACCCTTTGTAGAAATGATAAAGGAATCAATAACGGTCTGGTGGTTATCAAGGACTTCCTGCTTAGTGAGTGTGGTCGATGTATAAGTTGATTTATCTGCAGTGTTATCTATTCCCAACTCGTTTTTAAGACACTCAAAATAGTTCTTGCAGACAAAAAACTATGTTGTTAGGGGCTTTGTCCGCTAGGACAATTATATATTTGTTATGGAGGCGAGTCAGTGTTTCAACAACCTTAGGGTCTCTAAGATGGATGTAGCTTTAGTGCTCATAGATCCTTGGAGGCTTTTAATTCGGACCTGTATCTTTGACCTAATAGCCTTCACCCACTCTGAAAGTGTAAGATATCTTATAAACTTTATAAGATATCTTATAAAAACTAGATTATATAAGATGTTTTATATATTATATGAGATATCTTATATATTATATGAGTATCTTATATATTATATGAGTATCTTATATATTATATGAGATATCTTGAAGTTAGAATAAATAGTAAAACGGCTTGCCATAATATATGGATTTTCTGAAAAAATAAGAATGAAAATAAAGCAAAGTATCTTTTCCTTAAATCAACACCAACTAAATATCCTGTATTTTTAGTTGATAACTTCATGACAAAATTTCTTTGTTTTAATATTTCCCATTGGAAAGTACTGTCTTCTCTATACTAGTGATGTATCGGTACTTCATTACATTATTGTTAATTCTTTTTTGTCTTTGTTTTTTCTGTTTATTTACTAATTTTTATTATTTATTTTATAAATGAATTATTGTTTTATCTATTCTCTTTGGCTCGAAAGTTGGAGTGGAATTTACGGCCCTGATTGTGTGAAAAAAAAATCATTATTGTTATATGTAGACATGCCCCTGTGGACCTAATTTGGAAAATAAAATATCTTATCTTATATGTATGTCCGTAGACATTTTTGGTTACTTTTTGAATTAATTTTTGTATATTTATTTTTTTCTACCGAATGTGATTCATTATCATGCTAATATTGGCTTTCTATTTGTTTAGCTTTTATCAGCGCTGAAGAAATAGACTTTACAACTCGAAATGTGTATTACGTGCATAGACTGGCCGTTGCGTGTCATCGCCTTTTTCATACGGTAACAAATTTAATTTAATGTATATCATGCCAACAACTGTAGATGCTGTGAATTCAGAGTCTGGAGTAATTACTGGTCGCTGCTGGTTTTTACCAGTATCACAGTAATCCACAAGGAGTATCATCCCTTCAATAGTCAATATAGTTTGGCATTGATATTCACAAGACACTTAATTCATGTGTTAAAAAAAATCACTCGATAAGTTTTCTGTTAATCAAACACTTTTTATCGGTTTTCCAAGGTTTTGGTCACGGCCTGGCTTACGTGTTGAATGTCAAACATGGATAAATTAAGCGCTTTAATTATAGGCATTTTTTTATATACATGATGATCCCTCAAATCAAATCAAATACAATTTATTTAAAGTATATAAAATAGCATACATTATACAGTAAAACACAAGGTCTTTAGAGCTTTTAAAACCTACATACAAAAAGATATAAACATAACAAATAACATGAGACAGACATGCAAGAAACACAAAAATAAATTTTTTATCAACACATGCAATTAACAGGCAAAGCAAATGAAGCAGAAATTGAACCAAAAAGAAAAAAAAAGCAGACCAAAAAATAACATTTATAGCAGTAGCACTAGTTTGTAATAAGGGAATATATTAATAAATCTCATATTGTTCTAAAAAATATACTGTAGAATATTAAAATAATTAAGTACGAAAGCACTTGTATAGGACACAAGTTAAATATAAAAACAATTAAACTATATACATTATATGTAGAGGGAAACTGATCAGGAGTCCATGTGTCAATGACACGCGTTAAATCCCTGACCACATCCCTAGAACAAAGGAAATTTCAGTTAAAATGATTTATCACCATAAGCATAAATATAAATATAAAATATAAAAAGAAGTCTACAATTAAAGACTAAGCAAGTCACGCATAACCAACTAGAAAAGAAAAAATATATATGTTTACTTGTCAGGCACGCGGCTCCAAAACACAGTGGAAGACATACTCTAATTTGAACAAAAAGAATAAGTAGATCCCTGATCACCCCCTCCCACTTATCAAGTCCCTTAAACTTGTTTAGAGTAGCATCGCCCTTTATATCATTTGGAAGGTCATTCCACATTTTTGAAGCAGCTAGCATACCTCACAGAATGTAAGCCATACCTAGTTGTTTTCGCCCTTGGAACATCAGTATCTGCACACATGATACATGTACTCCGACATTTGCTGTTTCAATAGAAAGGCATAATATAATTCGTGTTCTGACAGCATAAGAAATGAAAAACTCTCAATACTTGCTCACAGTGACACCAGATACACCGAGATTTCCTATATAGATATTTGTGTCTGTCGATGGCAAATTTGGCAATATATTTAACGAAATATCTTTTCAAATCTTCTAAGCTCGGGCCAGAGTGGGACAATGTCTGTATATGATTTAGTTATATAAATTAAAATTTAAAAAAAATATATTTATTTAATTAATTATTGTTTTATGAGTTACGTTCAGCCGTTACAATATACAAGATGTGAAAGGAAGACTGAGTGTGGAAGGGATGCACATCATCGGCCGTTCAATAACTGGGCAACCATTTGATTATTGCGGGGGGGGGGGGGGGGGGTATAGAGAAGTAACGTTAGGATAAAAAAGTCAAAAGGGAGGATAGACTCGTATAGATCAAAATTTTTAAAAAATAAATAAGCCTTTTCTTATTTATAAAAGGTCTCGAAAAGGTTCGTGTGGGTGTTCTAACTTGACACTTCGAAATTAAATTCCTGTGCAACTAACGTTAAGTATGCAAGTAAAGTTTCGTGTATATACAGATAAAAAACTCTGTAGGCTCTTTCATCAATTAAGTTAATATCACTTCTTGCCTCGCATAAAAAACCAAACAGGTGCTCCGTTATAAAATTGCAAGGCCCTGTCCACTGGCCGGAATATTCCTGAACAGTCCGTCTTCGAGAAAAGTTTGAAGTAGGGGAAGTAACAACCGTTTTCTGTTGACACTGCCATGACTGCACTGGAAACTGGAGAGAAATGCTGTTAAAAGAAAATTCTTTATTTTAAATAATTTCATTGGTTTTAAATATCAAGAATGACATCTTCCAGTAGGATATTAGTTTATGTTCAACGAAATGGAACTGACAGCAAACCGTTTCTTGCCAGATTCACACAGGTTTAGAAAAAATAACCAGTGCAGTAGATCTACTGTCGAGTGTTGTAGTCCAGTCAATCTAGCATAAATTTGACCCTAACCTTAAAGTAATTGCAAAAGAAGATTTTTAAGACCTAGATTTCGTAATTCATTAGTTGACCATTTATTAAATTTTTCAACATGTCAAGGTAAAGAATCTCAAATTTAATAAAAATGATTAAGCACATATTCTTCTTTTTGTGGTTTAAAGTTTCTTTAAATAAGGTAGATGCTGAACAAATATAATTTACAGATATAAACAATACCAAATTTTCACATTATTTTTTCAAAATGATCACAAAGCCACAAATTTGCAATTTCTTTAATGAAAAATGTGCAAAAAAAATTAAAAATACCAATAACACTTCGGTTTTGTACATTTCATGAGCAGAAGATTATATAATATAGTCAAATACGAATTTATAACCCCATCAAAGTATCATACTTTACATGAATTTTAAAAAAAAATCAACCAAAAACATAAAAAAAGACTAATTTTTGCAGAGTTATCTCCCCTTTCCAATGTTAATTTCCATAGGAAATTAAAAATGCTGATTTTGAATTTTCCTCAAGTTAGATTTTATAGGACTTTTTTCTGTGTATATTTGGGGCTTAATGCTATAGATTAGAACTAAAACATTTTCTGTTGCAATTAGTTTGAGGTTAAAACTTAGTTTGACTGGACTATTGTGCTATTTAGACTGTTACATAGTGCATTTTCTACTTTTACATCTAATATGTATTTGCCATGGCCAAAAGGCGAGCACTGCAATAAATAAATTTATTCTAATCTAATGAAAGTTATAGAACCGCAACAGTTTTATAACCTTGCTAGAGAACTCCTTTAGCTCATTTTATAGAGCAGTTGACTACTGTGTTGAATCCCTGGTTCAAGCCTGGGTTTGTGGCAGGGATGTTAAATCAAGCTATACTAGTATATTGCCAAACAAAAAGTCAACAGTTGTAAAAAAGGCTACAGTCTGTATTTAGCTTTTTCTGCAAAACAGATTTTTCATAATTTGGTTACAGAACCTCGATAAATTTGAATTGTCTTGTCACTTGACTTCCATTTGCAATTAGCCAGGTCATATCATAAAAACAACTGACACTAACATAATTCAATTTTACATTCTGAATATTTAGCGTAATTTCTAAATGTTTATTTCTTTTAGATATTTCACGTAAATTCAACAGAGCTTGAAAACTGAAATAATTATAAATTCTATATATTAAGTTGTAAAATATACAGCATAAGTTTTCGTTGAAACAATCATTCATATATGGTTATATATATATATTGTTAAAGCCAAGGTAAACAATTTTCTTACCAGTATTAATTGCAGATCATCTGCTTTGTCCTAGATCAAAGATGTGAAACCCAAGTTAAACTGAACAAATAATCATTATCTCCCTGCATTTATAACTAGGACTAAAGTATACACTGTACTTATGTGACATGCCAACTTCATGAAATTTTCAGGTTAAGTTTTATAATTTATGACACACATAGATAAAACAGATTTAATTCTTTGTTAAAAATTAAGAAGTTCCTTTTTCAAAGTTGACTACTTTTAATAATTGCATATTTTTTAAGAGACAATGCATTTTTTACTAATGTATTATGCAGTAGCAAGAAGTAATATGTTATCAGAAAGTTTGCTAAAAACTTAGCCTTACTTTTTAACTGACTGAGACAATACACGTTGAAATTACTAAGAAAATTTTAATTATATGGCAATATATTTCTTAAAAGTGGCCTAAGAAACTTTCACATAATATCTGTAAAAGATTTCCTACAGAAATTAACTTCAAAAAATTGTTCTCATAGAATAGGGGACACACAAAGTGCCTTTTCTGACAAGGGTGCTCCCACTGGCACTCTGCCCCTTTGATATCCTAGCTTGAACACTGACTACTTAATAATAATAGAGCACGATTTTCCCTCCAAAATTCTTGGACACCTTTTGCAAAGCAGTCCACTACTTTACCAACTAAGCTAAAGGAGTATTCCACTAGCTCAGCCTATGGAGGGTTGTTATAAACCTGTTATGGTTTTAACTGTTAACCAAGGATATCCCATTACACTTTTTTAACTGTATTGTATAACTTTAACTGTATTATATAACTTTAACTGTAAACAAGGGAATCCCATTACACTTCTCACACAAGAGTCATTATCCTACAATAAAGACATAATGACTTCAACCCACCTGCAAACTACTATCTGTAAAACCTCGGTTCATGGAATAGAATTTTGGAATTTTGAATGTCTAAACATTAGATTATTAAGACAATTTACTGTTGGTTAATTAACCTTTATGAGGTGTCCAAGAAAATTTAATCACTGTCTGTCCATATTATTTTTTTAAAATGTCAACATAATTTTGTATTGGAAATTTCCTCTAGAAAAATAAATTCATTCAAAATATTGAAAATGGAAATTAAAAACTCAAAATTATAGGGGCAGACATATTTTAAAACTTGTAAAACAACTATTAAATATATTTTTATTCACTTTGTGTACACTTGGTGTAGCCAAGGGATGCAGTATTAAGAAAATCTCACAATAATAGTTAATTCCCCTTTAAATTGAAAATTCCCTTTGACAAATGTTTTTTTTATCACTGGAAGACATGATTAAACAAGTGAACACAAAATAAATCTAAATCTGAAAATAAAAACAATGCAATGGTTTTCACTGTTTATCCTATTCAGATAATGCCAGGCTTAAAATATTCTGTGTTTGCTGTAGACAGACCAATACTAAGGCAGGTATGGTAGGTAGGTAGGCATTTCTTTTGGGAAATAATAATGATGATTAAATTCATACACTATTTGAACAAAACTAATGATGTGACTTTTTGGAAGCGACTAAAATTCATGGTCTTAAAAGTGCTTGAAGGGAAAATTGTCACATTAAAACGTCCCAGTGATTACAAAAACAGAAAATTTTAATAGCACTTCAGATTCCAGTTTTTCTGTACCGAAATTGGAAATTAAAAAGAACTTGTCACTCTGGAAGTCAATAAAAATTTTTGGATTGGGATGATTTTGGAGATGCAGGTGGGCTAAAGTGAGGAAATCTTATTTTAATTTAGGCATTAATGTTTTATGTGGAAATTTGGTTTAAACGATAGATATTTGCTTTATATTAAATCAAATTTGATTAAAAATTAATTATTTCTATTTTTAGTGTATAATTGACTACTTTGAAAATGACAAGACAAAGTTAACCACTTATCTGTGTCCACTGCTGAACAACAATCAGTTGCTAATTACAGACCAGTCAGATTCTATACCTGCTGTAAAAATTAAGGTAATGAAAAGACATTTGTATTGTTCTTACGGTTGAAATAGTCGGATTCTATAATTGATATAAAAGTATAGGTAATTTACAGTTCAAATTGTTGCATACCTTGTGTAACAAATGTGTAAATATTAATTTGATAATAGATCTGTCGGATTCTCATGTGTGAAAGTACGAATTAAACTTTGTGGCTGGATTTATTATTTCAGTTTGTTAGTAGGTTTAAAACAGACCAACCCAGATTAATGTAAAATCAGAAATTAATACTATAATAGATACAAAGTTTCAGCACAACAAAGAAAATCATATCATAGACTACTAAGGGAATGATTCCCTCAGGGACTTACAGTCTACCAGCAGCAGTATTGCCTCAAAGGTAGTAAAATGAACTTTGATATTTTTTGCATATGATGCTCTTCATCAGGTATGCTTGTGACCAAAACTTTTGAAAGCCAAAACATTGTGAGCAATACAACCAAATGGTACTAAATAGTTTAGCCAAATTCCTGGTAAGGTCAACTTTGACTGATCGAATCGAATTTTCAAAATTTATCAATGTATTCCTTGTCAATTAAAGGACAGAGTTTAGCACTAAATATTTTTTAGAAAATTTTTTTTTATTATGATATAAGAATACACACCTTTACAGCATCCTTCATTTTGTCCAATAAGAAATCTGTCACCATTAGAAGATAGCAGACTACCTGATGATATTAAACACAGAGGAATAGATGTAGGAGCAGCAGTCATATTGGAGTCCGGAGATGACAAAGTTTTGTTGACACGAAGATCACTTCAACTTAGGACATTTCCAGGTGTTTGGGTTCCACCAGGTATTATTATAGTTATCCTGTATCTTATGCCAAAATACTAGTATTTTTATACCCCCGTTATAGACAGGACATATTATGGTATCCCAATGTCTGTCCATCCATCTGTCCATCCATTCTTCTTTCAGCACTTCGTACCATAACTCAAAATTGTTTCAATCAATTCTCATGAAATTTTAACACAACATTACATGTAGGATTGACGGAAGAAAGCTCCCTTTTGATTTTGACGATTTTCAATTTTGTCATTCCAGAGTTATGGGACTTAGATTGTCATTTTTCACATGTTACCCACTAACTCCAGTACGCCTAGACTGATTTTCTTCAAACTTTAACACGTTATTACAAATGGTAGTCTGAGGGTCTTTATACCTTTGACAATTCTTATTTTTTGTCATTCCAGTGTTATGGAACTTAGTTTGTCCAAATATAAGCAATTTTTCACATGTCACGCACTTCAGTAGGCCAGTACACCTTGACTGGTTTTTTCAAACTTCTACACATTCTTACAAATGGTGGTCTGAAGGTCTGTATACTTTTTGACAATTTTCACTTTTTTCATTCCAGAATTATGTGACTTAGATTGTCCACATACATGTATAAGCAATTTTTCACATGTTGTTCATTAACTTGAGTACACTTTACACAATGATATTAGTTTATTGTTACAGTGTTATAATTTAGATACATTTTATTTGCTAAAAAAAAATCAGTAACTTCATAGCTGTTGCTGGGGACGGCTGTATCATGTGCATAAGGCGCAGCAGTTTATTATGTGTATTTAATGAAAAATACTCCTTGTTGAGTGCATAGAAAGGTAGTTGGGCTTTACAATTTAATGTGAGATTACATTAAACACTGTTTGTGTTGTCCATGTATTGGAAAACATGGTGCATGTGTTTGATCTAAAGACATTCCACTTCTTTTTTGTATTTCTTGTATTTAGATGAGGGAAATTTAATTATGTTCACAGTCAGTTTGCTATAACAGTATTGTAGGAGTCATACAATCTTATCATATTCTTGGTTAGAAAAATAGAGAAAATTTAACAAGAACAAAAACAACGTAGATTACTTTGTACAAACCATCCTTATTCATTTTAGTCATTAAAACTCATCCATGTCATCTTGGTCAAATCTTTTCATCTGTATTAAATGTGGAAGTGAAAAAGATAAGGGATAAGTATTTATGATACATGTATAACTATTACGCAAACAGATAAAATTTTAGAAAACTGTATAAAGTTTTTGTTTATATTAAGGAAAACTGTAGGGTTGGATACTGACTAAACAACACTAATCTGAATTTTTTTTTAAAGCCCTGCCACGAATGTGGCCTGGGCATATAGATTTACCCTTGCCCGTACGTCCCAATTTCTCCATTTCTCAGAAACCTATAGTAATATATCAGTGATATTTCACCACTACAGCCCTCTTGTATAGCACAACACAGTTCAGCAACACTTGGGTCACTGTGACATACATTTCATGCTTCAGTGACATTGGTTAAGTTTTGCATTTAGGTTCATTTCTTTGGAACTTTGCATAGTTTATCAATGAAACTTCATCAGTGGATGTGGCTTGGGTAGTACTGAGCAGTCATATCATAATTGGGTCATTATGACCTACATTTTATGCTTGAGGGACTCTGGTTAAGTTTTACGTTTAGGTTCATTTCTTTGGAACTATGCATATTGCATCAATGAAACTTCATCAGTGGATGTGCCTTTGGTAGTACTGAGCAATCATACAATATTTGGGTCATTATGACCTACATTTTATGCTTGTGCAACTGTGGTTTACTTTTGAGTTTAGGTTCATTTCTTTGGAACTAAGCATAGTGTATCAACAAAACTTCATCAGTGGATGTGCCTTGGATAGTACTGAGCATTCATACATGATGACCTACATTTTAGCAATTTCTAGTTTATTTCTTACGTGTAAATTATAAGCTATTTTGTATTTCACAGGAGGCCATATAGAGTTGAATGAAACAGTAAGTGTCAACTTGTTATGCTTACACATAACTAAATTATCATTCCTAATAATGATTGAACAAGAGTGATGAAATATTATAAAGCCACTTTTGCCCAAAATATAGTGAATTTAAGAATTTGAAGTAATAAGTGTGCAGTTACTGCACATGTCTAAAGTCTGTTTTTTAATCAATACAGTGCCTAAAACAGGACAATTACAGACAGTGGCAGACGAAACCTAAGTAAAAATTTAAACTTAACCATTTAATAAATATTGAAACATATTTCTTTTTTGCTTTATAAGTGGAATAAATAAGATGTTTCTTTAATTAAAAGGAAGAAATGATGATTTTGATGAAATAGGGTGGAGGTTTTTTTTGGTAATAGGTATCTTTAAAAAAAAATCAAAACTGTTATTTAGCTTCTATCCAATTTTTATTCTCAATATCGTGAGAGTCATTTACATTAAAGAAGTAAAAAAAACAACATTATTTAGGAAATGTTAATGTTACATATTAAATATAGATTCACATTTTCTGTTTTTTATCGTAACAACCATGCATACCCGAGGTATCCACTTTAGGGATTCTATCGTATTGAAGATTTACCAGGCATTGGTTCACTGTCGTTTGTAATTAAATATAGAAGATATTTTATTTGCCTTCCTATTATATTTTTCCAGCTGATAAAAGCCGGTCTAAGAGAACTAGAAGAAGAAACTGGATTACATATTTTACCATCACAGTGCGTAGGACAACAAGTGAATGTTTTATCATTATGGGAAGTATGTAGTCACTAAGTCCTCAGTTTTCTCCTCTATTTATGTTATTTTAAAAGATAACAGTGATATAATATTCTTATTAATCATCTATATAATAAAGAAAGAAAGTAAAGAACAAATTTTTGTAGGGTATATTCAGGCTGGGTCAATGTTTACACAGATAATTTATTTTGTCTTTAGATTCTGATTATAAATAACATAAGAAGTAGAAAAATTAAGATGGCTTCTGATTGGTCAAATTAAGATGAAATATCCAATTATATGTCAGAAAACAGGCATTTTATGTCTATATGGTATTCTCATACACTGTATGTAAATGTGCAATTTATATATGTATAGGTTTTCAAAATTTAGGTCCAACAGCATTCAAATTTCTGAAATTGTGAATTTAAGCTTGTGACCTTAACTCCTCTTCTATTTTTCAATTTATTCATTTTTAAACTGATTTTCATACAGAAAAACTAGGTTACTATTTTTGTGATATATGGTATGTAGACAAGTGTGTTGTCAACTCAAAGTTGTGATTAAAGAAGATCTGTATCGCTGTCAGACACCTTCATGTAAAATGAGTTAATTTTCATTGTCCCAAAAATCAATACCCATAACTTTCAAAAATTGAAAAGGTTTCTGACTGTCAATTCCAACAGTAGCATTCTTCTTACAATGGTGAAAATATTTTGTTGATCTATTTTTTTATGCATGTTGCAATCCACAACCCCAATTTTTACTACAGTTGAATTATATTTTTTTTAGTCAGTATATCCCACTAAGTTAACGATGGGTCAACCAAGGCGCCATCATATAGTTCTGTATCTCCATGCCAAACTGATCTCAACTCTGACGGCAGACAAACTAGACAGTCAGATGAAATTACATCCAGATGAAGTTGGGGCATCAGCTTGGTTAGATGAACCTGTTATCAGAGGTATTGTGTCCGCATGTGAAGAAACTGCTGTAATTCCGACACAGACTTCTCATCTACCAACAGAAGTAAAGTAAGATATTTTCCTTTTTAGCTCACCTGGCCAAAGGCCATGTGAGCTTTTGTCATCACTTGGCATCCTTCATCTGTCCGTGGTCCGTCTGTAAACTTTTACATTTTCATCTTCTCCTCTGAAACCGCTGGACCTATTGAACTGAAACATGGCTTGTAGCTTCTATGGAAGGTCCTTTACAAAGTTTGCATAAATTATCCTGGTCTGTGAAACAAAATGGCCACTATGAGCATCTACATGTTCTGATGCGTCAAAATTTAAACTTCTTCTCCTCTGAAACTGTAAAGCCAAATGAACTGATTTTTAGCTCACCTGACCCAAAGGGTCAAGTGAGCTATTCTCATCACTTGGCGTTTGTCGTCCGTCGTCGTAAAATTCTCTGCAACTATAGACTACAGCTATTTCATAAAGTAGGTGGTGAGAAGCATGGTTATTTTGAGTAGTAAGGTGGTTACTGAATTTGTACTTGTTGCACATCCTCTTCCTGTTTAACAATGCCACCTTAAATTTTTGACCATACAGACAAGGGAAATTTTTTATCGCAAAATTCTCTGCAACTATAGAGTACAACTATTTTGAGTTTGTGCGAAGCATAACTTTTTGAGTTGTAACTTTTAATAAAAGTTTTGTACCTGTAACACATCTACTTCATGTTAAATGATGCTGCCTTACATTTTTAGCTAAGCTGACCCAACGTGTCAAGTGAGCTATTCTCATCACTTGGCGTACATCCTCCGTCGTCGTCCATCAACTTTTACAAAAATCTTCTCCTCTGAAACTACTGAGCCAAATGGGACCAAACTTGGCCACAAGCATCAATAGGGTATCTAGTTTAAAAAATATGTCCGATGACCTAGCCTACCGACCAACATGGCCGCCATGGCTAAAAATAGAACATAGGGGTAAACTGCAGTTTTTGTCTTATATCTCAAAAACTAAAGCATTTAGAGCAAAACTGACTGGGGTAAAAATGTTTATCAGGTCAAGATCTACCTGCCATGAAATTTTCAGACGAATCGGTGAACCATTTGTTGGGTTATTGCCCCTGAATTGTTAATTTTAAGGAAATTTTGCAGTTTTAGGTTATTATCTTGAATATTATTATAGATAAAGACAAACTGTAAACAGCAAAAATGTTTAAAAAAGTAAGATCTACAAATAAGTCAACATGACCAAAATCATTGATTGACCCCTTATAGGAGTTTTTTCCCTTTAAAGACTGCATTTGGCATAAACTTTCCTTTAAAGATCTTCTCCACTGAAACCACTGGGCCAATTGGGACCAAACTTTGTTGGAATAGTCCTTGGGTGACCCCCTTCCAATTTTATGCCTGGCATCCCCGACTTCCAACCGACATGGCTGCTGTTACTAAATATAGAAAAAAAGGGGGGATGAATTTAAAAAATCTTCTTCTGTGAAACTACTGACACAATTGGAACCAAACTTTGCAGTAATGGTCCTTAGGAGATTCTTTTTCAGAAATATGTCCGATGACCTGGACTGTTAACCAAGATGGCCGATTTAGCCGAACTTAGTTTAACATAGGACCCTATAGGAATATTCATTTAAAAATCTTCTTGTCTGAAACCACTAAGCGAATTAGAACTAGACTTGGTAGCAATGGTCCTTATTCAGTCCTCTTTTAGAAAGGTGTCGGATTTCATGGAATTCGAATCAAAATGGCCACCACAGCCGAACTTAGTTTAACATAGGAACTTATGGGAAATTCACTCAAAAATCTTCTTTTCTGAAACCACTATGCCAATTAGAACTAGACTTGGTAGGAATGGTCCTTAGATGGTCCTCTTTCAGAATTATGTCTGATGATCCAGATGTCAACATAGTTTTTAACATATAGGGCCCTATGCGAAAATTCATTGAAAAATCACTTGAAAAAAAAATCTTCTCGTCTGAAACTACTCAGCCAATTGGAACTTAAATTGGCAGCATTGGTCCTTAGATCGTCCTCTTTCAGAATTGTGTCCGATCACCCGGATTGTCAACCAAGATGGCCGCCACAGCCGAACTTAGTTCAATATAGGACCCTATGGGAAAATTCATTTAAAAATCTTCTTGTCTGAAACCACTTAGCCAGTTGGAACCAAGACTTAGCAGTAATGGTCCTTAGATGGTTCTCTTTTAGAAATGTGTCCATTGACCTGGACTGTCAACCAAGATGGCTGCCACAGCCAAACTTAGTTTAACATAGAACCCTATAGAAAAACCAGCCAAATTGACTACAACAGTTAAATTTTTAGTCCTGCTCAGGGGGAAATAGTTAAATCCAGGTGAACGATACAGGCTCTTAAGAGCCTCTAGTTGAAATGGAGCATCTATGGAAGGTCCTTTACAAAGTTTTACAAAGTTTGCAGAAAAATCATCCCAGTCCATGAATTAAATGGCCACCATGAACATTTACATGTTCTGATTGGTCCAAATTTTAAACTTATTCTCCTCTGAAACCATAAAGCCAAATTAGCTGATTTTTGGTATTTGAGCATCGATGGAAGGTCCTTTAAAAATTTGCTTAAATCATCCTGGTCCGTGAAAAAAAATGGCTACCATGAGCATTTACATGTTCTGAGTGGTCGAAATTTAGAAAACCTCTTCTTCTCTGAAACCGTAAAGCCAAATGAACTATTTTTCGGTATGGAGCATCTATGGAAGGTCCTTTGCCAGTCCATGAATTAAAATGGCTGCCATGAGCATTTACATGTTTTGATTGGTGCAGATTTTAAACTTCTTCTCCTCTGAAACTGTAAGGCCAAATGAACTGATTTTTTGTATGGAACGGCATTTACAAAATTTGCATAAATCCTCCTAGTATGTGAAACAAAATGGCCGCCATGAGTATTTGCATGTTCTGATTGGTTGAAATTTTAAACAACTTCTCCTCTGAAACCGTTTAGCCAAATGAACTGATTTTTTGTATGGAGTTGTATGGAAGGTCCTTTACAAAGTTTGCATAAATCATCCAAGTCCTTGCAATAAAATGGCCACTATTAGCATTTAAGTGTTTTGATTGGTCCAATTAAAAAAAATTCTTTTACCCTTATTATCCTTAAGGACAATATACTGAAACAGGGTATCAAGCATCTCAAGAGGTCCTTAACAAATTATTCTAAATCTTCATGGTCCTTTAAAATAAAATTGTCGCCATGAAGATATATGTTTTGATTATAGGCAAAATAAGAAACATATTTTGCCCTGAAGCTGTATGGCTAAATTAACTGTAAAGCTTAGTACATGTATGTGTTATCTATGGAAGACCCTTTATGAATTCTGTATTAATAAAATCAGTTTAAATTTGTTAACTATTTTGGCTGACCTCAATATTTATAACTATTCTGATATAGTGCCGTATCCTAATTTCGAAAGTATCTTTATTTCGATAAGTCGGTATTTTAAGTTCTCACAGGGAAGGCCGTGACGTCAACAAGCTCTTTCACTTAGTTTTGTCTATGTTCTCATTGGAGAAAATTTTTTAAAATCTCTTTTGAAACTGTAATGCCAAATGAACTCAAACATCTATAGAGGATCTGCAATAATACTGATTTGCTATGATAGTAAAGTGAATAGATTGTAAGTGTCAGGTGAGGGATACAGGCTCAGTCACCTGAGCCTCTTGTTTGATGTTTGTATCAAAGATATAAGTAGAGGAAAATTTTTGATATTGTTCATTTAAAGTGTATCATATAGATATTTGAAAAAAAAAAACTTTGCTAAAAACTGAGGGTAGATTGAGAAAAAGAAAGTTTTGGCTTCATAAAGCATCTCAAATGGGGAATTTGAATCTCTCTTTCTACTTAATAGTTTTGAGAAAAAGGATTTTAAAGAATATTTCAGTTTGAGATGTATTATAATAATGATTTCAGAACTACTGAGATATTTAAGAAAACTTTTGTTTCATTTAAAATACATCAAACATAGTATGACACCAACTTTGATGCAGTAGATTCTCTTGACAAATTATGTCTCATAAGTATATATGCTCAAACGAAGAGTGTTGTAGTACATGTATATGCGAATTTTAAATAATAAAATGACCAAAAGGTGTAAAAAATATAGCAGCTCAGCTGCTGATACCCATATGGTTCACTTAAGTCTACCAGCAGTTGTAACAGTAAAGATTCAGTGACAATTATGTTTCTCAGAGAAAAGAATGAGAATGATTCTTACTCTCGTCTGTCTTCCTGTTTGATTTAAATCCATTTAAGCATTTAATTTAGTCTAAGTAACATGAACTTAGACTGGTATATTTTCGGGAACCATATATTAATTTTTTGAAGAATTTGTATTTCATGAGTTATGTCCCTTTACAAAATTCAAATCTGATCAAAATACCGGTAAACCTAATATACATAATTACCTTTAACCACTAAACAAAGTCATAGGAAAAATGTACATATTATTAATCTTAAGACTTGTCAGGAATGACATTGCTGAGTTATGCCCCTTTCTGGAGTACAAACAGTCAAATATAAATTGTCTGTTTGATATTCCCAATTGTAGAATCAAGCAGATCTGATGAACTTTAAATATATTGATGATGTGTTAGCTTTTGCTTATATAATGTTCTTTAAAAAACGTAAGCCTTTTTAGCTCACCTGGCCAAAGGCCATGTGAGCTTTTGTCATCACTTAGCGTCCGTCCGTCCTTTAACTTTCACATTTTAATCATCTCCTCTGAAACAACTGGGCCAAATGGAACTAAATTTGGCAGGAAGCATCTATGTGAGTCCATTATAAAGATTGCTCATTTCGTCTCGATCAGACAACAATCATGGCCGCCATGGACAATTGTTGTTTCTGATTGGCTGAAAATCTTCTCCTCTGAAACAACTGGGCCAAATGGAACAAAACTTGACAGGAAGCATGTATGGGAGGTCCTGTATAAAGTTTCCTCATTTCGATCTTGCAAAAAACATGGCTGCCATAGGCAATTCTTGTTTCTCATTGGTTGATTAAAAAAAATTTTTTTTCTCTGGAAGCGCCTATTCAAATGGAACAAAACTTGACAGGAAGCATCAATGGGAGGTTCTTTACAAAAATTCTTTATTTCATCCCGGTCTGAATACATAGATAGTCACCATTGGCAGTTTTTGTTTCTGATTGGCTAATATAAAAGAATCTTCTCCTCTGACTTCGCTTGACCAATTGGAATGAAACCTGACAGGAAGGTCCTTTATAAAGTTTCCTCATTTTGACCCGATCGGAATACAAATATGGCCGCAATGAGCAGTTCTTGTTTCTGAATTGCTGATATAAAAAAAACTTCTCCTCTGAACAAACATGGCCGCCATGGGCAATTCCTGTTTCTGATTTGTTGATTTAAACAATTTTTTTTCTCTTAAACTGCTTTGCCAAATAGAGTTAAACTTCACATAAAGTGTCTATCACATATAACAAAAATCTACAGAACCGCAGAATTGCTTGAAACCAAACATGGTCTGAATGTTCCTCTTAAGGTGCTCACCAAGTGTTGTTACTCTGGTGCCGATCACTAATTCAAAATGGCCTTCAGCAGAGAGCTTAGGTTAACATAAGACACTATGGGAATTACATGCAAAAATCTTCTGGAGAACCGCCAAATTTTAGAATATGCTGACCTGTAAGTAGAAGGGCCTTGATGAAGAAAAATTTGTTCCTGCAAGGCTTACCGCAATTCATAATGATAGGGAAAAGTGACTTCTCTGAGGTACATCAATAAAAATGGCTTCATGCCAGGTGAGCGATACAGGCTCAGTCCACTGAGCCTCTAGTTAGCTCACCAGGCCTATAGGCCATGTTAGCTTATGTCATCACTTTGCATCCGTCATCCGTAAACGTTTCACATTTTGATCTTCTCCTCTGAAACTACTTGGTGGATTGTAACCAAACATGGTAGGAATGATGTATGGAAGGACCTCTATTAAAGTTCTGCATTTGGTTATGGATGGATGATTAAAATGGCTGCCAGAGGCCATCTTCTCTGAAACTACATTCTGAAATATTTTGAAACTTTGCAGGATTGATGAAAACTTTACCCTCTACAAAGGGCCCACTTTTGGTTGAGATTCACCCAATCAACCAACGGCTGCGGCTGTTCAAAGTTTCCATTGAAACCATATGGGAAAAGACTTTTTTGTCAATTGCTCAGGAACTAATGGGAAGATTGTACCAAACTTTGCAGAAATGATGTATGGAAGGACCTTTATTATATTTCCACCTTTGTTTCTGGATGGATGAACAACATGGCCACCAGAGGCCATCTTTGATTTTTTTTTTTGCCAATTTTTAAAAATCTTCTCCTCTGAAACTACATGATGAAATGATTTGAAAATTTGCAGGATCGATGACAATACCCTCTACAAACGAACAACTTTTGGATGAGTTTATCTGCTCAACCAATGGCTGCGACTGTTCAAAATTTCCATTGAAACTATATGGGAAAAGACTTTTTTTTCAGTTGCTCAGGAACTAATCTTTTCCTCTGAAACTATGAATTTTTTGAAACTTTGCAGGTTTGATGACGACAGTACCCTCTATTCTCAGAGATTCATCTGATCAACTGATGGCTGCAGCTGTTCAAATTTTACATTGAATCCATATGGGAAATGACTTGTCATTTGCTAAAGAACTAATTGACAGACTGCAACCGATGTTGGCAGGAATCTCATATGGAAGGACAGATGCAAATAATCCACCTTTTTTAGGTCAAATATCATGTTTACTTTGGCATTTTGTGTTTCTTTAAAAGCCTTGTGGATACAAAAGAGCTTACATTTTATAATGGCCTAATAAAAGCCAGGTGAGCGATACAGGCTCTAGTTTTTGATCTCATGGATTTGTTAAAGTGTTCCATTTGCATGTGCATTCTTTCAAAAAAAGTTATAGGCTGGTATCATTCAGTTTTAATCTTTAATTAGAATTTTTATTTCAGGGGATTTATTATCAATGATCAAAATAAACAGGAAGAAACAATGATATCAACACTTCCATTGATGACAGTAGCAGGAGATGTAAAAGATGCAGAGAGAGTCAGCACGGGTACTAAGTTTGCATTAGAGGAATGGCTGGCCAGAAGAAAGAATAAATAGGTAATATACCAGTAAATATTACTGTACCAAATTGTTTTTTAGTTCTTTGGATTTTTGGATGGTGGGCGAAATTTTAATTTAAAATTTTTAGCTCACCTGTCCTAAAAGACATGTGACCTTTTGCCATCACTTGGCATCCGTCGTCCGTCATAAACTTTTTCAAAGATCTTCTCCTCTGAAACCACTGAACCAATTACAGCCATACTTAGTCTGAATGATCCTTAGGGTATCTAGAATAAAGTCTGTGTTTTATTTTTTTTGTCCAGTGAGAAACATGGCTGCCATGGCTAAAAATAGAACATAAGGGGGGGGGGGGGGGGGGGGTCAACCCTTTGTTGGGTTATTGCCCCTGAATTGTTAATTTTAAGGAAATTTTGCAGTTTTAGGTTGTTATCTTGAATATTATTATAGATAAAGACAAACTGTATGCAACAAAAATGTTCAGCAAAGTAAGATCTACAAATAAGTCAACATGACCAAAATCCTCAGTTGACCCCTTACAGGAGTTTTTGCCTTTTAAAGACAATTTTTCACATTTTTTTCGTGATCTTTGTAAACTTTTTAAAATATTCTCTGAAACTACAGAATCGATTTCAGCTAAACTTAAGCTGAAAGATACTTAGGGTATTTAGTATAAACCTTGTGTTTTATTTTCTTGTCCATTGAGGAACATGGCTGCCCTGGCTAAAAATAGAACTTAGGTAAAAATGCACTTTTTGGCTCATATCTCGAAACTAAAGCAGTTATGGCAAAACTGACAAGTATTGAAAATGTTTATGAGGTCAAGATCTACCTGTCATGAAATTTTCAGACGAATTGGTCAACCCATTTTTGGGTTATTGCCCCTGAATTGTAAATTTTAAGGTAATTTTGCAGTTTTAGGTTATTAGCTTGAATATTATTATAGATAAAGACCAACTGTAAACAGCAAAAATGTTCAGCAAAGAGAGATCTAAAATAAGTCAACATGACCAAAATCTTCAATTGACCCCTTATAGGAGTTTTTGCCCTTGAAAGATTATTTACATGTAAACAGAAAATAATGGTCCGACATTGTCACAGATGTTTAGGGCATTTCTTGAAATAAATTAAATGATAGCTGTACAAGTAAAATGGAGTGTCAATGTCATTGAAAAATTCAATAGCAACTGATGAAAAAGTCCCTAGCAACTATATATATTTGGGTTAAGGACCTTATAACTTACCTGTACAAGTCAAAAAGAAAGGTCAAGGTCATTGAAAAAGTCCCTAGCAACCATATCTATTTGGATTCAGGATTCTATATTTTAGCTGTACAGGTTAATAATGAGAAAATTTTGACGGTATACATTAAATAGCAAAAATAATGATTGATGCAAGATCTACCAATACACAAAATATAACAGGTGAGCGATTCAGGCTCTTAGGAGCCTCTTGTTTCCTTTCAGACTAGTATTTTCTTTCGAAGTTCAAATTTAGTTGTGGCACACATTTTTATACGACCGCAAAATTTTTGTGGTCGTATATTGGTATGACGTTGGCGTCGTCGTCGTCCGTCGGAGTCTGTAGACATTTGGTTTTCGCACTATAAATGTAGTATAAGTTAATGGAAATCTACGAAATTTAAACACAAGGTTTATGACCACAAAAGGAAGGTTGGGATTGTTTTTGGGAGTTTTGGTCCCAAAAGTTTAAGAATTAGGGGCCAAAAAAGGGTCCAATAAGCATTTTTCTTGGTTTTCGCACAATAAGTCTAGTATAAGTAAATAGAAATCTATGAAATTTTAACACAAGGTTTATGATCATTTTTTGGAGTTTTGATCCCAACAGTTTAGGAATTAGGGGCTAAAAAAGGGCCCAAATAAGCATTTTTCTTGGTTTTTGCACAATAACTGTAGTATAAATAAATAGAAATCTATGATATTAGCTTGGTGGGCTAAGGAAGGTAATCCAAACACATTCCAAACACATTTAAAGTAAAATATTGTGTATGATTCAATTATGTATAAAGAAATGTTGATTGTTTTTGGGGTGATTTATAGCTGTCAATTTATTTTTAGAACTTACTATGAATTAATATTAATTTTAGCCATATGTCATTTTTTATTTTAAGACTTCAATGATGTATTTAAATGTTTAATTATGTTTGCAAACTTCATGATAATTTTGAATAGGGATTATGACATTATCTTGAGGGAAAGATTTTTTTTTTTGAAAAAGGGAAAGTGGGGGGGGGGGGGGGGGGGTGTCAAAATTTATGGGGTAAATATTAAATTGGCGGGGGGTGGGGAAAATTTTTTTCTCATTTCAGATTTGTACTTAGTTTTGTTATTATGGGCCCAGTTTTCAAGTTGGTTCAAATTGGGGTCCAAAATTAAAGATAAAAAAGGGGTAATTTTTTTTTTTTGGGGGGGGGGGGGTGGGGCATTTATCCACAGCATATTGTATTGCACAAGAAGAAAAAAGTTGAATATAAATTCAAATCATATGACCAATTCTAAGTTTTTTGATTTCACTTATTCTGTGTCATAAACCTATTATGTATCAAATATTTCAATAAATTTTCAATTGCACAGTATTGTGTAATAGCAAGAAATTGATATGTGTGACCTGTTATCAAAACTTTATTATTAACAAATTCCATTGGAAATTTGCCAATATCTTTAGTTTAATGAAGTTCGTTGGAAATTTGGAAATATAAAATTTGCTGATGAAGTTTTTTTGTTTATCTCATCTAAAATGCTTTTAAATTCGCCATTTTCACAGTATTTGTGCAAATTGTGTTGCACTTAGACAAAAAAAAAAAAATTCACATAGCACATTATTGATATGCTTTTTTGAAAGTACAATACCTAAGCTTACAATTCCCATTTTTTTTTTGTACAAGCATTCTTATGTAAAAAGTTATGCTTAGTCAAATTTTGAGTGAGAACTTGTGTTGCGGACACTACATTACACCTGTTAAATCTTAAAAACTTATGTAAAGATATTGATTTATTCCAAATTTCTTACTGGTTTCAACAATATACCTGATAACAGTGAAAAACAAGAAAAAAAAGTTTTGGTTCTCTTTGAAAACAAAATTTTTTTCCATAATGATATCTTGCTACTTTTCTGCCTAAATTATCTCCCACCTTTTAGTTTGTCTGCCTTTATAAATACACATAACAACTATATAAATGCCAAGTGAAAATTTGACTAAATATTTCTTCAATACAAATACATGTATTACAATATTCTCTATTCCTTCCTTTGAATCTTGTTTAGTTTTGAAAATACATACCATTTTTGTTGCGGACACTACAAGTAACCATATATTGCATATGTGATCTTTTGTTATTTCTATCAAAATCAATGTTAATAAATGCTCCTTTCTAGGCTGAATTATGCACCATAGGGTCAACTCTTGAAAATGAGACATTAAGAGATGTAGAATGTGGTTTATTGAGATTAGAATTACCACATAACATGGACCATCAGTTATTTCTGGATGTAAACTGTTATGCAGTTTCAAAAAATGTTAATGGTTTCACAGATGTTCATACTACTAATTAAGTTAAAGGAAATAGTTGATACAATGCATTTCACTATATTAAGAATTTGCTGATGAAACTTTAAACTTTAATTTCAGTTTTTCAGTTGTTGCGGACACTACAAATATATTGAAATATTGCTGGATGACTTCATATTGGTATGAATGAAGTTAACTGAAAATCTTAACCTGTAACTAGTTCTCCTTGTACAATGAATGGTATTATTTAATGGGGAAATGAAGAAAAATGTCTAAAAAGATATTTATGAAAAAAGTATCCATATAATAATAATAAAATTGTATATAAGTTTAAAGTGTTATCTTCACCAAAATTCACCATTTGTTGTCTTAAACCAGTTATTCATCTATATCATCAAAGGAACCACATATTAGAAAAGTATTCCATATATACTGATCATCTCAGAAATATTTAATGAAATAAAAGTGAAAAAAATAAATGAAAGCTGTTGCGGACACTACGCAGTACTGAGCATAAAACAAATTTGTGAACAACGCTTTTATTTTCTTAAATCCTCACATTTTTTTTCTTGAATTAAATGTTAAAAAACACATGAACAATTAACAATTAACAGTCATTAAAAAAATAAAACACTCTGTCATTTGTACTGTTTGGGGCAAGGGTTTGCTGAGACAGAATGGCTCTAATTTTATCAACAGTTCAACCTTTTCTTTATCTCTCTTTTTGGCTCTATATTTTTTCATTTGTAGTCTCGGTGGCCGAGTGGTCTAGGTAGTTCGTCATGACTACTACTAATCACTAGCCTATCAATGCTGGGGTTGTGAGTTCGAATCTCACCTGTGGCGGGGTGTTTTGACAAGGATTGTCAATTTTCCTACCGAAGGTCGGTGGTTCTCTCCAGGTACTCCGGCTTCCTCCACCAATAAAAACTGGCCGCCGCGAAATGGCCAAAATGTGCTAAAAACGGCGTTAAACCCCAACTAAACAAACAAAAAAAACAAACATTTGTAGTCTTTTTTTATACACCCGTCAAAATTTTGACGGGACGTATGTACATATTATCAGGTTTTCTGCAAACGTATATCGTAAAATATCAGCCGCGAGACACAATGTGAAGCTTTTTCAGCGAACGAGCTAAAAAGCTTCATATTGTGTCGAGTGGCTTATATTTTACAATATTTGTTTGAAGAAAACTTGATGATAAATTTATCGTATTGTTAACTAGCCATATTAATGGAATTTCTTACTTTTCAATGGCCATCTGCTTATAACCGGATGTTTTCCTGATATATTCGGGTCAACGTTGGGTCAAACATTATGACGTCGCTGATATATTCGGGTCAGCTCATATTAGGGTCGGGTCAACTCTTTACAACGTCACAGTGCCGAAATACGGGAAATTGTGAAGGCCTCAGCAGGTCGATATAGGCGTGGGGAAATACGATAATATGGGATACAAATGTCCGGCGCCCGTGCGTCGTAAACATGTCTCACCGTAACTTGAGAACGACTCATCCAAATTTCACGAAACTTAACACAGTTGTTTCTTATGATGGTCAAACAATCTGTATACTTTTTGGTGAAAATAAGATTAAAACTTGATGAGTTACGGGACTTTGTAACTAAAACAGAAGTGTGTTTTTTTTTTTTTCACATGTCGCGCCGTATCTCAAAAACCATTTATGATTATTGCTTAAAACTTTACACACTTCTTACTTATATTAATCTAAAGATCTGTATACTTTTTGGTGATGATTCAAAATTTTATTTTAGAGTTTTTGAGTTTTTTGTAAAAAAAAAAAAGGGGGGGGGGGGGGGTTTCACATGTCGCACCGTATCTCAAAATCGATTTATGATTATTGCATAAAACTTTACACACTTCTTAGTTATATTAATCTAAAGATCTGTATACGTTTTGGTGATGATTCAAAATTTTATTTTAGAGTTTTTGAGTTTTTTGTAAAAAAAAAATGGGTGGTTTTCACATGTCGCGTCATATCTCAAAAACGATTTATGATTATTGCATAAAACTTTACACACTTCTTAGCTATATTAATCTGAAGATCTGTATACTTTTTCGTGATGATTCTTTATTTTATTTTTGAGTTATTGAATTTTTATTGAGCTTTTTGGGAAAAAAAGTAGTCTTTTTTGGTCACATTTCGTGCCGTATCTCTATTGCTTAAAAGTTTAAACGCTTATGTTTTGCCAGGTTTCCATATACATCCCACCAGCAGCTCCACTAAATAAAGGAGGATTCCAAAACCATTTATTATGTTTTTTCACAGGACGACGGGCGTATCATGCGCTCGTGGCTTACTGAAAAATATCTTTATTGACATTTTGGAATGTATAACAATACTGTAGTGTCCGCAACACATTTAATTGGTAAGAATTAGATTTATCAATAAACAATTAACATCTTGATATATTCTTTAGTTTCCACTTATTTAGTTTGATATTCCACATGAAAATTTACTATCAATATATATAATAAAATTGAAAATTGAAGGATTTTGAATATTTATGAACTAGTCGTTATGCATGTTATATTAAGGTGAAAGCTATATTTTCAATAACTTTTTACTAAATTACATGTTTAAAGTGAATATTTGGATAGTTATATAAATGATAAACTAAAATTATATGACATATCTTTGAAAAATCTTTGAAATTAAAAAGCTGTTGCGGACTCTACAGGGTTGCGGACTCTACAAAAGACAATATATCTGCCAGAAAATCTAGCAGCACTGAGCTAGAGCCTAGTTTTTTGGTAGATAGACTAGTAGTTGTATTGCCTCTTATGTGTAAAAGAAAAAAAATATATAATCATTATGCATTACAAAATAAGTATATGTTGCGGACACTACAGAATTTTGGGACATTTTTATGCCAGTTGAGGGGAAAGCGTCATTTTCTCAAATTTTGAACAATCTACTCAAACTTTTCTATAATGTTTCAATTATTATTTGACTTTATTTTCCATACAAAATAAAGATCAGGATAATGATTTAACATATAAATTTTAAATCTGTGAGGTCAAACAGTGGAGTTTTATGAAATTATATAACGAACCTGCATTTTCACATATTTTAGCATTATTTCGCTAATATTTCGTTTATTTACATATAGTAAATTGCATATGAAAGTGGAATAATTTCACTTTGATTTGGCTTATATTACCTAGAGCTTCTTTTATTCATCTCCTGGAACAAAAACTCGAAAAAAAGCTATTTTTTAGCTGCAACAGCATAACACATAATATACCCCATTTTTTCACCAGTACATCTTGAGTATTTCTGTTGTATAGAACGCCGGAGTGTTATATATCATTTGCCTTGTTAGGGGCACCATTTGGTCATCATTTGGTCATAATTATTAAGGGTTAAATCATATATCTTGATGCAGTCTGCATTATAACAAAAGGGGGTATGAATTATCACCAATACTGTGAAAATGGCGATTATGTATATTTAAAATTTACCATCCATGACTATGATGTCATTTTCTATTTTAATAAATTATGGTGTATTTAAATGGGCTGTTATGGTTGCAAAGTATCAAACGAAAGGGGGGGTGGGGTTTGAAAAAAAATTTAGGGGGGTGGGTAGCAAATATGACAACCAAATTATAAAAATATCTACATCATAAGACAGTGTGCAGAAAGAGAGATAACTCTTTCATTTTAATATCACAAATTTAATATTTTTATCTGTCCAGTTTTATTATGGGCGATATTTTTCAGTTGGTCCAAATCTATAAAAAAGGGGTAATTTTTTTTTTTTGGGGGGGTGGGGGAATTCTAAACAGCATATTGTATTGCACAAGAAACAACAACTTCAATATAAATTAAAATCATATGACCAATTATAAATTCTTTCAATTCAATTATTCTGTGTCAGAAACATATTATGTGTCAAATTCTTCAATTGCACATTATTAGTTTAATGAACTTCATTGGAAATTTGCCAATATAAAATGTGCTGATGAAAGTTTTTTGTTTATCTCATCTATAATGCCATTTTCAATTGGTTATTTGGGATTTATATATAAAATCAAATAATACTGATATGGTTTGAATAGGTAAATTAAAAAATTTTAAGTTCTTACAACACATTAATTCTGTGTCAGAAACATATGCTGTGTCAAATATTTATTCACAATCCAAATTCAATGTTGTATCAAGCTTGAATGATGTGTCCATACTTGCCCCAACTGTTCAGGGTTCGACCTCTGCGGTCGTATCAAGCTGCGCCCAGCGGAGCATTTTATTTTTAACTAAAATACTGCAAAAATGGGGGAAAATCTCAATTTTTACCAAATTTTAGGAGCTGGCGAACATTTTTTAATTTTAATTTCTTGAAAAATGAAGAACTTACAGTGTATTTTCAGCAGTTTTGCAAAATGAAGCGTCAAAAAACAAAGGTTTTCTTAAAATTTACATAGTCCATAATCCAAAGAATGAAAGATTAATTTGGTGTGGCTGTATTAGAATATTTTTTGTTTTTATGTCCTGTCTTAATGTTTACTGAGTCATAATAGGTTATAAAGGATATATGCATGTGACAAAAAGCAAATTAACAGAGGATTCCTTGCTGTTATAAATCTTGAAATCAAAGGTAGGCCTAAATATCTACAACCTCATTTATTGAATCATGTGAATAGAAGGAAAAGATGTAAAACTTCAACTTGGATCTACAATTTTTGGAAAGGATGCAATTACATGTAGCTTGCAAGTGTTCCTAAGGCATGGGCCTCCGGAACCGGAAGTGTGCCTTGTAGCTACTATTAGACTTGTCTTCTACTTCATAAACTGTAGTTCCAATGATGATAGAGCTTTTTGGGAGGTTCTCTTCCATTGGTGTCATACAGATATAAGTCAACATTAACAACTTCACTGAGGGAAACATTGATTGAAACTTATAGGACTGGTACCGCGGTATAAACAGACATGGGATGAATATTTGGTAACCCAGTCATGAAACGTTTCCTGTTCAACAGCGCCACCTAAAGAATAAAAATCAACGTGCCACAATATATTTTCACCAAGTAGTCCCTACTAATATTTATCTGATTTCTGTTATTTTTGTTCTTTATAGATATATTTACTAATAATAACAACTGAAATCTTTAAATCAATTTGGTTTGTCCTTTTGGAAATTGCAAAGCTAATTTTTGAGCGAACCACAGACTGCCGTGTGACCAAATCACTTACTGACTTGGTGTAGAAATCTGTAATACACAGGCATGGCTTTCATACCCCAGTACTTTGTTTGTCAACAAAGGAAGACACATTTGAAAACTTTGAAAAAACTTGCACATTTACTCTTTTATGTGGTCTGGCAGGGATCACGCTCTTCAACAACATTGCAAAATGTGATTTTTTATTCAATCTGGCAACAGTATTCTATAGTTGGCGATATTTCTGGCGACAGAATTTTTCAATCTTTTTATAAAAAAAAATCTGACACTAATGTGAAAACATTTTAAAATGGTGACTAAGGAACATCATTTGTCAGTTTTATATAATTATCTATGATAATTGAACATTTTTAATCAGGCTTATAAACACAGCAGGTGTTTCAACAGTAAACAAACACTTAATCAAAAACTTGCACCTGCTGAGATCGTTTACACTTGACTGCTCAATTGATTGACCACCCCCTCTGAGGACAATTCAATTTATACACTATGGTAATACAGTGTATTTATATTATCAAAATTTTTATTAGGTAATTAGATGAAAATAAATATGCATGCTATTAACACATTTAACAGGTGTTTAAAAGCATTATATCATAAAATTTCCAATCAGCAAAGATTGTGATGTCACTTGTGGTTTAACATCAACAAACACGTGTGGAACAATCAATGTTTTATTAGCCTTGCCATCAAAATAAGGTCATTTCAGATGAAAGTTAACTTTATTTCATCAAAAATACTTTTCAGGCCATGTTATTTCAAATAGTAATGAATAAAAGAACAATCATGTATGTTTTAAAAAGGGGGAGGATGACATGGCGAATAAATTTTGAAACTGGTGACAAAAATGATGCTTTTGCAATTTTTTGGGCGACAGATTTTTGAATGCCAGCGGGCCATTTGATGCTCATAATGTGGAAATCCCTAGATGCCACTTTATAGGATATTCGTTTGTTGGGAAGCTGTCTTGTTCAATATGGAACTCAGTAAGGGTAAGCAAAGGCTTTACACTCAACTCTTGTATAAATGTCCACACTCCAGAAGAAAACTTTAAAGAAAAGTAAATAAACAAGAGAATCTCCACCAGTGCTTTCAGCACTTTCATTTAAATAACGAGTTCCTTTTTGTTGATAATATTTGAGGTAATATTTTTAACTAACATGAACATTATATTTACCGAAATTACTGAGGAATTAAAATCAATACCTGAACATTATTTATATAACTCCGTGCCTTTCCGGGAATCCCCAGACATGTGTATTAGCACTGTATAGTAAAACTTCCATGTGCGTGATTTACATAATCGTTTTTTTTGTCTAGATAAACTTGGAACTTGGATTTTTTGGAGATAACATTTGAAAAGCAAGTATGAATATTTAATCTTTGCTCTATGTATAACATACATTTATTGTCCCAAATACATTAAAACTAAGAGTTTGACACATTTCCATCCAAGTTTTGAACTTTCAGCCATTTTGTTTACCTTCTGTTCCATTCACATATAATGGTATAGCAAATTATCATCCATTGTTGGGAGCTTTACTTTGAAATTAATTTATTTTCAAAACTAACTCTGCATTTTCTAATTTGATGAATTGACCTATTATTCGAGAAAAACCTTATGATATGTAAGCTCAGACATGCGCATTGAATCTAAAATTTTTATGTCATATCAAGTAAAATTTTGATGCAGTAACAAATAGTAAAATTTGTCATCACTTATTCACATTGAACTCTTACTGAAAATTCTATACTTAACCTGGAATTTACATCAATTTTGAAAAAAAATACTCAATATTTCAGGAAAAAAAGGAATACACTCACTGTAATTGATCTCACTTACATGTAGCAAAGGACAACTCTGTGATAAAATTCCATTTGAAATTATACGCTACTACTGTTGCAATCATTCCAGCACTTTGATTACTGGTATAATTAAATATGAAAATTTAAAGGTATGTGAGTTAGTGAAGACTCCATCTTGTAAAATTAAAACTGGAAAACATGGATTACATCTAGAGGTCATGTGATCTTCAGTATATTGAGATATGATTAAAAAGGATTTCATAATGTAAAAGTAAACCCGATTAATCTAGATTCATAAAAATATAGATAATACTTTGTACAGGCACTGTTAGGAAGATCCAACAAGTAATTCAACTTAAAAACTTTAATACAATAAATTAATGGTGTATATAAACAGTTCAATATAACTTAAATTAAATACATGATTAAAATTCTAAAATAACTAACAAAGCATGTTAAAATTTTAAACAGATAAACAAGAGTAAATAAATTTTAAACAAAAATAATGTAGCATAATTTGGAGCCTTTTCTGTTCCCACAGATATATTTGAAGAGGTTTCAGAAGAGGTCTTACTACTCAAAGTAATCGTCTGTGTGCTATACCAGTACAATGTATTTCTGAAGGCAAATTTAAAGAAGTAACTACTTACTATATTGTTTGGAAATTGCATTTGAACACAGTAAACTGAAATTTCTAGTACAGTCAGAAGAATACTTAAGAGTTCATACTTGTCATATATTGTATACTTAAATGTAAAATGTACCTAAATTTTTTGTTTGTAGTAAATCTAGGTTTTTAAATAAATGTTTTGTTTTCAGTTATACTTCAAGTTAAGTAAAACTTTTTAAGTTTTTACTTAACCCATGTTCATATGGCTAATAGAAAATTACTGAGAATTTATGGCAATTGTCCACATAACACATTACAAACATTTAGAGTCAAATTACACAAAAGATAAGGGTGGGATTTTTTGATGTAATAATTCATCTAAAATTCTAGAACTGCTAATATTTATAAATTGTAAGATATTTGAAGAAAATTGTAGTGTCATGTTGTTATATTGGTATAGTATGATGTTTCTGTTATTGAGGTACGCTGGTATTGTTTGGGGTAAGTCTTAACTTCTTACGAACTGATGAGTTAGCTGACATTGATAATTTCTTTGGTTTAGGTCGGTTTAATTGGTTCATAACATCATAGTCCTGATTTGACAGTGTAGGATCCACAAAATTAAGTTCAGGATTGTACTGAAATGGTGTCAGCATATCATCTAAAATATTTGATCTAGGAAGATTCAGTGCATTTATGTTTTGTGTTGGAGGAGAAAGGAATTGCCTTGTGTTATTCTGTATAAATCGTGGAACCATGATTTGGTTCTGATTAAAGACTTTGGTGTAAGTTGAAGCAATTGTACCAGTCATATTATGTCGTGGTAATTCATTGTATACAGGGGCATTGCTTTTTTCATAGGTTGAACAAGGCTTATTTTTATTGAAAGATGTAGCTTTGCTAATATTTTGGTATGTGTTTTGGTCAGTTGAAACCCCCGACCTGTTTAAAAATAAATTTTGTGTTTTTCCATCAGGAAACACAAACTCTTGAGTGTATGGAAATGCAGAGAGAGTTCTAGAGTTTGTGTCCATGTTTCTGTCAACCATCATGTTAACATCACTGAATGTGAATGGCTGATAACGGTGTTCATTCATTGGTTGGTTTAGGTCATGGCCTCTAGGTCTTCTGCTGAATGCTACATCTGCTACATGTAGTTTATGATTTGAATTAGGTGTAGAATGCAATGGAAATCTTACATTTGGTAACAGTGGATCATGTTGCTGTACAAAATGTAAATTTTCTGGTGGTATATTATAACTTGGCAAGTCATAGCCTTCATAAAGAAGGTCAACAGTTGAAGAAATTAGGTTTTGAGCATCGGTGTCCTCATTGATTTGAGCAAATGTGGCCACTGATGTCTGTCTAGGTTTATCTTGAGATGATTCCTTGCATGTGTTAGTATATACTGTAGTCTGGTGTTTGTTTTGTTTTGGTACAGTATTGGTATAGTATGGCACCCAGTCACACAGATTACTTGTATAGGTACTGGGAATGCTACTACTACTTTTGGGAATGACATTTTGCAGTTTCATAGAAGGAACCACTGGACAAACTGGTGTTTGTTGGGCATTGTTGAAATACAATATTGGTAAATTTGATGATAAAACCTGAGTAGAATTAACAACTGTATTCATTTTAGATGATATAACACCCATTGAAGCTTTTAAATTACAATTTGAAATTGGTAAAGTTTTTGTTTTCTGCAAATTATCATTTTGATCTTTGATGCTAAAATCTGACACAGATGTATGTCCTTCAGTACTGCTGTCTGGTTCGATCAGAGTATTTGTTGTTTTGTCAGCAGGATAAACTGTACGATGTATTATGTTCAAATTGACCTGTGGTGGAATAGGTTTACTATTTGTTGTTGTAGCCTCGTTACCACTAGAAGCCACTGGTTGTTGACAAGAAACAACTGTCTTACTAATGTTGCTGCTAGGTGTTGAGATGGAGCTTGTCTGGTGTAACTTATCATGCTTCTTCCTGAAATAGAAATTTAAAGTTCATGTTCATATATAATTTTATGAACTTGTAATTTATTTTACAATTTTTTTTTTAATCAAATTTAAAAAGACACTTCTTTTTGGCTACATTTCAATCTACTATAATGATAACATCATAACTCTTACCTCCTTTAATATCTAACTTTTCATTTATAACAGGCCTCAACAACTTCAAGCAATTTGTCAGGAACCACCTGCAAAGCAGGATATGCATACCCTAAGGGGATGTCACATCACTTGCATTTTATAAAATATGAACATGAAATAATATGTGTCTGTGAGACAACTGACTGGTGTATCTCCCTCAAGCAAAGCTCTATCCACAGATGCTTTTTTGGTTTAACTTTTTTTTGTAAGGTTTGAATCTACTAAACAACTAGTTTGTCCTTGAATACAGCAAATGAAAGATAATTTGTGGAAATATATATATATATATGGTGGATTGTAATTGGCAGCATTAAGAATGTTTATAATTGCAAAAGATTGATAAGTCAATAATTAATTGCAACTGTCATGGATGTTACATGCAATGTAATGACAATCACCTATGTAATTTTTTTCTAACTTCTGAATTAGTATACACTTATCTGTCACATAAAAAGTGCAAAGTGTGTTTTAACTTGAGAAAGATATATCTCCTGCTTAATATTTTGGTTAAATTTATTTTCTTTCACCAAAAAATATAATTTACGATCATTGTCTATTATGGTCTTTATAGCTTATATACTTAGGTTCACATGATTCAAGCTCAAGTTAATAGTACCACATAGTAGCTTGTACAATATTACACTGCTTTATTTGAAAAATTAAATTTTGTTCTAAGGATTACATAAAGTGGTTATGGAAGGTGCAATAACTCTTTATTATATTTTGAAAAGGCTTATTCCTACCAATTTAAAGATGGTACAGAAGATCATTTCAGGAAAAGTCATAATTAAAGTTACTTAAATAAATTTAAAATATAATTAACTTGGATAAGAATTAACGACAACCTTAACCATTCTTCTATTAATTTTTTTCTCTCCAGTAATCTAAAGTCAAAATGTGGTTTTATCAGTTAAATCAATCTGATCAAACCCAGTGCAGTGTATCAGAACATCAGGTTTTAATAAGATTGATAGATAAATGATCTAATTTTTGCAACATTTATTACAGTAACATGACAGTTTATCACATCCCTGAAAACAAAGTTTTTGGCCTATATGGTCTGTCTTTCCATTGGTCTGTTTGACTCTCAATGACCAACGCCTTTAGTCCTTTATCCAATCTTCATGAAAAGTTGCAAATTTTTAAACTCTGCATTTAAATTCAAATTCAGCACAAACTCAGAAATATCAGGATTAGATAATGGATGCATTGCAAGACAGACAGATTTTATGGGATTCGAAAATGTTAACCAGTATATTGAAAATTTTCCCATAAACACTTAATTTTCAAATTCTGCAGGAAAAAAATATATTCATGCAGTCATAGGTTTCCAGATCCATTTAAATTTCCAAATTTGGACGTGCGTACTGTCTTTAAATTGGTAAGGGTCAGCTTTTTCAAAACATGAAGCCATTCACGTAAAATAAAGATATCTATCACTTTTTAATGCATTAACTAATATAATACTTTAAATTTAGGATCATATCAATGCATGCAGATATAATGTATAGTTAAGAATAACATACTTTTTCAGTTTGATTTTTTCTACCTTGATCTCTGCCACTCCTATATGATCAACTGACATTCCATTAGGTAGGAAGGACAACAGGTACTCTGCTAAATCAGCCTGGTCTGATAACAAAAGTTCTATATATCTAGTGGTCTGAAACAAAACAGTAATTTATTAAGCATTTAAACTTTTCTACTATCGTTTCTATAGAATCAATTTTAGTTATTATACCCCCACTCTGAAGGGGTCCATCCATCACCTTTCACAAAATGTTTGGTTGTAAAATTTTCAGCAACTATAGGCCAAAAGTAATTCGTAGTTGGTGTGAAGCATGAATATGATGAGTTGTAGGGTGGGTGTGGATTTTTTACCTTCATGTTTAACAATGCCACCTTAACATTTTCACCATATTGACTATGGGAAATTTTTGGTTGTAAAATTCTCTGCAACTATAGACTACAGCTATTTTATAAAGTAGGTGGTGAGAAGCATGGTTATTTTGAGTAGTAAGGTGGTTACTGAATTTGTACTTGTTGCACATCCTCTCCCTGTTTAATGATGTCACCTTATATTTTTGACCATACAGACTAGGGTAATTTTTCATCAAAAAATTCTCAGCAACTATAGAGTACAACTATTTTAAGTTGATGCAAAGCATAACATTTTGAGTTGTAAGATGTTTACAAGTTTTATACCTGTGGCAGATATACTTCATGTTTAATGATGCTGCCTTACATTTTTACATTCACTTGACCCAACAGGTAAATCACTTGGTGTCTGTCCTCCGTCGTTGTCCATCAACTTTTACAAAAATCTTCTCTTCTGAAACTAGTGGGCCAAATGGAATCTTGTCTGAAACCACTTGACCAATTGGAACCAGACTTGGCAGCAATGGTTCTTAGATGGTCATCTTTCAGAGGTGTAGCCGATGACCCGGACTGTCAACCAAGACGGCCGCCACAACCAAACTTAGTTTAACATAGGTCCCTATGGGAAAATTCATTGAAAAATCTTCTTGTCTGAAACAACTTGACCAATTGGAACAAGACTAGGCAGCAATGGTCCCTAGGAGGTCCTCTTTCAGAAATGTGTCCGATTTCGTGGATTGTGAACCAAGATGGCTGCCACAGCAGAGCTGAATTTAACAATTAGGACCCTATTTGAAATTCATTCAAAAATCTGCTTGTCTAAGCCAATTAGAACTAGACTTGGTAGCAATGGTCCTTAGATCGTCCTCTTTCAGAAATTTGTCAGATGACCTGGACTTTCAGCCAAGATGGCCGCCACAGCCAAACTTAGTTTAACATAGGGCCCTATGGGAAAATTCATTGAAAAATCTTCTTGTCTGAAACCACTTGACATATTGGAGGCAGAGTTGTCAGCAATGGTCCTTAGGAGGTCCTCTTTTAGTAATGTGTCCAAATTGTTAACCAAGATGGCCGCCACAGCCGAACTTAGTTCAACATAGGACCTTATAGCAAATTCACTCAAAAATCTTCTTGTCTGAAACTACTAAGCCAATTGGAGATAAAGTTGGCAGCATTGGTCCTTAGATGGTCCTCTTTCAGAAGTGTGCCTATTGACCTGGACTGTCAACAAAGAACTGCCACAGCTGAACTTAGTTTAACATAGAACCCTATAGAAAAACCAGCCAAATTGACTGCAACACTTAAATTCTTTGTCCTGGTCAAGATGAAAAGTTAAATCCAGGTGAGGGATACAGGCTCTTGAGAGCCCCTAGTTTACTATATGGACTATGGAAATTTTTGGTTGCAAACTTCTCAGCAGCTATACCTACAACTAATTTATAGTTGGCATGAAGTACAAGTTATAAGATGGGGTGCAATTATGCACCTTTGATCCATCCAATTCCTGTTTAATTATGCTATCTTACAGTTTTCATAATATTAAACAATGGGTGTATTTATAAGCTCTAATCTTTCAGCTCTCTTTATTGTATTCTAACTGTACAAGAACATGAATATTCAATAAATATGCAAATATTTGATGGATACTATTAACCTGAATGACCTTGAGGAAACTTTGAGGGTGGTTGCAGATTCTTCATCATACCAATTTTTAGGTTGATTTGGCTGGTTTCTTGTAACATGAACAAGTGAATAAAACTTGTTTTAAATCTTCTGTGATGGCCTGGTCTACTCTAGAGACAATGAGTAATATATGGACCCTCTTCTGCTAGTGTTTCTAACTAAATTTAAATTCAGGTAGCAAGTTTAATGAGATAGATTTAAGGTTTGTATGTGAATAAAGTTTATTCTAATATGACATCCCATACATCGTCAAATGTTGTATTACCAGATACATACGTGTATATCCACTTATAGAACATGCATATAGAGGCTTTTATTTAAATGCAAATTGTGTGAACTTTAACAAGAAAAAATATCTTTTTCCACTTAAAATTGTTTATCTTTACAAAGAAATCATGCAATACAACCACAACAGATGTGTATAACAACAATTATGGTAATTTTGTACACTGGAAGACACATTTACTTAGGCCGTGCCATCTTGATTTTTGAATTACATAATTTGAATGTGCAAATGGTTATCTTATGAAAATAGTCTTATTCAAAATATGCTTTTAAAAATACAGATTGCATCATATAAATTGCAAGAGAAATGGAACGTCCAAACTAATATCAGATACATATAGGATTACTCAAATGAGCAAAATTAGCATATTTGTCCTATTAAAAATAGAAATAATTCATGGGTATTATAGAGTTGATGTAATTTACACATAGGCTGGGCCTTCATATTCGTATTTTATACTTTGCTATCGCTCGGTATAAAATATCCGAATATAAAAGCCCAGTCCATGTGTAAATTACTTCAACTCTATAACTCCCGTCAATTATTTCTTAATTAAAGCCCTTACAATGAACTATCATCAACAACAACAAACAATGAAAAAAAACTACAATTAAGTGTAAAGCTACATAATATAAGATAAAGTATAAAAACCATATAAACATGTCAGTTTAGAAATTTGAGTTATTTCCCTTTAAACAATGAAAAGATTAATTCTCTCGTTTCATAGACTGGTTAGCTATACATAATAGCTACACTTTCGTAATGTTTCCCCTTCCTTTTTATTTAGATGATACCGAAAACCCACAATTAATTTATTTTGGCCTTAAAGACAAAGTACAATTTTCACAATAATCTTTAATTTAAAAAAAAATATATATCAAGCCTTACCCGTTTTCTGTTTTCCTCATCTGTTGGATCATAGTCACAAAGGATACCTAGTAGAGTGCTAAAGACTTCTTTCTTTTCTATGTAGTTAAACTTAATCATATTCATTAGGGCAGTAAAAGGTACCAGTTCATGTTTACTGATGGTTTCCATTTTCAAGAAAAGTTCCTGAAAATAAGTAATATTTCATTTAGCATTTTTGCATTTGAAATCTGAAAGATTTCTCTTGGATTGTATATAACACCTGTCAATAATATTAAATAACTGTAATTTTGAATTTTGCTAATGTTGAGTTTTTAACTTTTTTCAACATAAAGTTGGCTTGTAATGCATATCATCATCATGTAACATTATGTAACAAATGTATCATGAATTCAAGCTCACTGTTGGTTAATTGTAATTACTGAGTGATTGGACTTTTTATGGAGTTTATAAAAAAAAATATTTGGAAATGTGTTTGACAAAATTACATTACAACACTGTTCAGTAAAACATACATTTAAAATTTAACTTTTTTCATATTGTGTCATCAGGAGTAGTGGCCCTTTAATCATCAAATACAAAATATTATCAAGTTAGAAGTTCCCAAGTTTCAGGTTTACATAATTATTTGGCTTTTTTCTAGCTGACGTTTTCCTATGTATGAAGAGCCAGAATAAGTTACATCCTAAATAACTCTTTAACCTCTTGACCAAATGAACTAGTTTGATATATGAGAAATCTGAGAGAGTCTCTATAAAATTTGCCATATGCAATAATTGTAGTTTTTATAGCTTAGTTGGAGATTTCAGTCTTTATTTTTATTGTCCAAAATATTCTTCAGATGTAACAAGGTACTCAGTTTTCAACAGTAAAATCTTAAATTGATGCCTCCAAAACTAAAAATCAATTTACGTTAGTTATGTCTCAATTCTAAATTTAAAAAATTCTCTTTTTCTTCATAATCTGACCGCCTCGGTGGTCTCGTGGTAGCGTGCTCGCCCCGAGTGCGGAAGGTCACGGGTTCGATACCCGGCCGGGTCAAACCAAAGACATTAAAATTGGTATTTGCTGCTTCTCCACCAAGCACGTGGCATCTAGGAGTAAGAGCAAAGACTGGTCGGCTCGGAGTCAGTATAATGTGTCCGAGTGAGGTGATATGTCTTCCTGCGGACAGTTACCTCGTGAGCTAGCACATTAAAAATCCGACTTAGCGTGTCGGTCTAGTACAAAGCAGGGATCATATTCATTATCATATCAACATGTTCTCGTCCTGATATGCACCTGGTTGCCACTGGACGTTAAACAACAATTCATCCATCCATCTTCATAATCATATTTAAATCCAGTGCAAAGCAAATGTTTTTTAAACAGATTTCTAGTCAATTATAAATTATAGCATTATTCACCAGTTTCAAACCCCATTTTTTGTGCAAGCAATTGTTACCCAGGTATTATGATGTAAAGGCTAAAAGTAATTTTTTGGTCTCCCAAATGTACTAATTAAACTACTTCCTACCATGTAACATCATAAAGTACAGGATATTGGTACGATTTTAATTTGGTGAATTCCAGATAACTATTTCAGAATACTCCTGAGTCCAACATTGAATTAATCCTGAATCTAAGAATTTTGGTGAGTCCCAGCCAAAATTGATGAGTGCAGTACTCGCCTAGATGAGTTAAAACTCTGAAACAAAATCATGAAAGCCTGAATTGATTTCTTTCTGTCCCATAAAAATTTAATATTTTTACTTCAGAGTTATATAATAAATTATTTTCAGTAACTGTTGCAAAATACTTCAACCACAGGGACTCTTTCTATTGATTTTTTGGTAAACAACATTCTAGATATGGGGGGCCCCAATGTACTATATATCATACTAAAAGCCGGCATTATTGTAATACAATCTGTCTGTATGTACGTACATCCAAAATGTCCCAAGAAATCCCAGAGGGTAAAAGATGGAAACTTGCAATTAGGCATCATGTAAGAGTATTTGACGAAGTTGGATATGATTCTGGGTTAAAATATGACCAGAAAGGAAATTCAATGGTAGGCCCAAGACCACAATTAGCGTACACTTTTCATTGTCCACAGATTTAATCTCTTATATAAATTTACTGTATTTCTTCCCTTTTTTCTTCCTCCTTTGGGCCAGGTGAGCTATTGTCATCACTTGGTATCGTCGTAAACTTTCCTTTAAAGATCTTCTCCTCTGAAACCACTGGGCCAATTGGAACATAACTTGGTAGCAATGGTCCTTAGGTGGTTCTCTTTCAGAAGTATATCCGATGACTCGACCCGTCATCCAGGATAGCCACCAGAATCGAACATAGTTAAACATAGGACCCTGTGAGAAATTTATTTAAAGATCTTCATGTCTGAAAAACCACTTGGCCAATTGGAACAAAACCAATGGTTGTTAGTTTGCCCTCTTTCAGAATTATATATGATGACCCTGTCCACCATCCAAGATGGCTGCCAGAGCGGATCTTAGTTTAACATATGACCTAATGGGAAAATTCACTTCAAATGAACTTGACAACAATGTTCCAGGCTGCCAGTCAAGATGGAAATAGTCCATGTGAGCAATACAGGCTCCTGGGAACCTCTACTTATTATTTTCTGCCCCTTATTAAAACATTTTTAAATGGTTTTTATTATAAATTTATATTAGAATGTTCAAAGTTGATGTTTAAAAAAGTTTGAATGAGCTGTTATAAGTAAAAGTGATGATTTGGTCAGATGGATATGGGTCAATATTTAGGTTGTCATCTGCTGTCTTCAAGAATTCTGATACCCTAGAAGATATTTTTGCCAATATATTGAGTTAGCAATGATGAATTTTTTTTAAATTTTAATATTATGACAGGAAGTAAGTATAATTTCCAAATGAGAAAGTTTTTCAAGTTTCCGCAGGTTCGTTTTTCATAATTGAATTTTATTTTAATATGAAAATCCACTGTGAATTAATTGTGGTCTAAGACCAGTATCCAGTAAACTGGTGAAATCTATGTAAGCTGGGATGATGAAATCAGATGGTGACTCACGAAAATTATATGTGCCATTTCAAATAACAGTGTTGAAATTTTTGTACTTCCCTTCATGTTAAAAATCAGTTGTCCAAGAATGTCTTTTAGATAACTGATGAAAAAAACATGACAAAATGTGTATAAATAACACTACTAAGAATTGTCGGTGCCAAAGGTTTCGGAATTTCAGAGATATGCCTCAGGGCATAATAATTGGGGAAAAACTACTGATATACTTTGAGATATCCAGCAACAGGGAAATCTTTTCAACAATTCAGTATAGGATGTTGAAACTTGTATACATGCCATGTCAAATAATGGTGTTAGAATTTTTGTAACTCCCCTGGAGGATCTGAAAATTTGAAAATTGATTTACACCATTGGAAATGGAAAACATAGAATTAAATGATTTAGTAACACTTTAAGGGTTTTCTGAGCCAAAGGTTTCAGAATTAGGATATATGCCTTAAGGGCAGAATTATTTTCAAAACAAAGTATCCAATAGTATTGAATTTTTAAAGAATTAAAAACAATTTCCTATTCCAAGGGTTTTAGGAATTTGATATATTCCCCTTAAGGTAATATACTGAACCGCAAAAGAAACGTCGCACAAAATGACATGTTCACATACATTTATTTCAAAGTGACATTTATATATATTTTAAATTAATTTTTACAAAATTTAATGAATGACACAAAAACGTCACAATTGTCGCAACGTCACATATTTTCAATGCTGTGCTCCCACGTCCGTTAATAACGTGTATGTCCTCCACCGGCACCAATTACTGCGGCACATCTTCGGTACATGGAGTTGATGAGCCGATTAATAAACGCCATCGGAATACGTGCCCATACTCTCTGAAACGCTTGTGAAAGTTCAGCTGCAGTTGTCGGACTTGGCTGCTCATTATTCAACCGTCTTTGAACTTCGTCCCATAAATGTTCAATAGGGTTTAAATCTGGACTCAAAGCCGTCCAATCCATAACATTAATGTTATTCTGCTGTAGGAAGTGTCTTGTGGCTCTTGCGGTATGCGCACGTGCATTGTCCTGTTCGAAAGTCTTGTTTTGATGACGTGCGAAATGGGGCTGAACATGGGGTGTCAAGACTTGGTCGATGTAACGGGCAGCTGTTATGCCATTTCCTCTGCCTGGGCCAAGGTTCTGAAAGATGACTGGACCAAGTTTAACGTTAAGGCCGATTCCACCCCATACCATGATGCTAGGTCCTCCCCACGCGTCTGTTTCCAGAATGCAGCTGTCTTCGTAACATTCCCCGCGTCTTCTCCACAATCTGGTTCTGCCATCGGCTGTTGAAATGCTTTCGTCAGAGAAGATGATGTTACGCCATTGTCAATTTCGCCAATTCTGTCGCTGAGTGGCCCACTGAAGACGAGCTTGACGGTGTCAAGGAGTAAGAATAGGTCCTCTTGCTGGACGGCGACATCTCATGTTTCTAGCAGCTAATCGCCGACGAAACGTATCATTACTTATGGGTCGTCCATGTGTTCCAACAGTGTTTCTGGCAGTTTCGGCAGCTGGGGTGAACCGATTCATCAAATGGTGACGAACAATGCCTCTATTCTGTCTAGGGGTATTGACTTGGGGTCTACCACTCCGTGGACGGTCATTTGTGCTGTTTGTTGCATTGTACCGTGTTCGTAGACGTTCAATTGTTCGAACAGCACAGTTGAAGTCGTTGGCAATAACTCTGGCAGATTGCCCAGCATCCAATCGACCAATGGCCTGTTCTCTCTGTTGTGGCATAGCTTCTGTGTCAACACTGATACTAACACTCTTTAATTTTCTCCGGCCTTTTATACCCATAAAGGAGCATGAATTTCACGAACATTTAAGATTTAAGAAAAATTACTGCCAAGTGTGTCCCACGAGCGGTTTTAGGTACGGTCGCTCTACGATATCAACTGAAAATTATTCAACCGAAAATTTAATTCACAGGTAATTTAATCTTACCTGGTGATGTAATCGTAATACTGATTATATAAAAATCATTAATTAATATTTATTTTGAATTTTGCTAACATTTTGAAAAAGCGACGTTTCTTTTGCGGTTCAGTATATTAGCAAAAATTTCTATTTCAAGATCCAGGCAGCAAAAATGAAATCTTGAAAAGAACAATCCTTGGGGCATTGCCACTTGAGGGTCTGTAAATTTTAAAAACAATTGTCCAAGAACTCCTTTTATTACATTGTAAACGGTGATTTACCATAGTATCTGAGTGAAAGAAAATCTGGTATTAAAATCAGTTAATCACATGTGAAAAGAACACCCAGTATTTCATTCTAGAAAGTGACGTCACAATTGCTGTGGAGAAATATCAAAAGACATAGTCTGTTTTATTTCAATTTATTTCTGCTAAAAAATGCTAGATTCTGTACAATATAATTAAAGTATATCTAATCGCTGAATTGAAATATCAGAAATAAACAACCTGTGACCAAACTACAGCTGTAAGTAACTCGTTCCCTGCAAGCACTCGTGATTTACTGCAAAGTTTGGTCACTTGTTGTTTATTTCTGGTATATTCAGGGATTAGTTATACTATAATTACATATTAATTGAATATAGAAACTATATAAAGTGGCATGAAACTATATAGTTTTCTGATCCAAGGGTTTCAGAATTTGGATATATTTCCTGAGGGCAGAATTATTGCAAACATATATGTATAGTTTGAGATATTCAGTAAAAGTGAAATCTTTTAAACAACTCAATAGGATGTTGATATGTATATGGTTCAGACTGACATGATATAAAATTGTGATACTTTTAAATTTTAAGGGGGATTTCACAAATTTAAATACAGAATTTAGTTATTCAGTGTACCTGCAGTTTTGAATACTTATTTTCAAACCGTCTTTTCAAAGAATCAGTATATACTGTCTGGACACCTCAGTTCCTAAAATGCATTTTTCAGAATTTGAATACCCTAATCAACATGACTTGTATAGTCACTTGGTTGAAAGATGCAACGAGTTAAGTCGTAACATAAACTAAAACAATTGAACTCACCTAATTTTGTTCAAAAATGTCTTCCAGAGAAACAAAAAACATCCTCCAATGGAATTTTCAATGTAAAATGGAGATAACTCTTCCTATATTTTATAAAATTAAGTAAAACAACCCCACGATGTGTGAAATATGCACTAAGTGCATTAAAAATATTTAAAATAACAGTTTTACAAATTTTAGGATAGGTGCGAGTTGATAAATTTTTATTAATAATTTTTTTGAAATTTTCAAATGCATTAATTTTTCTATTTGAAATTCCTTATTCAGAATCATTTATGAGGGTTACAAACATAACCTTTATAAACAACTTTACATTTTTTATGTTTTCTTGGACGACTCAATAAGGTTAATTAACCAACAAAAGATTCTAACAGTTAGACTCTCAAAATGTGAAAAATCCATTTTATGAACAGACAGTAAGTTTGGCTTCTTGCAAGGTCAGGTTATTTAAAATTTTCAGATTTCTCATTTTTTTTTTTCTTCCAAAAATATCAAATGGTTGACATCTAGATATTCAAAAGCATGGTTAATAAATTCTCTCCCTTTTGTCCTGGGGCTAAAAGGGAGACAAATTTATTATCTCCCTTACCTACATTGGTTAGGAAAAGATAACTCACTCTGGTTTCTCATTAAAATGGAATTTAAAGCTGCAACTGCTTTACATTAATTTACTTAACTGCAAGTGGACAAAATGGGCATGTAATGTAATGTATAAAATATTGTAAAAAACTGAAATTCTTCCCTCATTATTCATTTTTATTTTATTAAATTATTTTTACTGTCTAGACACCTCAGTTCATAAAATGGATTTTTCAGGATTTGAATACCTTAATCCATATTATCTAATGACTTGGGCGAAAGATGCAATGAGCTAAGTCGTAACCGAAACAATTAAACTTATCTAATTTTGTTCAGTCATGTCTTCCAGAGAAACCTATGGAATTTTCAATGTAAAAGGGAGATAACTCTTCCTATGAGATTTTATAAAATTAAGTATTACAACCCCCTGATGCATGTAATGTGTATAAAGTGCATTAAAAATATTTGAAATAACAGTTTTACAAATTTTACGATAGGTGTGAGTTGATGAATTCAAATTATTATTTTTTTTTAATTTTCAAGTGCATTAATTTTTATATTAGAAATTCCCCATTAAGAATCATTTGTGAGGTATACAAACATAACCTTTATAAACAACTTTAAATTTTTTATGTTTTCTTGGATGACTCAATAAGGTTAATTTACCAACAAAAGATTGTCTAATAATTCTAACGTTTAGACTTTCAAAATGCGAAAAATCCATTTTATGAACTGAGGTGTCCAGACAGTAAGTAGATTTATGATTTGTTATTTAAAAGAAATTTGGGGGCAATTTGATCACCAAAAATATTTTAATAATATAGAAAAGTATATTACCAAAGAAATTGATTCTTTGGTATTGGAAAAACTTCATACTAAATATTGTAAATTTACTTTAGGTGTTAGAAGTAAAGCATCTAATGATGCATGTAGAGGTGAATTAGGTAGCCTACCTATCATCTACTCAGTTTTTATAAGTATTATAAGGTATTGGTGTCATCTAGTAAAAGATGGATCTGATGATTGTCTATTATCAAACGCTTTTCAATTGTCTAAATCAATGGCTCAAGATAAAAAAGAGTCATGGTATTATTGTATTCAAGAAATCTTAAAATATTTCAATTTAGAATATTTCCTGAATAATAATAACAATGTTAAAACAAGTTACATTATAAATACAGTAAACTCAGTTTTAAAATAAAAAATTGTGAACATATGGAAAAATAGGTTATTTGTGGACAAGAAAAAAGCAGATTTGGGAAATAAACTTAGAACTTATAGATTATTCAAAAGTTACTTTAATTATGAAACATATTTAAATATTGGAAATAGAGAACAAAAAAGATTCTTATCTAAATTAAGAGTGAGGGATCATTCCCTTGAAATAGAAAGGGGGCGTTATTTCATAGTTGAGGCTAAAAACAGTTTATGTAAATTATGTAAAACCTATGTTGGAGATGAAAAACATTTTCTACTTGAATGTAAATGCTTAAATGACCAAAGGAAAATATTTATAAATAAAATAAATAAAGAATTTAAAAATTTTAATCTATTGATGACTACAGACAAATTTAATTGGCTTATATCATTAGAAGATTACATTGTCATTAAGGGTCTTCAGCACCTAAATGAAGAATTATATATATAGTAAGAGAAATGAACTTTTGTCAGGGTCTGATTTGCGGGCTTGATCTGGATCACAGTGTGTTAATATACATGTGTTGTAATGTACTGTAAGTTTTCTTTAGTTATTATTCCTTTTATTTACAATTTTCAATCGTATTAATAGTTTACAATAACATTCATTATCCTTGTTTAATCTTCATTTGTATTTTGTTCAATATAGGATTAAAGACGATTTTTTATGAATCTGGTACTGTTTTTGGCAGCTGAGCAATTGAATAAAAAAGTCAACAAAGTCATTTACATATCGAAAAAACAAGGAAACTTGCATTTTGATAGTTTTTAATATAATCTGAAGTGTACAGAATCCATGTAATGTCCGATTTTTTCTGTTTGAAGAATCCAACTTGCGTTGTTTATAAATATGACCTTGCAATCTTGACTGTGACGTCCATGCAGCAAATTTTCGTGGAATTTTTTAAAACGCAATTTTCATCAATTTTTAAACCATTTCTCATTAGATTTTAACTATTATTGTCGGTATCATCCATAAAATTTATTCTTTTACAGCATCCTTCACATTTAATGTCTCATTTGAAACTTTAAATAATCAAGAAAGTGCATGAATATACTTGCCATATATGGGTTTATCAATGTATAAACGTTTAGGATTTTGCCCTTCCCACCAATGAAATTCTTGTATTTTATCATATGCAAATTAAAATGGAATTATCATTAATTATATTTTATTGTCATGCCGGGCTCCATGATTGGAAAAATAAAAGATCTGTATCTATATCTATCTTGTTTTTAAATTGATACAAATTTAAGTAATTTCTGACCCTTTATCAGCAGCACTAAAAGAAAATCCTGCTTACTTATATTGTAAATATAGGCGGGAAGTAACTTTTGGCAGCGACCTCTGAGCTTCGCAATTATCGCCCCTTGAAAACTGTAATCAACTTCCGTATCGAATGACGCCAAACACTACAATGTGAAGGGGGATTATAATTGACTAATCGTTATGTTTTATGAACTGTCTTTCGATCTTTGAGCTGTTCTATATCGTATAGAATAATGTCTGCTGCTAAGACACATAAAAATCCACCAGTTCCTCCTTTAGAACTTATAGACAATTCTCCCGATTCGAGCGACGAGGAAAATATCAATGCCAATAATGAACAAGCAGAAATCGTGAATAGGGATGCCTCACCGGAATCGGGAATTGATCTTGCTTCAAGAGGGACTACAGATTTTACTGAAGCAACGATGGTTTCAGAATCCACAGAGAGGACAGTAATACCCCCAAATGAGTTGTTTAATTTTGATCTGACGAATCCGGATGAAGTTGTTAAAATGTTAGAGAATGTTAATTTAACAGATGAGGACACTGATGTGCTTTTACAGGAAGCTTATAATGTAAATATGAAATTAAAGGAGATTTTGAGACGTCAAGAGCAGTCTGGAGGTAGACTAAATCCAGCTGATGCTGCAGCACTAAATGGTTCAAATGTTGTAGTTGTCCCAGGACCAAGCAAGAAGGCTTCAGTACCCAATTCTCGGATTAACTCTGCCAGTAAAAAATCTCAGTTTGCTAAAACACAGCCGCTTCCTCCAATTAACAATTTATCAACCCAAAGTTCAAACATGAGAGTACCTTCAGCTGTTTATAGTGCTTCACTTCAACGACCAGTACCTCCACCATCAGCATCACAAACCAGTCACAAAAGGAAAGTGATGTCATCACAGGATAGACGAATGGGATCAAGAAATCCTTCAGCAGTAACGGTTAATATCTTCATAGCAATACTGATATTAATTATTATTCTTCTCTTATTAGGTTCTTTCAAAAATGATTTTCTGCTTACCAAAATTAATTTGACATTATACACACAGTTTATAAAATTGAAAAAGATAAGGTGTACATGTACAGTTGTATCTACAGCATCCCATTAGGTTGTAAATTGTACAGTTTTACTTTATTAGATAAGCAAATAACATTTATTATTATAGGTTCGGTTTTTAAAGTGAAAACATTTGACAAGATTGATCTGATTTTTTGATTTATGACTGTCATTTGAAGGCATGTTTAAGACGATTAGCCTTTTGACTGTATGTGAAGTTTAAACAATACCTTTGCTTGAATTTTTGTCATGCGCATGCAAATGGATATTTTTATGAAGAATTTTTAATCTCCTTTTGCATATTAAAGAGAAAAATTATTGCTTACCCGAAATAAAGAAATATTGATTAATAAGAGTTTGTGCACATTCTACATGTAAATATATATAAACAAATTTCCAAAAGCTTTCAAGAAATTTCAATATGATTATACTAAGATGCATATAAAAATTAAATTAGCTGGTAGGTAAATAAAGTATATCTTCCGTGATGTCACATTATATCTTGAGGAGAATTAAAAATCTTTCTTGATGCTGTAATTAGGCATGTCTTGTCTTGCAAGTCTTTGTTGTGAGTTCTTCAACATTACGATACATCGTATATATGTATGCAGCATATTTATAATGGTTGTAATTAAGACCTTTTATGTGAAATTATTTACTGGATTACTCACTTCACAGCTACATGCAATATGTCATTTCAAATGGATTGGACAACAGGCTACATTTGTGTAGGCCTATACAAGTTCTCTCCATGAATCAAGATGGATGAACAAAACACAACATATAGAATAATATTATATATTATATAGACATCATAAAAAAATCCAACAATTAACCTATCATAAGAAATTTCCGGTAACAAGTCTAGATAAGTTATAGAAAATATATTATAAATAGGTAACACAATTAATACTATTGGACTGAAATGACAACACTAAGTCATAAATATATTTTACTGGTAAGAAAACAATGAAAATTTGGGAAGTCCATCCTATATAAACAATTTTACAATTCTAAGAGAAAGAGAAAATAAAAGAAATAAAAAGAAACTGTTAATAAAAGTCTAATACTTCAATAATGCCGTATGGTACATGTTTCAAATGAACAATAAAGTTTTTATTCTTGCAAGGTCAGTTTATGAATGTTATATATATTGTGCTAGTTGAACACGGCATTTGTGTGTAACGGGGGCTTCCCTCCTGTGCGAACAGTAACAGGTTTATAACCACCCTCCATTAGCTGCGCTTGTGGAATATTTCTTTAGCTTAGAGTGGTGGACTACTGTACCAAAGGTTCCGGGTTGCTGTATGTAAGTTTGGGAGACAAATCGTGCTCTACTGTTACATGTGTAATATGCTTTTCACTTGTACATCACAATTAGATATACATGTACATCCATTTACTTTCAGGATTAATATTAAATCATTACTTTTCCAGGTAGGCTGTAATAATTGGCTTGGTGTCAGTTTGTTTTTAGCATGTAACAATTAGCTTGAACTATTCAGCACAATGCCAAACACTCTGTGTGTACTGCCACAGTAAACACTAAGTTATATCACACAAAGTACTGTGTTCTGCACTTTATTATCAGTTTTTGCTCTCTTTGATTATGAAAACCATGAAGTGCTATAAACAGGATGATTTGAATTGGATGTTTTTTTTTAAAGATCAATACAAAACACTTGACAATGAAATCTAAGATACATGTATATTGTAAATGAACTTATCTTTTAACATGTGTTTAAAGCATTTTAAAATGACTAAATGTGATTTTATCTGAATGCTTTAATTAAACAACTCCCATCAAACAAGAAAACATTCTATTGGCATTTTATATTGGTATTCACATGTCTGAATTTGTAAAACTGATTCAGTTAACAATTTATTACACTGAAAAATCAATTTTGTACAACTTAAAATGTTGTTTATAGTCTTTTGCAAATTAAATACCTGAATTATGTATGAAACAAGATTAGTTTACGATCATTGAATTAGGATATTTAAAGTATGTATCTTCATTCAGTGGTACATTATATATCCACTTTACAACTTGAAAATTTGATTTCGATGGCGGAATGTTTTTGTGACCAGTTATGAATATTTGGATGATTGCCTAGTTACCGACTTATATTGAAGTTAAATAATAGAAAGTTAAATATGTAAAAGGTTTAATGTAGCAGCTTATTTGTATATAATGCTCTTGTTGAATTTAAAGGCACAGGTCATCCAATCTGCATTTTGTAATGGTGGCATATTCCTTAATATAAAGTTCACTTTTATAGTCATTGGATTATCAGATGGCAAGTGAACTGTCAACAGAAGATTTAGAAACAGATAAATCTATACATTGTATGCAGAATTCAAAATGAAAATAAACTGACCCTATTGCTATTACTTATGCATGTCGTAGTGATGTCACTGATGTATGGTGGACAATACTATACAGTCATAAAAAAATCTATGTAAACTACACATTGTGTCATGCTTATAAGTAGTGTACTTATATGGGAAATACATGTATTTGGAAATAAGAGGTTGTAAAACTTATTTGGTGGTTGGCCCTTAGTCTCCTACATTACATTGTATAAATAGCAATTTTTTTAGGAGTTAGGACCCATACTTTTTTTAATTAATATTGCTGAAATAAGAATAAATAGAGAAATGGAATAATTATGAACAATACTTTATAAATGTCTTCTGCATTATAGATAGTCTTAAACAGAGAATATTTGCCTATGCTACAAGATGTTATTGTTTATGTTAGAAGAAATACTACCAAAACCATCGAATCAAACTTATCTAAGATAAAGCATGCATATTGTAATGATAATAATAATAATATTTGTTTATTGATTTAAAGACCAGACATTGATCTATCATCGATCAAGAACAAACAAATAAAAAATAACAAATAAATCATGAACACAACAGTATGAACAACAAAAGATATAATCTCCTAATGATCAACTGGGGACAGGCACATTGACATGTACATGTGTAAAATAGTGTTTCTTTTTTTGTACCATTTTTACCAGATTTAATAGTTATATAGGAATTCTTTTTGATATTTAACAATAAAATGGAAAAGAAAATATTTTACAGAAAAACAAATTAGAAATTTACTGTTATAATTGCTCGACATGTTCAGTATATATAAATCTTCATAATAGATACATTTTGACAAACACTTCCCTTCCAGCAATATATCCTCTGAATACCAATCACTGTATGTACATATTATCAGGTTTTCTGGAAACGTATATCGTGAAATATCAGCCGCGAGACACAATGTGAAGCTTTTTCGGCGAGTGAGCGAAGCGAACGAGCCAAAACGCTTCATATTGTGTCGAGCGGCTTATATTTTACAATATTTGTTTGAAGAAAACTTGATGATAAATTTATCGTATTGTTAACTAGCAATCTTAATGAAATTTCTTACTTTTCAATGGCCATCCGCCTATAACCGGATGTTTTCCTGATATATTCGGGTCAACGTTGGGTCAAACATTATGACGTCGCTGATATATTCGGGTCAGCTCATATTACGGTCGGGTCAACTCTTTACGACGTCACAGTGCCGAAATACGGGAAATTCTGAAGGATTCAGCAGGTCGATATAGCCATAGGGAAATACGATAAATACTTATTTGAATTTTTTCTTACAGCATAAGATACCACAGAAAAGCACTAAAAAAACTGCACCATTACCTACAGAGGAACGTCCAGCATGGAATGATAGGTTCATGTACTGAATTAAAAATAAGACATAAAAGGAACACTCAAAGAATGCTTGAAAGAGTCCATTGTGATTGGAAAATAAGCCATGATATGAGAGTAGATGCTGAAAAAGTCATCAATTGATTATTCTATGTAGCAACTGGTATCAAGGATGAATATAAAAAAAATCTGCAGAGTTTATTGTGCAAAATTGAATGATTATGCACCTGTTGAGGATGTGTGCTGCTGTTTCTGTTTTAACGTGTCATACCATAAGTTATCATCCACATTGTTAAAACTTTTAATGATTCCATGATTCCTGCAGCCAATATTTGACTTCAAAAATTGTAGGAATGATATAAACCAGATGGAATTTTTGCTCACATATATGTTTAATTTATAGTGCTCTATTATTGACTTTAAATTTTAGGAATGTCACAAGATACCCATGGAGTATGATAAATAGGGATCCACCTTTAATATCAAATGTCCAGAGAAAGTGTTTTTAATTAAAATATAACAGATTTATACAATAAAATGTATTGATATATTCAGAAAACTGAAGTAAAACACACTTTAAGTAGTTCACTGTGCTGTATTCAAATAAAAGCCAGTTTATTATTGGAAGTTCAGATACTGATGCAATGTTTATATCAGTATGAAAAATGTGACACATCACAATAAATAATCTAACTTGCATTTTTATTAGCTAGTAATATTCTATAACATGAACAAAAATTGTATTTGTTATCTCATATTGTACAACTGTACATTTATTGCATGATTAGTTGGTTGTCTGAGATTTGCAATAAATATGCTCTCATTGATTTCTGAGTTAACTGTAACTGGCCACTCATTTTCTGATTTTCTTGTTTTTAATGTGTTAAGGAATATAAAATTATAATTTGACTGTCAGTCCCACAATAATATTTTAAAATTAGTTATTTGCCATAATGGAAATGTTAATATTACAGTTTAGTACAGATAAATATAAGATGTTACAAATACATGTTCTGTCATGTCTATCTTTCATAATTTGTAATTACCAGAATTTACCATTTTTGTGAAAAAGATTATATTATGTTTTGTCAAGAGAAATATTTATATTTATAAAATTTTAGGGAATAAATCAATTGAAAAAAATTCTCCCAATGACCAAAATGTCACTTATGTAATAATTAGAAATACTTTCTTTTGAGTGTTTAAGTTCTTCAAAGCAAGTTTTAGTTTTTATTTGATTTTCATTTCTGTAAATGAATCCCTAACGAATGTGATTTTTGTCTCACCTGCAACGAAAAGTTGCGAAGGCGAGATATAGGTGTTACTTTCCAACTGTGACACCCAACTTTTTTAAAACTTTAATAACTTTGCACATATAATACCAACAATTAAGATTTATGGTCCACAGATACATGTAGCTTATTGTATATTACTTGTCTTGTGACCCTGATCTCATTTTCATGGTTCACTGACTTCATAAACAAGAATGTAAAATCTGCGTCCAAGTTTCATAGTTAAATCCATTTCTCAGCAACTGTAATACCTAGGCCAACCATATTGGTCTGTAGATAGTTCTTAGTGGGTACATGCCAGTCTGACACCTGGCTTGGGACCTTGTCCTCAATTTCATGGTTGAGTAACTTTCATCCAAGTTTCTTGATTAAGTCGATTTTTCAGCAACTGTAATACCTAGACCCACTGTGTTTTGTCTATAGATAGTTCTTAGTGGGTACATGCAAGTCTGACATCTGTCTTTGGACTTTGACCTCAATTGCATGTTTGAGTGACTTTGTAACATTTTCGAGATTAGGTCCATTTCTCAGCAACTTTAATACCTAGACCCACCATATTCGGTCCATAGATAGTTCTTAGTGCACACACGCTAGTCTGACACCTGTGTCTGGACTCTGAACTCAATTTCATGCTTGATTTACTTGTGTTACATTTTTTGAGATTAAGTCCATTACTTAGCAACTGTATTACCTAGGCCCATCATATTTGGTCTGTAGGTAGTACTTACAGGGTGTCAAGCCATTTTGGACCAAAACTATATAGGAAAATAGGATTTTTCAAGTTGAAAATACAGGGTAAATAAAGGACAATTGCTACCAAATTTCACTCTTAATTTATGGCCTCCACCTATAGCCATACCTCACCTCCTTTTTACTTAAAATAAAAGTTAAGAACATGGTTCATGCATATTTCATCTAACAAATAATCATCAGCAGTGCTCAGTCAGGGTCAGTTGAAATAAAAAACAATAATTGGAAAACATTTAATAATGATATTAAAAAGTTCTGTATTTAAAAACATAATGTATTTAGAAAATGTGTTAATAAGACATGGATGCCCCGCCCTAAAAAACAATATAGGTGTTGCTGAACTGCGTTTTACTATACAAGAGGACTGTAGTGGTGAAATATCATTAATATATTACTATAGCTTTCTGAGAAATGAACCTAAACGCAAAACTTAACCAAAGTCACTGAAGCATGAAATGTAGGTCATAGTGACCCAAGTGTTGCTGAATTGTCTTGTACTATACAAGAGGACTGTAGTGGTGAAATGCCATTGATATATTACTATAGGTTTCTGAAAAATGAGCTAACACAAAACTTAACCGGACGTATGATTTAGTCTATTTCTCAGCAACTGTACTAGATTTGTAAGAAGAACCACATCATTTGGTTGATAGAAGTTCTTAGTATATACCACTTTAACATCTGACACCTTACCTTTGATCTCTATTTCATGCTTTGACTGACTTGTTTCACGTTTTGAGAAAATAACCATTTCTCAGCAACTGCAATACATAGACCAACCATATTTGGTCAATAGATAGTGCTCGGTGGATACATGGCTGTCTGAGACCTTGACTTGAAAATCAGACCTGTCAGCTAGCCTTGGGCACAGTTTTAGGTTGAATGACATGCATGAGATTTTTCAGACAAATTATCGCACGGCCATGACTATTTCTTTTAACACATTGTCCTTTGACTTGCAATGTCGGGTATCAGATAATCATTATTTTGTGTCCATGTGCATAAACAGGCGAGACATGTAGTGTTTCCACTTTTGTTATAATTGTGATAATGATCTAGTCATTAATTTCTAATTGAATAGTTGTTGCCTATACTTTTTGTGTTGAGTGTTGATATAATTTATATCCCATTAATCCTTTATGTCAAATTTCCATTTTCCTAAATAAAATTGTATATTAATTAATAAGCACTTGTTTACTTATTTTAATAAGTATTAAATCTTTAACTTATAAGGTTTACAGAGATTGAAAGTTTCTTCAAGGTGCCATAGTAGGAAGAGGCTTCTGAAAAAGAATTTTTAGCTCACCTACATGTAAGCCAAAGGGTAGTGAGTTTTTGTCATCACTTGTTTTCCGTTGTCCGGCGTCGTCATTAACTTTCCACATAATTATCTTCTTCTTGAGAACCACAGAACAGAATGAAACCAAATTAGGCAGAGATGTTCCCTATAAGGTACTTTCCAAGTGTTGTCACTTTGGTTTCAACTTGTCAAAAAACTTGGCCGTTTTTCTAATTTCTTCTGAAGAATGGCTCAACTTATTGAAACTAAACTTTATAGTTATGTTGCTATGAAGGTGTTGACCAAGTGTTGTTACTGGTGCCAATCCATCATCCAACATGGCTGCCAGAGGGGGAATTAGTTTATCATGGGATATGCATACAAAAATCTTCCACTATAAAACTGCTGAATGGCTTTAAACCAAACATGGCAGGAATGTTCCTTATCTGACCAAGTGTTGTTACTTTGTTTGCCGATCCATCCTCCAAGATGGCCGCCATCGGGGGGCGGGGGGGGGACTTAGGCCAAAATGAAATATATGTGGGTTTCCGGTTACTTGACCGACCTCATTTTTGGCTGCGATCTCAAGCATTTTATTGTTGTCGGATCTGGAAAAAATATCTGGAATTTATCAGTTTTTCCGGAAACGGTTTTTTTATTTAGATTAGCCTTTGAATTGCATCTTTAAAAACTTTGATTTCAGTGGAACCTTTAAATGGAGTAAGCGAAAGTAATTTCCAGTTTGACCATTTACCATTTTTCGGAAAGACAAGAAAATTTTTCAAAATAAAATATTTTTCCTACCTAAACACACATATATTTCATTTTGGCCTTAGTTTAAAAAAGAACGCTACAGGAAAGAAATAAAAATATCTTCTAGAGAACTGCTGAATGGATTGAATAAAACATGAAATGAATGTTCCTTATGAAGTTCTGACGAAGTGTTGTTACTTTGATGCCGATCCGTCATCCAAGGTGGCTGCAATCGGGGTACTGCAGGGCTCACCACACTTGAAAATAACAGGGAGACTCAGAGTCTCCCTCAGGGTAGCAACAGGGAGACTTCAGGGCATGACAGGGAGACTTCCAAGTCTACCAGGGAGACTGTGTTTTTTCCCCCAATTTGTCGCCTGTCGAGTAAATACCTGTTATTTTGTGTCTTATAGTGTATACTATACATTCCTTTATTGTGTTTTATCCTGTATTGTTTGAGATTTTATCTACATTTACTCCATATCCTTCCATTTTAGTCATAATCTGAGATTTTGTCTCACGTGCATTTAATCAATATCCTTTGAGAATTTTTCATGATGAGTCCTGGGACTCATCATTTTTCAGAATGGTGAGTCCCAGCTGATTTTGATGAGTCCCAGTCCCAGGACTCATCACCACTTTTTTAACATACATTGCTGCATGATTTTGACCATGGTAGGCCTATAGTACTATTGTTAAAGTTTAATTTAAATCATGTGCTGCCTTAAAATACTGACGAATATAATTTGAAATAAAAAAAAAAAAAAAATTAAATTATGCAGTGGTGCTCCGAACTTGGAACAAAAATTTTTGTTACAGATATGAGCAAAAATATTTGTACCTTTTGAAACAACTTATTTATTATTGCCATTTTATTTTTTAATATTTATTTATCTATACTTTTTACTATTATTTTTTCTCAAACATACTCTTAAAATCTTCCCATTCACCTTGCTTGAACACCTTTCAATACATGTATTGAAAAAAATTTCCATTTGTGCATAGATATGTCAAAATCCGCTAAATTTATTTTTAAATAAGGTCTACATATTGTTACCGGTCGGTAAAAAACACTGTGACCAATGAAAAATCACGAGAATTCCGATTGCCGCCATTTCATTTTCTAGCTTACTTTTTGTCGTTTCTTTCCCCTTCCTCCAAGAAAACAAAAAATGGCGGCTCGAGATTTTTAATGAAAATAACGGTCTTCAGACGCAGCTGATTACGTACGTTGTTCGGAGGCGCCTTACTTAAAAACACAGGGCGACTCATTTGTCGCTCTGGAGCCGATGACAGGGCGACATTGGCGAGCATTAGGCGACTTAATCGCCCTAATCGCCAAGTTTGGTGAGCCCTGGGGGTACTTAGTTTAACATAGAACCCTATGGCAAATACATACAAAAATTTTCTTCTAAATGAACCGTTGAATGGATTATAACCAAACATGGCTTGAATATTCCTTATGAGTTGCTGACCAAGTGTTATTACTTTGTTGCCTATCCATCATCCAAGATGGCTGCTAGCAGGGGACTTAGTTTAACATAGAACCCTATGGGAAATACATACAAAAATCTTCTTCTAGAGAACCATTGAATGAATTGAAACCAAACATGGCATAAATGTTCCTTATGAGGTGCTACAGACCAAGTGTTGTTACTTTGTTGCCGATCCGTCATCCAAGATGGCTGCCAGTGTGGGACTTAATTTAACATAGGACCCTATGGGAAATACATACGAAAATTTTCTAGATAACCATTGAATGGATTGAAACCAAACATGGCATGAATCTTTCTTATGAGGTGCTGACCAAGTGTTGTCAATTTTGATAGCGATCCATCATCCAAGATGGCCGTCAGCAGCAGATTTAGTTTAACATAGGACCCTACTGAAAATACATACAAAAACTACATATAGGGACCATATGTGAAATGTATAAAAACTACTTCTTGAGAAACACTAAATGGATTGAAATCAAACATAATACAGATATATCTCTCAATTAACCATCAATAGTGTTGCTTCTTTTGTACACTTTGGAGAAGTTTTCCTAATTGTTAGCCTTGATCACTAGTTTACTCTTTAGAAGTACAAAATGTAATAGGAAAAAATAATTCTACAAATGAATATCCATTAGTTTGTAAACATTTTAGGTATAAACATTTTTTTTAAATTTTTAATTTTATTAGATTTTAAAACTTCAGACTCAAACTTCATTATTCTGTTTACTAAGATAATGTAATGTAATATGCTGCCTCTCTGTCGAAATAAACAACAAATTTGGTTGGTTAAAATCTGTAAAGCCATCTAACCAATCACGATCTCCAAGTACAGGAGTAGGTGCCACACCTTCACACCTGAAAAAGAATAAATCATTGGTAAAGCTATAGAAATTCAGAACTCAAACATTTTTATACACATTATGCAATTTGAAATTCACTAGTGTGATAAAAAATTTTATAGTTATGTTATACTTTTTAAATTAAATACAATTTGTCTTGCTTGGAGAAGGCATAAATTTTACAATCATAATATAAATTAGTGAAAACATTTTCAAGTTTTGTCCCCTTGACTTGTATTTTTATACATCCGTATAAGAACAGTAATTGGATTTGATATGGCAATATTGTATGTAATGTTTTATTGCATATTTCATACTAATTTTGACTTAAAGTATACAAAGCACAGGGACTCCTATGAAATTATCTCTGATTTAAAATAAAGGTCAAAACATTTATATGACAGATGTCCAGTTTTGGCCACAGAAATTGCTGGATGTGATTATCACATTTACATTTTAATCTTCTCCTCTGACATCAATGGGTTAAATTGGACCAAAATTTGGTGGAATGGTCCTTGCCAATGGGAAGCCCCCTATCAAAATTGTATCTATGATTCTGGACCTCCAACAAATATAGCTTCCATTACTAAAAATACAATCAGCAAAAAAATATTTAAAACCTTCCCTTCTTAAACAACTGGGGCAGTTGAAACAAACATTGATGGAATAGTCCTTAGATGGTCCCCTTTCAACATTTTGTTCAAGGGCCCAGACCTTGGACCAATATGGCCATTGTTACTTAAACAAGAACTTGAGGCTCCCATGAGCCTGTATCACTCACCAGTAGTTTCAGAGGAGAAGAATTTTAAAGGAAAGATTATAACGACGACAGATGCCAAGTGAGCTAAAATCAGCAAATGAATGCTATAAAATCTCCTTTGAAACTGCTGGTCCAATTGAGGCTTAAGTTTAATAGAATGGTCCTTAGATTTTCTCATTTTAAAATTGTGTTTGGGGTCCAGACCTTGAAGCAATATGGTCTCTGTTACAAAAACAGAGAATCTGCAAAATTAAATTAAAAAATCTCCTCTTCTGCAACTAAATTAATTTACTATGGAAATTCAGACCAAATTTTAGTTAGTCCTTTCATGGTCCCCTTTCATACTTTGTATTCAAGGTTCAAGACTATGGACCAAAATGGCCACCATTATCTAAAAAAAAACAAAACTGCAAAATAATACAGAACTAGAGATTGTTTCTATAAGACACCAATGCCCTGTCCTCCTCAAGCATAAATGAAGGTCATAATGCCTAAAACTTCTTTAGATGTTTTGTACTATATAAGCTGATTGTAGCTGTTAGATATCATTAACGTATTACCATAGGCTCTTTAAAAATACACCTAAATGCAAAAATTTCACCAAAGTCACTCAAGCATAAAATGTAGATCGTGGTAATTCAATAGTTATTGATATTTGTTGTATTATATAAGATAAATGAAATGGTGTAATATCACTAATATTTATCAACAACTTTCGGTGAAATGAATCCCAATGCAATAAGTTAACCAAGTCACTAAGGCATGTAATGTATGCCATTATGACCTTTGTGGACAATTCATAAATATCTTCTCCTCTGAAACTACTTTGGCAAAGACTTTCTAAGGTAGACCTCTTCAAAATTGTATCCAGATTGTTGACCAACACAGCCACTGTTACTGAAAAAGAAATCATCAAAAAGTACTGATGAGCTTTTTCCAAGTCTTTACCTTTCTTTGCACAAGTAATGCGGAAGCATGTGCTCCAATGCCTATATGTTGCTGGCTTAAAATATCAATTTGGGTAGTCATAAGTTTAATAATTTGACACTAACCTATCCCATTATAAAAAGCCCCTTACCTCTCAATACTTTTTTGTTTGTTTGTTTAGTTGAGGTTTTATGATGTTTTCAGCACATTTGGCTATTTCGCGGCGGCCAGTTTTTATTGGTGGAGGAAGCCGGAGTACCCGTGGAGAACCACCAACCTTTGGTATGAAAATTGGCAATCCTTGTCGATTTAGATCGGAGTCAAACACACACTGCCACAGGGGAGATTCGAACTCACAACCTAAGTGCTGACAGGCTAGTGATCATTAGTAGTCATGAAGAACAAACTAGACCACTCGGCCACCGAGGCCCCCCTATCAATATTTATTTAATATATTATATGATCTAGTGTGTTGCAAGACTACAGTCCCCATGACCAAAGTCCAATTAAATGAGCATTTATTTATATTGCAATTGTTAAATTTTGGTTGGGTTTACCCGTATCTACTGTGGTTTTTAAGTAAAATAAGGTTAAAATCATAATGAAAAGCATTAATAAATTGCTTGGCTGAGCGCAGCTGGATACGACCGCAGAGGTCCAACCCTGAACAGTTGGGGTAAAAATGGACACAATATTCGCACTTGATACAGGTCTGAATTTGGATTGTAATTAAATATTTGACACATAATAGGTTTCTGACACAGAATAACTGTAGTCAAAGAACTTAGAATTGGTCATATGATTTGAATTTATATTCAATTTTTTGCTTTTTGTGCAATACAATATGCTGTTGCGAATTGAAACCCCCCCCCTCCCCCACCCCCAAAATAAAAATTCTACCCCTTTTTTTGCTTTTGTGCAATACACTATGCTGTTGCGTATTGACCCTCCCAAAAAAGAAAAAAAGATTATTGTACCCCCATCCCCGCTCTTTTTTTTTGCAAAATAAAAAATATTTGAAGAAATTTTCTTTTTAATTTCTGAAATCTGAAATGAGAAAAAATTGTCCCCCTCCCCACAATTTCTTATTTACCCCCCCTAAAAAAAATTTCCACCCCCCCCTTTCCCTTTTTCCAAAAAAAAAATTCTTTCCCTCAAGATATGGTCATAATCCCTATTCAAATTTCTCATGGAGTTTGCAAACATAATTACCCATTTAAATAATAATATTAATTAATAGTAAATTCTAAAAATAAATTGACAGCTATAAATCACCCAAAGACAATCTACATTTCTTTATACATAATTTACAAGCAGTGTAAGGGAGGTAATCGAATCATACACAACATTTTACTTTAAATGTGTTTGGATTACCTCCCTTACACCAAGATAATAACCAAAAACTGCAAAATTTACTAAAATTTACCAGTTCAGGGACAGCAACCCAACAAAGGGTTGTCTGAAATTTTCAGGGCAGATAGATCTTAACCTGATGAACATTTTTACCACATCAAATTTACTCTAAATACTTTAATTTCAGAGATATAAGCCAAAAACTGCACTTACTCCCTATGTTCTATTTTTAGCCATGGCGGCCATGTTGATTGGCAGGCGGGGTGGTCGGACATATTTTTTAAACTAGATACCCCAATGATGATTGTGGCCAAGTTTGGTTACATTTGGCCCAGTAGTTTCAGAGGAGGAGATTTTTGTAAAAGTTAACAGACGACGACGGACGACGGACACCAAGTGATGAGAAAAGCTCACTTGACCTTTCAGGTCAAGTAAGCTAATAATACTACACAGAATTTGGAAGACATTAAATAATGACACAAGGTAGACTAAGGTAAATCTAAATTTATACCAAATTGTAATTTATCCCCTTATGAAATAAATCTATAACAAATTAGTTAATTCATTAAGGTAAATAGATGGAAGCAGTCGGAAACAACAGCAACATGTATCCCCACAATCCCTGTGCACCCCTTTCACAATCATATGTTTGAATATTGGCCCAAATTTTAAAAAATCTAATTTCTAAACACTTATTGTGCATCTATATACAGTGTATGACAATAGAAATTGCCAATGTATAGAATTAAAATGCATAAGGTATAAAAATGAAAGAGGAGAAAACTCACAATTTCAAAAAGTATTGATGATCAAAATTCTAAAACCTTATGCGATGCTACAAGTAATATATTAAAATACCGTATAGCAGGTAATATTCACGGGGATTTTATTTTCGCCTATTTTGGCGGATAAATCAAAATCGCAAAAATTAATTCTGCGAAAGTTTATTCCAACATTTGGTACTTTCAAATAGCTAAGGAGTTTTGTGAACGATTTTTTATTTTCAGGTCGGCTGGTCAACAACGGTATGTTAGTTTTAACAAAATGCCAAAGGGCATTGTACATATGTATAAAATGACGTTGTGAGTTTCAATTAAACTGAGTTATTTTTACACATAAAGCATTTGCGTTTTTGAACTCGGAAGATGAGTATCTTAAACTTCTTAAAGCCTAAGAAACTTTACCTTGTGAGAATTCTGAAATTGCTGATGAAATCGGACGATCGGCATTGAAGGTAGCTTAGAGGAATATCTTGAAGACGAACTTCCGCTAGCAAAAATGTCACAGGATTAGTAAATTTGAGACGCTTTTTGAAAATATTTGACAGTTCAACATGTGATTTACCTCAAATAATGTCGTTTTATTAAACTTTTGCAAATCTTATTACTATTAAACGAAGTATTTCTTTTACTTTCAAGGAGTTTAGGTCATAAGGAAAGTGTGACAGACAAATGGGGGCGGTAACAATATTCCCTAACTTTATTCAATTTGTCCAATTTCGCACAGGATTATAAAACTGCCATCCATGACAGAATATACAGTAGAGTTCGTTTATAACAGGGGAGTCTTGATCTTAATTCATTATAGGCATTGTTCATTATAAGAGAAAGGATGCAGTTACTTCTCCTTATAAAATCAATTTCTGAAAATTTTCTTTGTGTCAATGTGAAACAATGTTTTATGGTCTAATACCAGTGAATTACTAATTTTATCTGTTTTCAAATGTATCTTTGCTAAAAGAATTTGTTCTATTTCAAAAAATATATTTTGAAGGTCATTTTCCCTTATGAACCACAAAGATGTAATTAATTGACAACTTGTTAATCACATCATTGAAACCCATTTTATTGTTTGAATATAAAAAAAGAATTCATTGACATCATTAACTACAACAAATATGGGACTGTTGTCTATGATTACTGATAATAACATAAGTTACAAGTTCCCTGAGTGCCAACATTCTTAAAATCACATAATTAAATATTGTTGTTTTAGTAGTTTTGAAGGGGTACTAAAAAAGGACCAAAAAATATTTTTAATATATTTTACAGCATACTGAAAGAAAGACTCACTGGCAACATCATCGACCTCATGGACTACGTAGATCTAGTGTCACAAAACTCTATCTAGGCTGAACATATAGACATTTTGTGACATTTTAAAGTTTGAACAGTTTGAACATTTAATGTGATTATTATTGTATTTAGTGCTTATGCTATTTTAAACCAAAAGTTATTAAGATATAATAAAATATATTAAAAATATTTTTTTGTCATTTTTTGATTAGCCAACAAGTTGATATAAAATCAATTTATATTTGAATTATTTTAAAGATTCTCTTTTCACTTCTTTTTTTTTAATTTTTCCACAAAAAAAAAATCATTTTTTTTGGAAATGTATTTTTAAAGAACTGAAGTGAGAATCTTTTAAATTAACAGGTACAATAATTACCCTACATGAGGCCCCATAATCCTCACTAATGAGCACCTACAGTATTCTTTGAACATATAAAATGTTGGCACTCAGGCACACAGCCGTTACAAGTCCAGTTAACTATTGTTATATGTGATCGTTTGTGTGTAATGGAAGATATGTAAACAATTTGTTTGTTCAGCAATCTTTTTCATTATAACAGGTAACATCAGAGTAATAAAAAAGTTGTTTGGGTTTAAAATTATCTTCGTTATAAATAATTTGTAATAAGCCTACACATAGATACACTGTTTTAATAGCAATGGGACCTGGGATTTATCTCCACTTCATTGTAAGCCTGATTTTGTTACAAGCCTGCAAGTAAATATAAACAACCTCTACTGTATGAGGTTTAACCTTACCTGTCCTTGGGAACTCTGATTTTCATCAATACATCTTCCCTATCTATGTCATATATGTAAAAGAATGTTTGCATATTTATTGTATCCATTTCATTCACCATAAACACAGCAAAACGTCTACCAGCATCTATAAGAAGTTTGTCTTTAACATTTCGTATTACTTTACTTTTCTGTAATTTAAATGTCGGCCTACTGTGTATATTTTCTATAGAAAAAAAATTAATACTTTCATTTGCACAGTTTGTTGATTCAGATGGTCGCAAAACAACACAAAATGTTTTGTCTTCAAAAATAATTGGAGAGACAAAACTCTGAAGATGTTTTAGTATATCCACTTCATTGGACCAGTTATGTTCGTACTGGAAAGTCCAGATAAATATGTTTCCCTTTGCATCTGATGATACAACTAAATGTCTATCACCTTTTAATTTTTCTAAAAACTGAACCTTTTTTACCCATCCTTTATGGATATTTGCAAATGAGTTTAACATGTGACCACTATGAAAATCCCAGACTTTGACAGTATAATCAGCTGATCCTGTAAGAACTAGGTTATCTCCCCTGTTAACATCTATACTCATTACACCATTTATATGACCTGCATACAGACAGTACATACTCTCTGTTGCAAAGCTCCATACAGCAGCAGAATTATCATAGGAAGCAGTATACAAATATTCCTCATCAAACTTCATTTCAGCAATGCTATGGGCTGCAATCATTTTTTCCATACAGTTTTTCCTTGTATTCCACATGTAGACAAATCTGTCTTCTCCAGCTGAAATATGATAAATTAACATTTAATTAAATTATCACTATCAAAGAAATACTAGCTCAAAAGTTTGTGTTAGCACATGCCTTATACTAGTTCAAGACCCCTCTGATTTCAATAACCTTTTAGGAATTTATTGGGCTCTGATAAATAAGAGCATGCTCCAAATATATACCCGGTAAATCTGAAATATTTTGTATAGAAAGGAATGGGGTATGTGTCAACAAGATAATATCAAATAACAATGGGAAATTTCAAATGTAATAAACACAGTATTATATACTATAAAAATATAATAAGAAATATCTACTGAAAATGTACAATTTTGTTTTGCTTGATATTTTTAATTTGGAACTGTATCTTTAATACAAAACCTATGAAATATATATATATTCATTCGATAATAAAAAGTATATCACGATCAAGAGGGATATTTGCGAAAATACTAGTCGAGAGATGGTAAATAATTAAATGCTCTCCCGTTTGGCCTGAGGCTAAAAGGGAGACAAATTTATTATCTTCCTTACCTACATAGAAAATTAGGTTAGGAAAATATAACTCACTCTGGTTTCTCATTGCTGTTGATATGGGAAATCAGCCTTAGGTATGAATTTATGCTACTTTATATCAATTTGTTTCACATATGCAAATTCTATTACCAGGTACATGCATATTAATGTTATCAATATGACATTACTGCTTACATAAGTAACTTATTCTATTTATAGTATACCCATATTTAATGTATTTCATTTGTAATAGCCCTGTTTAGAAAACTTTTTTGGGGATTCACGAAATCTAGCTCTAAAACTTACTAGTATTGAAAGAAGATTTAAGCAAAGAGGAGTTAAGAGTTAGTAATTTAATACTTCTCATTTTATGAATAATTTTTGGTTCATATACCGGTAAATTTCAGGCTGTTATTTTTACTTCAAGCATGAACTTATCAAACTTAAATATAAAGTTTATGTATAAGTAATAAAGAATTTTCTATTTACTTTTCATCATTGTTCAGATTACCAAAATCGAGCTGCATGCAGTGGTTATACCTTTAAAGGTATACATCTCCCATGAAATCATAGTTTTAGAATCCGATTTCTGAAATCAGATATAAAAGTGTGTAAAAGACCCCCTTTTCCTACAACTGTGCCCTTTGTCAGTCTTTAATTGGAACACTGAAGATGGTCAAATATTGCAAAGCATCTTTTTGTTACAATCTACACAATTAATAAATTATTATATAACATTATTTCTTTTCCTACCAATGGCTAACATGTTTCCTTTCAGACAAATATATGTGACATTAACATTGGCAGCTTGGATAGTCTTCTCTATGATAGACTTCCGGTTTTTCATTTTTTGATTGTAGTACTGTCTCTTAGACAAATTTTGTACATGATTTCTCATAATCTTCTGTGGTTTTTCTAAACCTGCTTCCCATATTAGACTCAGCCATAGTGAGGTACATCCTGTTATCAACTTGTTCCAGGGTTTGCTTACCTGTAATAAATTTTTTTTTAAAAATTATAAAAAATACATACACAAAACAATTACTTTGAAACAAACAATGTAGACTGCTTATTTATCTGCTACAGATCTCAACAACTCATCATCTCAAATTGTATTAAGATGATGTAATCAAAAAATTAATTATCAAATCCAAAGATGGAGTCATATAAGCTTTGCTTTTTCCAAATCCAATATGTATTTATTAATGCATATCACCAAACTCAAGTAACTGGATATTTCCATTGAAAAATCTGTTAAAAAAAGACTGTAGAAATTAACCACACTTTTGTTCATTTTATTTCCACTTTTGTTATATATTTTCAGGCTTAAATATGGCTTACATTAAATGTAATATAATGAATTTTTTGTAAGAAATTTCTAATACCCAATCTTCATTAAATAAAATGTTCCACTACTGTAACCACATCACATTGTTAAAGGAAATAGAACCCAAAGAAAGAAAACATGCAAAAAAAAAAACATAACAGTCATTTATACCCAATTATCTTATACTCTACTTTTATCCCACATGAAATAATTTCCATTACCTTTTTATGATACAACTTCATAACTAAATTTGAGAAAAACAATTAATTCTCTTTACTAATACATGTAAATGTAACCACATATGTATGTCTGCTTAAAGTGAAAAAAATCAGGTCTGATATTATTTACTTTGACATTAATGTAACAACATTACTATAGCATAGCCAATGTCCTCTGCCAATAATAGTAAAATAGCATAAATAACAGGACAAAAAGTTAGAAAATTATTGAAGTAAACTGGTTTGATACCATGTTGATCTGACCTTTAAAGTAAATTTCTTTAAAATCTGCTGAGAAATGTAGATGTAAGGGCACTTAAAATTTTTTCCATGTTTTTTATCGTTTCAATAGCAACAAGACCAAAACCGGGTCTGGGCCTGCGTCACAGCATGCAATTGATTGAACGGCATTAGGATGTGGCTGCACATCAAATCGAAAAAAAGCTTACACGCTAAAACTCAACATTATGGAGCTGCAGACAAAATATAAACACTTTATTATGCTTTTATTATAATATACATTACAATATATTTGACCTACAACAAAAAATCTGATAAAAAAAAACAAGACCGATTATATGCGTCACCGTCATATGTTTGTTAGGGCAAAGTTATTATTACTCTAATATGTATACGGTTTAGATAAAAAGATGCTTCCATTTACCTAGTATTATTCAGACCATGATTGCGTTTATATTTTGTTTATAAATCAAATGAAAAATATAAATTTTAGGTGTCTGGCTGCAAAATGGATTATGTTGGCGCCTTTAACCCCCTTTCTCTCTGAAATGACAAAAGTTACAAAAGAAGCCTAGAGCAACTGTTATTGCATTTTTGTATGAGAAACCAATTTAAAAAAATCATCAAAATCTGATAATAAATAAAAAAGTTTTGAAAATTAAGTTGTGTCCTTTTTCGTCTCCTTATATCTCTAAAACTGTAAGAGATAGTGAAAAACAGACTGCATGGAGTTTTCCCATTATCAGCAATGAACATTAAAAAAAAAAAAAAACATTAAAATTGGATAAAAATTTAAAAAATTATCAAAAACCCTTATTGACCCCCAGAAAAAAAGGGAGGGGCCAGATTTCCCAAAATCAATCCCAACCTGTATTTCTTATGGGGGACCGTTGTTGTAAATTATGATAAGGATATGCTCAATAGGACAAAAGTAAACGAGCTGAAACTTAAATATCTATGGACGCCAATGTCTACAACTATGAAAACACGTTCATCCCATAATAAATAATAAATCAAAGAAAATTTAATCTGTCCCTGTTGATTTTCAAACTCCTGCTTGCCATAAATTTCATTAAAATCTGTTGACACATGAAAACATGAGTGTGCTTACAAAGTGTGATTTACATACAGAGATCATGTCTATTGAGTAAGTCTATATTCCCCGCTCCATGTTGTGGCAGGGGAAAAATGACAAACAATGACAAATACAATGGACTTATGAATAATTAATATTTCAGTGTTATTTGAACCAGTAATAAGTAAAATTGCAGGAATATTTCAAACTACACAAAATTTCTATATCAATCTACCATATAATTCAAAGAAGGTTTGTTGGTCCCTTGTAATAAATTACTAAAAATGGGTCAAAGAATCTGGAAATTCCACAAAACTGTATCCATAAAAAAAGGAGGTGCACATGTCCAATATATGTACAAACATTCTACCAAGTTTGAAGACTCTGGATTGAAATTGTAGGAAATTATAGGAAGAGTTGATTACACATAATAGGTACCCTCCTTAAAGAATATTGCTAAAAACTGACTAATCCGGAAATTCTGCAAAAATTTTCCAAATGCATCCATAATAGGAGGTCCACATGTCCATTATACAAACACTCCACCAAGTTTGAAGGCTCTGAATAAAACTGTATGACTACACAACCCTACTTTCCCTGCCCAACCGCCCGACATTCACCATACTATAACCCAGATTTCACTCCGTGTAACATAGCTAAAACTGAATAAACAACCTATGATCCTAGATTGCTCAATTGCCAACACTAATCTAACTTATTTTTATCATTTAACCAATATACCTTGAATCATGTTAAAATCATTACATATACATGTACTTCAAACAGAACACTGTCTAAATTCTGTTGAGCATTTTTATCCCCATACTTTTATGTATAAATTCAGAGATACTGTGTCACTGTATATGTCTGTCATCATAAGTCACAATTTCTTGTGACTTCATCTTCTCCTTCCTAAATATCAATTTTTACCATGTTTTCTGGTGAAATATTGTATCTTACTGTATACAGATACAGGGTTTTAATACTCCCTGAACTAGAGGCTCTCAAGAGCCTGTATCGCTCACCTGGATTTAACTTTTCACCTTGAGAAGGACTAAAAATTTAAGTGTTCGTGGCGGGGAATCTACATCATTTGCCGGGATAAAGGCATATAAAAAAAATGGCCACCAGAGAGTCCACATCAAGGTAAGAAATCCGTATTTTTTTACCATATTACACTTAAATTGGATGTTGCCAATATTAGCGCACCATATTCCTGACAACTTTGGTGACCCTCGCCAGTAAAAGTTGAATGATGTAATGAGTATAGATGTTAACAGGGGAGATAACCCAGTTCTTAAAGGATCAGCTGATTATACTGTCAAAGTCTGGGATTTTCATTACAAGCAGTTATCATAATAAGTTAACCGTTTATGTCCGGAGATGCAATCTTACAAATATTGGAGTATGTCCGACATCCCACTTTTACGATGTTTGTCCATACATCATTTTTCACATGGTTAATGCATTTACAGTCAATTAAGGAACTGATACAGCTTGATTTAACTTTGGTTTAATATATATAGCATTTTGGATCATTTTCATACGTATTATTCTGTAGCAAAAGTACAATATCAGACGAAACTGCAGATTTGTCAAAATTGTGTGCCTTTATCCTCATATGAATCAGAGATTGTGTGGAAGTGTTTGAAGAGAAGCAGCGATTGCTTAGGGAAACTTTTACTGGTGAGGGTCACCGAAGTTGTCAGAAGTACAGTGAGCTTATTGGCAACATCCAATTCAAGTATAATATGGTAAAAAAATAGAGATTTCTTACCTTGATGCAGACTTTCAGGCAGCCATTTTGTGTGCCCTTATCCTGGTACATGAGCCAGATTCCCCATTGTGGTGTTGCAGCGAATTTTGCTGGTTTTTCATAGGGTTCTATGTTAAACTAAGTTTGGCTATGGCAGACATCTTGGTTGACAGTCTAGGTCAATGGACACATTTAAAAAAGAGAACCATCTACAAATGATCTAAGGACCATTACTGCTAAGTCTTGTTCCAACTGGCTAAGTGGTTTCAGACAAGAAGATTTTGAAATGAATTTTCCTATAGGGTCCTATATTAAACTAAGTTGGCTGTGGCGGCCATCTTGGTTGACAATCCGGGTGATCGGACACATCTCTGAAAGACGATCCTCAAAGGACCAATGCTGCCAACTTAAGTTCCAACTGGTTCAGTAGTTTCAGACGAGAAGATTTTTGAGTGAATTTCCCTTGGGTCCTATGTTAAACTAAGTTTGGCTGTGCCTGTGACGGCCGCCTTGAATCACAGTCCATGAAATCGGACACATCTATGAAAGAGGACCTCCTAAGGACCATTGTTGCCAAGTCTGGTTCCAATTGGTCTAGTGGTTTCAGACAAAAAGATTTTTCAATTATATTTCCCATAAGGCCATATGTTAAACTAAGTTAGGCTGTGGCGGCCATCTGTGTTGACAGTCCGGATCATCAGACAACATTCTGAAAGAGGACCATCTAAGGACAATTGCTGCCAAGTCTGGTTCCAATTTGCCGAGTGGTTTCAGACAAGAAGATTTTTCAATGAATTTTCCCATAGGGCACTATGTTAAACTAACTTCGGCTGTGGTGGCCATCTTTGTTAACAGTCTGGCTCTTCTGAAAGAGAACCTAAATTAGGACCATTACTGTTACATGTGTTAAGTTTGGTTCCAATTGGCCTTTTTGTTTCATAGAAGATTTTTGAAATTCACCCCCCCCCCCCCCCTTTTTCTATTTTTAGTAACAGCAGCCATGTAGGTTGGAAGTCGGGGATTCTGGGCATAAGTTTGGAAGGGGGTCATCCAAGGACCATTCCATCAAAGTTTGGTCCCAATTGGCCCAGTCGTTTCTTCAGAGAAGATCTTTAATGGAAAGTTTACACCAGACCCTGTCTTTAAAGGGCAAAAACTCCTATAAGGGGTCAATTAATGATTTTGGTCATGTTGACTTAAATGTAAATCTTACTTTGTTGAACACTTTTACCGGTTACATTTTTCTTTATCTATGATAATATTCAAGATAATAACCTAAAATTCAGGACTAATAACTCGACAATGGGTTGACCAATTCGTCTGGAATTTCATGACAGGTAGATTTTGACCTGATGAACATTATTACCCAGTTTTGATCTAAATGCTTTAGTTTTTGAGATACAAGACAAAAACTGCAATTTACCCCTATGTTCTATTTGAAGCCTTGTCGGCCATGTTGGTTGGCAGGCAGGGCCATCGGAAATATTTTTTAAACTAGATACTCTAATGATGCTTGTGGCCACTTTGGTTCCATTTGGCCCAGTAGTTTCAGAGGAGAATTTTTGTAAAGTTAACGGATGACGGACGCCAAGTGATGGGAATAGCTTGACCCTTTAGGTCAGGTGAGCTAAAAAGTTACCAGAACACAGGTCTGGTTGTTTATGAAAAATTTTGTCAACTGTTAATTTGGATATTTGTTACAATGTACAATAAAATATTATACTAATATATGTTTTTGTGTTTTGCTTCCTAAAAATACACATGTACATGTAACATGAGGTAGTTTCCACCAAACGTTGTTATTATTGCAATGTAAATAAAATAGAAATCTAAATTCAGAAATGGGGAACCTCCTTACCGTTCATGTTTATCTCACGATTGGACAGACAACTTTTTTTACCAATCTGCTGTGAAAAAAGGTTGTCTCGGTCAGACTGATGGGCTATTATTTCAGACTCTGACTGATATAGATTAAAGATTTTGATTCTTTTTAGCTCACCTGGCCAAAGGCCATGTGAGCTATTGCCTTCACTTGGCGTCCGTTGTCGTCGTCGTCCGGCGTCGTCGTCGTTAACAATTATACAAAACTCTTCTCCTCTGAAACTACTTGACTAATTAGAACCAAACTTGGTATGAATGTTCCTTGGGGTACCCTGCATAGAACTGATGTGGGGATTTTTGATTCGTCGAAAAACATGGCCGCTGTTACTAAAAATAGAACATAGGGGTAAATTGCTGTTTTTTGCTAATAACTCAAAAACAGTTACAGATATCGAAAATCTGACGGGGTAAAATTGATCAGCATGACAAGATCTACCTACCCTGAAATTTTGAAGGAAATTCCAAATTACATTTAGGAGTTATTGCCCTTTTTTGACATTTTTGGCTTTTTTTTATGTTATTATTTCAAAAATCTTCTTCTCTGAAACTACTATTCAAAATCATATGAAACTTGGTAAGATTGTTGCTTGGGGTACCCTGCATAGAACTGATGTGGGGATTTTTGATTCGTCGAAAAACATGGGCGCTGTTACTAAAAATAGAACATAGGGGTAAATTGCTGTTTTTTGCTAATAACTCAAAAACCCTTACAGATATCGAAAATCTGACTAGGATAAAATTGATCAGCATGACAAGATCTACCTACCCTGAAATTTTGAAGGAAATTCCAAAACCCATTTAGGAGTTACTGCTCTTTTTTGTCAAATTTTCAAAATTTTAACATTTTTTGTCATTTATTTCCAAAACTATTTGATATAGAAGTGAAATGTAAATTTGAAAAATGTTTGCCATGTTGAGATCTACCTACCCTGAAATTTGAAAGGAAATCCCAAAACCCATTTAGGAGTTGTTGCCCTTTTTTTGTCAAATTTTCAAAATTTTTTTATTAAAAAATCTTCTCCTCTGAAACCGCTGGGCCGATTGGTTTGAAACTTAATAGGAATGATCTATAACAAGTCCTCTACAAACGACCCTCAATTTATTTTGATCTGACATAAAACATGGCTGTCGTAGCTAAAAATAGAATATAGGGGTGCATGTGTTGTTTTTGGCTTATAACTTAAAAACTGTTACAGATATCAAAAATCTGACATGGGGTAAAATTGATCAGCATGACAAGATCTACCTAACCTGAAATTTTGAAGGAAATCCTAAAACCCATTTAGGAGTTATTGCCCTTTTTTCGTCAAATTTTCATAATTTAACATTTTTCGTCATTTATCTCCAAAACTATTTGAGATAGAAGTGAAATCTAAATTTGAAAAATGTTTGCCATGTTGAGATCTACATAACCTGAAATTTTAAAGGAAATCCCAAAACCCATTTAGGAGTTATTGCCCTTTTTTGTCAAATTTTCAAAATTTAACATTTTTCGTCATTTATCTCCAAAAGTATTTGAGATAGAAGTGAAATGTAAATTTGAAAAATGTTTGCCATGTTGAGATCTACATTCCCTGAAATTTTAAAGGAAATGCCAAAACCCATTTAGGAGTTATTGCCCTTTTTTTGTCAAATTTTCAAAATTTAACATTTTTCGTCATTTATCTCCAAAAGTATTTGAGATAGAAGTGAAATGTAAATTTGAAAAATGTTTGCCATGTTGAGATCTACCTACCCTGAAATTTTATAGGAAATCCCAAAACCCATTTAGGAGTTATTGCCCTTTTTTTGTCAAATTTTCAAAATTTTAACATTTTTGCATTTATCTCCAAAACTATTTGAGATAGAAGTGAAATATAAATTGAAAAATGTTTGCCATGTTGAGATCTACCTATCCTGAAATTTTGAAGGGAATACCAAATTCTATTTAGGAGTTATTGGTTTGTGTAATTTGAAGTCAGGTTCTGTTACATTTATTTAAGGTTCACCCTTATTCCTGGTCAATTTTGTCAACTTCCTGCCAGGACTACCACATCAGGGAACATATTTTAACATTAAAACTTATGAAAAATAAATCTTCAACAAATTTTCCCTGAACAATTGAACCAATTGCAACAAACTTGGTCAAATAGTTGATTAATTGTCCAATGAAAACCAGACTCCAGTTGAGCGATACAGGCTCTGGTGAGCCTCTTGTTTTTTTTGGGTTGATAAAATTTTTAGGAACAAAAACCAGGACTGGCAAGCAAAATAGTCATCTTTGCTTTGAATAGATTCTGAGAGATTTTTTAAAAATATAATGAGGAAATCTATTTGATCATAAAATACATAATAAAAATTAAAGGCACTACTTACTAATCTTGAATTAAAAGCTGATGAACCATCAAAATAATTTATGATTTTGTATGCCAGTTCCTCAGGCAGAGCAACAAGGAAATCAACCTGGCAGGTCGATGGTAAATACACTTGTACCAGGTATGACAACTGTTCACTTCCACAAAGATCTAACAACTGTTGTAAGGTTTCAGTTTTCTCATGGTCTTGTAAACTGGAGAATGATACCTTTGTTACCTCCAACCAATCTTTAAAGTCCATTCCTTATCTCATTTGCCATCAGTGTGATCTTTAGGTCTTTTCCCAGTAAAAATACTGAAGAATAAAAAATAATAGGATGAACTAGAGGCTCATCTTATAAACTATTATACATCTAACTTACAATCACAGTAACATCAATTCAGAGATTCTTCTATGTCAATTTGCTTTTTTATAATTGACTTGGGACATCAGAATTTACTCAGAACTGGGGAATTTGTGACTTCTGTTAGAATCGGCACTTCTCAGTGTTTTACAAATGACAGGTTTAGCTCTACCATAAAAATCTGTAAACAAATATCATTCATAAAAGTTTATAGTTTTGTGAAATGTTCCATAATCATTAAGAAGTTAAAAATATTAAACTAGAGGTAGGGGCTGTCGGAACGACTGCTATACCCGCACCCCAAATTATTTGTAAACAAACATTCTTAACATTTTCAGTTTCCATTGCATTAAAGTTTGCATCCGTAACAAATAACCTTTGCAGAGATATATCACAACCCACATTTACTGTAATCTAACTTTTTGGCCTCTTTTCCCTTTTTGGCCCTTTAAATCCTCAAAATGCAAAATAAAAGCATGCTTTGCATCTGTAACAAATAACCCTTTCACAAATATATCACAACCCACTTTTACTATAATTTAACTATTTGGGCCCTTTTAGGGACCTATAGCTCCTTAAACTGAAATTCACAAATTTTTTTTCTGTTTTGGCCCTTTTTGGTCCCTCCCACCCCCCTTTTAAATAATTTGGAATTGTGATAGGCTTGTTGAAGATTATTGCTATAAATTATATAAATTGTTTTAGAAAATTACAAAGGCAAAGTTCCAATTGGTAAATATGATATGAAATTTAAGCTTTATAAAGCATAAACAGAAATAGAATTTATAATATATACATGTATACTTATTTTTGTGTTAAATTATTCTTGAAAAGTTATTTATTTAAAACTAGATGAAACTAAAGGTGATTTAATTTAAGTATTACCTGTAGGTATTTACAGAAACAATTGGACTGGGGCTGTCGGAACGACCCACTTTTTTGTGTAATTTAACTATTTGGTCCCTTTTTCTGTTTTGACCCTTTATGGTCCCTCCCACCCCCCTTTAAAAAAATTTGGAATTCCAAAACCTTATTGCGCAAATACAATTGGTAAGCAACAATATGGCAACAATAAAAATGATTTAAATTAAAAAATGAAATAGGAGTTTGCATCACAAGGCTCTTTGTCTATTTTGGCCCTTTTTGGTCCCTCCCAGGCCCCCTTTTAGAAATTTGGAATTCCAAAACCTTTTGCGCATCTGCAGTAAGCAGGCAATATGCATAGTTTTTTTAGTAATTATGCTTTTTTTTCTGTTTCGGCCCTTTTTTGTCCCTCCCACCCCCCTTTTAAAAAATTTGGAATTCCAAAACCTTATTGCACATCTAAAGTTGGTAAGCAACAATATGGCAACAATACAAATGGTTTAAATTCAAAAATGAAAGAAGAATTCACGTCACAAGGCTCTTTGTATAATTTTGCCCTTTTTGGTCCCTCCCAGGCTCTCTTTTAAAATTTGGAATTCCAAAACCTTATTGCACTTCTACAGTTAGTAAGCAAATATGGCACAAAAAAAATGGTAAAAATTCAAAAGTGAAGGAGAAGTTTGCGTCACAAGAAAGTGTGACAGACAGATGTACGGCACGACTACAGCAACGACAATATACCCGAACTTTCGTTCGAAAGTGCAGGTATAATAACAACTCCTTGGTGTGGATGATGTATATTTTTATTTTGACAATTTTTTTGGAAATACATGTAGTTATTCATTTGGTCACAGAAGCAAGAAGCAGAATTTTTTCTCTGCTGAAAATAGTTCGAAGTTTGAAAAAGATTGGCAAAATATATCAGTTTGGAGACCAAATTTCCCTAAGATATAGGCATTGAAAAATTCATAACTACCATCCTTTAATTGTTTTTTTTTTGGCACATATGATATCCCTCTCACCCATTATGAATCTTTTCAAAATGAAATAATAATGTAACTTACTGTCTGGAAACTTTGATTCATGTATTGACTTTTTCATTATTTAAATAAGAAAGCTTATGAATATTACCTGTTACAAGTGATGTGATTTAGATTAATTTGTTCTAATCTATTTTTTTGCCATACATGTATATATGGGGGTCTTGATTTTTATATTTATTAAACTTTTGTCTCATTTTTCTCTATTTTTTTTAACAATTATTATGATCTCATAAAATATTATGTAGATGTAATTTTTCAGTCAGAAATTAAAATGTGCAAAAAATTTTAGCTCATAGGTTTGATAATGTAAACAAAGTGAAGGCAACATAAACATCTTTGGCTGAATGGAATATTGTTTAACATCCACTGGAAATTACTACCGTACATGCATATCAGGGGTTGCATTCCACAAATTAATAGTACCATTTTCTATGTGAAGTGAACTAACAAATATCATGGTCTTGTGCCATCTTCAGAGTAAATAATACCCATATACATGTATATATATTCTGAAAGGCCATTATGTTAGCATTGTTTTAATCATGATAAAATAAATAAAAAATATCCATGGAAACCTAGTTGGCATAGCACCATTTCAAAAATTTTCATAAAAAAAGCTTTAAAAATGTTAAATTTCACTCCACTTCAGCTTAAAATTGAGGTCTGATGCAGCGTTTCAATCCAATTGAGATTTAATTTTTCAGATTCTGCATAAAATTCCATTACATATGTGGGAAAAAAAAGGTTTACTTTTCCAGCTCTTTTTTTCGCAATTTAACTTACCAGTGCAGGTGCCGATTATCACTGTCAAAGTTTTACACACCACATGTCAATTCACAAGTCCCAGTTTATGACCCCCCATTACTTGTCAGAAGCAAAATCAGTTAATGTTTTCGTATTTTTTTAAACTAAAATCTATTCTCTTTCAGTCAATATTACAATTTTGAGGTTAAGACATTTATTATTTATCTATCATGTAGTCAAACTTTACCAACTCTAATAATTAATAAAATTCTGGGGGTGCATTTCTCTGAAACTAAGATAATTAGTGGAGTGTAACCAGGACAAAAAAATGTTGATAGACACAAAACAAAGGCAGTCAAACATCTTTTGAAAAAGTTGTTTAAAATATAACTATATATGCAATGTATGATATAAATTATTTTTTTAGCAAAATTTCTTTATCATTTACAATGGTTATTTTTATTTTTTATACTTTCTGTTAATCCCAATTTGTGGAATGGGTTTTTGACATTATGAAAGTCTAAATGCTGGAATAATCAGATAACTTTTATGGTTATACTGTTGTGTCTTCCAATGTAGCATAAAAATTTCACCATTATTTATTGAGGTCTGTATGCTTCAATTCCTATATGGGAAAATAAATGCAGTTGAAAAATTGAAAATATTAAAAATGTACTTTTGTAAAGTTACCAGGGCAAACCTATTTTAAAATTTGTAAAACCACTTTTTTCAAATATTTTCCATCCACCTTGTGCAGATTCCATGCAACTCTGGGATTTAAAAAATTATAGATCCAAGAAAATCTCACAAGAAGAGTTATTCCCCTTTTAAACTGACAATTCAATAGCTAAGGTCATACAGATATTGTAATTTTGTAATTTCTAGAAAACATTATTGAACAAAATCCTGTAGCTCAGTTGTGTGAACAACTTGGGATACATTGTACACAGAAAAATCAGATGGCTGGGTACTCAACTATTACGGAATTGAAATAAATCCAGATTCCTATACATTTTTATTATAAAGGCGATAGTATGGCAAAATACAATACAATATACGCTTGATGTTACAAGAGCAGAGCCTGATCTTAAGCTAACAACATGCACACTAAAACAAAAACAGTATTTCTTTATAAACTCCTCCCACAAAATAATCATTTTCAAAATTAAAAATTCACAAACTGACCAACAACAGAGTTTCTTACAACCAAACAACAACATGTGTGTAAAAATAATAAGATGTCACAATTTATTTATCAGAAAGTCTGTACTTCAAAAACTGTTATCAAAATAAGTCTGTTTCCTGCTGTGATTTATGTATTTTGGTGTTTTCAAGATCAACAGCTGATTGTGAGAAAGCCAAAGATTAATTTGCATGTTAAGAAGATCATTGCTAATTACTTTTACTAAATGTCATCCACTGACCCATTATAACCCCAATACATAACTTACAGTTGTTTTTATAACAACCTGGCAGGCACATATTGTCTATTGATGAAAATACTAGCTTAAATTATGAAAAATCGTCCATGAACCTACCAAATACACTACTGATATATAGTGTATTGGCTTGTTTATTATACATGTATTAATGTGAGTGATGATGCATATGCAGTTTGAATTTCCAGACATCAAATTACAGAAGGTTCGTACTTCAAATTGTGATTCGTGGAAACAAAGAAAAATTTGAGTACAAGGAGGAGGAACGCCTAGAAGAAATGCGACACACTGAATGGATTCAAAGGTAATATGATTTGCAGTTGTCTGTTCATGTTCAGATGCATGGTAATGGTTGGTGGTCAAAGTTTCCAAGTTGGCAAATTTAGAGTTATCTTTCCTGAATTCGGGAGCGTTGTCGGAAAGAATGCGATATGAGTTCGGAATTCAACTTTATAACAGTTATCTAGACGCAATTTTAAAATTAGTTTCGAGTTTATCTGTTTATTTTTCTACATTTAATACCGCGTATATGATAAATAATGACACTTTTTATCACTGCTTAGTCATGTTAATACCCAATTACTTTAAATAAAATACTTAAGGTTCACAAGGATTTATATAAATCCGTAGTTGAGGTTCGTAATTTACTAATACTCCAAGGAATTGTACATATTTAACTTGACAAACTCTTTCAGAAAATAAAATATATATATATACCTCAACGAGTTAGTTTCGGATATACAGCCTATGTTCAAGCCTGGTTTTTGTCCTTTTGCTTGAGCAACCATTTTTTAAAAAATTGAGAAAAAAATCTTTTTTATTCGTTTAAATTTCTTTGAAATTTAACAGGATTCACAAAAATTTTCGTAAGAATGACAAATGAATGTAACAATATATTACCCATGATATTCTTGATTAAAATTTCCATTTAACATAGCGGTTCCTATAATATATACAACTTTCGATTGTATATGATTGGCTTTTGAATATTTGTGTGCACTTATACTTATTTTTACATATATTCCGTAATGATATTAAAGTGCAGTACTCATTTCATGGATATCTTACCCATACTAAGTTTTGTGTTTACATCCCACACATGATCACACCTGCATTCCTTTCTTTGATTTGTCAGAGCGATGCCTTTTACAAGTTGACACATGATTTATGTAAGGACATTTTGTGCAAGGAATATAAAGTATATGCTTTCTAGGCTATATCCCCTTTCGTCCGTACAGTTCCCTAAGTATAATTGACAATTTTTGCAACCTTTCAGCAAATCTGCCAAAACGCCCAACTCCAACTCGACGACCCTGTCGCCAATTTTCATTAGTCACCAAGTCTTCAGTGCAAGTGCCTTGCCTAGCAAGGTTGGTATCTACTTCTTTCACCACATATTCCTCCTTTGTTTGCAAGTTTTGAAGAAATGATGTTTCACTTTTGTTTCCCTATAAATTTTCCATTTTTATGATGGTTCGGCAATTAACGGGTTCGGCTGATCTACCGACATTTTTTAAGGTATTCTACGAGGAAAATAACCCGTGAATCACAAAACGCGACTTTTAGCGCTTTGGAATCATATATATATATACCATGTACCTACATGTACGTGGTAAGTATGTCAAATATTCAATAGTCACTTGCGAAGGAAAATGCGTAAACTGAACTTTATATTTAATTCTTGAAACTGTTTTTTTTATTCAAAGCTGTTAAATCAAATATGGTGCGGAAACTTCAGAAAAATAATAATAAAATAATGTCGAATTTCACTTATGACATCTGATTGTAAGCCGGTTAGGTAGACCGTAGAACTACACTCTGAAAATGTGGTGAAATTAACGATATGAATACCAATTTTTTAACTGAATCGAGCATATATATACCCTGCAATAAATGAAGGGGAAAAAGAAACTACAAATCAGGCCGTTATCGTCCCCAAGTTCTTTGAATGGGCCTACCACACGACATAAAAAAGTTATTAACAACGAGCTGGTTTCGCAAAATAGTGATTAAAACAGAAATAAAGAAGTATTTCCTTTGTTTCAGGAATCAGGCGAAATTTTCATTGAAATTTATGAAGTTACATTATATAATCAGTAGAAACAAATATGGTTGAAATCGAATTTCAAATATGGTTGAATTCAATTCGATTTACCCGCGTTTTTCAATTATCTACCGAAATGACTGCATATATATGGAATGGTGAATTACATTTCGCAACGCGACAGCACTGATGAAGGACCTCAGTGATCCGAAAATTTTGCTAAGTTTTGAATTATTGCTATAATTCAAAATTTTGTTTGTTTTATTTTGATGTTGTTTTGCAACTTTTTAGACGTCTATTTACTTTTTAGTTTGCATTGTATCGTTAATTTATTATCGATCCAACATCTAGTAAGTTCGAACGTTGGTTATTACTTTAGACGTATAAATATATATATATATTCATTTTACCCTCTTTCGATAATCTTTCAGACATTGAAAACTTAAATCTCATATTTCGAAGTAATGATTATGATGTCAGTAAATGTTCATAAAAGGTATAAGTGAGATGTACAAATTCAGACGTACACTAACTTAACTGTTATTTAACTATATTATATATAATTGAAATCCATAAACATATAAAATGAGATTATATTATTATTATTATTATTAAGGGCTTTCCCGTCTCCGGACGGAAAGTCCTTATTGTATTTCTTCTGTTTAATTAAGGGCTTTCCCGTCTCCGGACGGAAAGTCCTTATTGTATTTCTTCTGTTTAATTAAGGGCTTTCCCGTCTCCGGACGGAAAGTCCTTATTGTATTTCTTCTGTTTAATATTATTATTATTATTATTCTTTTTCTTCCGCCATTTCCTGACAAGTGAGTTCGCGACATATCGCTTTCATATTTTGTCTATGATATCGGTCATGAAAATGATTTGATGTGTTATGGGAATTATGTCGTAAACTTTGTCGTTACGGAGTTATCTTCCCCAACACCAAAAAGATTGTGTGTACTACTCCTCTGAAACCTTAAAAGATATCGCTTCAAAATCTTTTCTAACGTCCTCAGTCAATCCATACGCAACTTTGTTGAATGTTAGCGGAAAGGATCTGACGACATCTTATGGGAGTTACCTCCCCTAAAATGATTCGTGTAAGTGATATACAAGTATATCTTAAAAACCAGAAGTGATACAGACCTAAAGTCTTCACCATAGACCCTCATGACCTTTCATCTTCAAAATAGAAATAAGGTCAAAGGTCAAGGTCACGTTCTATATTTTGACCTTTGCTTGTGTGCACTACTCCTCTGAAATGATAAAAGATACAGGAATGGTTGGGGGTGTAAAATGTCTGGCATCTAAAGACGCAACTTTGTTACATTTCCATGAAAAGGATCTGAGGTCATCTTATAAGAGTTATGTCCCATTGAAGCATTGATAAATTAGTTTTTCGGGTAAAACTCAGTAACTTTATATGATAGAGGCATGGGGTCTTCAGTTTTGATCATCGGGGGATGTGACCTTGAGGATGACCTTAGACCAAAATGTCAAGGTCAACGTCCTAATTTTTGACCTTTCTATTATTAGAAGATATTTGAATGCTTTCTAATGAGAAAAGGACTCTGTTGAAAGGCAAATCATAGTCACGGTCACATGATTACAGGTCAAGGTCATTTAATGAAAAATACGTCTTAGATTTTAACCTTTTTTACCAATAGAGATATTGAAGTGGTTCTTCTTTAGAAATATTCAGCTTAGGAAGACAAATCAACGTGAACGTCAAAACAGCAAATGTCAAGGTCATTGAGTGAGAAAACGTCCTAGATTTTGACCTTTTTTATCGTTAACGATACAAAAGTGGTTCTGCTTCAGAGATGTTCATCATTTGGGGTTTAATCAATCTGAATGTCATGAGGTCGCATGTAAAGGTCATTTAACCTGGGAAAGCCCTCAATTGTTCTTTGAACAATTGGATCTTTTCATATTATTATTATTATTATTCTTTTTCTTCCGCCATTTCCTGACAAGTGAGTTCGCGACATATCGCTTTCATATTTTGTCTATGATATCGGTCATGAAAATGATTTGATGTGTTATGGGAATTATGTCGTAAACTTTGTCGTTACGGAGTTATCTTCCCCAACACCAAAAAGATTGTGTGTACTACTCCTCTGAAACCTTAAAAGATATCGCTTCAAAATCTTTTCTAAAGTCCTCAGTCAATCCATACGCAACTTTGTTGAATGTTAGCGGAAAGGATCTGACGACATCTTATGGGAGTTACCTCCCCTAAAATGATTCGTGTAAGTGATATACAAGTATATCTTAAAAACCAGAAGTGATACAGACCTAAAGTCTTCACCATAGACCCTCATGACCTTTCATCTTCAAAATAGAAATAAGGTCAAAGGTCAAGGTCACGTTCTATATTTTGACCTTTGCTTGTGTGCACTACTCCTCTGAAATGATAAAAGATACAGGAATGGTTGGGGGTGTAAAATGTCTGGCATCTAAAGACGCAACTTTGTTACATTTCCATGAAAAGGATCTGAGGTCATCTTATAAGAGTTATGTCCCATTGAAGCATTGGTAAATTAGTTTTTCGGGTAAAACTCAGTAACTTTATATGATAGAGGCATGGGGTCTTCAGTTTTGATCATCGGGGGATGTGACCTTGAGGATGACCTTAGACCAAAATGTCAAGGTCAACGTCCTAATTTTTGACCTTTCTATTATTAGAAGATATTTGAATGCTTTCTAATGAGAAAAGGACTCTGTTGAAAGGCAAATCATAGTCACGGTCACATGATTACAGGTCAAGGTCATTTAATGAAAAATACGTCCTAGATTTTAACATTTCTTACCAATAGAGATATTGAAGTGGTTCTTCTTCAGAAATATTCAGCTTAGGAAGACAAATCAACGTGACAATCAAAACATATGTCAAGGTCAATGGGTGTGAAAAAGTCCTAGATTTTGACCTTTTTTATCTTAATAGATACAGAAGTGGTTCTTTCTTCAAAGATGTTCAGCATTAGGAGCCAAGGTCATTAAAATAACAGGTCAAGGTCAGTTAATGAAAAATACGTCCCAGATTTTAACCTTTCTTACAAAAAGAGATATTGAAGTTGGTCTTCTTCAGAGATATTCAGCTTTGGAATGCAAGTCGACATGAAAGGCAAGGAATCATGTGTCAAGGTCATTGAGCCAGAAAGCGTCCTATATTTTGACCTTTTTTATCGTTAACGATACAAAAGTGGTTCTGCTTCAGAGATGTTCATCATTTGGGGTTTAATCAATCTGAATGTCATGAGGTCGCATGTAAAGGTCATTTAACCTGGGAAAGCCCTCAATTGTTCTTTGAACAATTGGATCTTTTCATTATTATTGCATTGCTTAGATTATGATAATAGATATTATAAACTATCTTTAAAACTGTACCTCCTCAGTCAAATAGAAAGAAAATAAAAATACAAAATTATATATATACTACTTTTTTATGTACATTAATTGCTTGTAATGATTAATGTTTGTTCTTTGTTTTTGTGTTGATGACAATCCAGATTTTGGATTTTATATCGATAAAATCTTTGAATTTGACTTTGACTTCGTCGTAACTACATATCCATGCCCAAGATGCAAAAACCACACATTACAATGATTAATGATTAAATTGAACTGTAGATCAGAATTAAGAGGGCAATGCTAAATATTAATACTAAAATTTACGATGAGAGAGATGATTTTTCATTTCCTATTGTTAATTATCCGTTTTTAGATGGCGACGTTCCCTTGGCACCATCATATGGTGTTTATATATCTCAACTTGTTCGATTCGCATGTATATGATTAAAACTTTTACTAAATGTTATCATCGGTACAAGGACCTCATTCGTAAATATAAATCAACGTGCAAACATCCTGTTTATTTCAGGTATTTCACATCCCATCTTTTATGGTAATATTCTATACGAAGCACAAAAATGTCGTCATTCACCTGAAAAGCTAATCAAACCTTTAAACAGACTTATCAACAAGGGATATAGTTAAGACACTGTTGTCAAGAATTAATATTGATTCACTCATAGGGTCTTTGCGTCGGAAATAAACACATTTATTCTAAAACCAGTTGTTGGTTATGTTCTTCTCGTATAATTAGGATAGCATGATATTAAACCTCTAAGGGAGGGATTGTGGCTGATTTTATATATGATATAGACATAATCTTTTTGATCAGTTTAATTGGGGTCTGGAGCCGGCATGTCAGTAACTGCTAGTAGTCGTTTGCTATTATATATTGATCATTGTCATTTCGCTTAGTTTCTTCTGTTACCTTTTTTAAGATCGGACTCGGACATCTTTTGAGTTTGATTGTGTGTATCGCTGTGTGTTTGTTTATTCCACATTGGTTAGAGGTATGGGGGGGGGGGGGGTTGAGATCTCACAAAACATGTTTAACCCCGCCGCATTTTTGCGCCTGTCCCAAGCTAGGAACCTCTTGCCTTTGTTAGTCTTGTGTGTTTTTTTAATTTTGGTTCATTTTTATGTTTCGGAGTTTAGTGTGCTGTCCATTTTGCTGAACTAGTATGCATTATTGTTTAGGGGCCAGCTGAAGCCCGCCTCCGGGTGCGGGATTTTTCTCGTTGCGTTGAAGACCCATTGGTAGCCTTGAGCTGTTTTCTGCTCTTTGGTCGGGTTGTTGTCAATTTCACACATTCCCCGTTTCCATCCTCTATTCCAACTATTTCTCTGTTCAGCAGAACTTAATGATTTCATTTGTATTAACTTAAAAATCATTTGTACAATGTTGTACTTGTAGTTTCAGAGGAGATGATTTTTTAAGTTTCAGCCAATCAGAAACAAGAATTGCCCATGGCGACCATGTTTTTTGTCCAATCAAAATGAAATGAGGATTTTTCATAGCGGACCTTTAGTACATCATTCCTGCAAAGTTTGGTTCCAATTGGCCCAGTAGTTTCAGAGGAGATGATCAAACGCAAAGTGATTGCAATAGATCACATTGCTTTGTCAGGTGAGCTAAAATGGAACAGCATTTATTATTTCTATTAGCTTTCTTCAACTGTAGCTCTTTTGGATAAATGTCCTTTTGCAAATTTAAGAAACTCGGTGTTATCAACAGAAAGTACCTCATCAAGATAACTGCAATTGCTGTTAAAAATATCAATTAATTTATCATGATTCTGCATTCCACCGTTAAGGAGTATTTTCATGAAAGACTGTTCATAACAATATAAAAATAGGTCGGCAATAAGAGGAGCACAGTTTGTACCCATAAGAATCCCAATGGTCTGTCGGTACACAGTATTGTTAAAACGAACAAAACTGCTGTCCAGCAAGACGTGTAGGGACTTGATCATGTCATCTCTTGTCCAATGACTGTAATTTGCATACTTTTTATAACTGAAAAATGCTTTAAAACTGTTACAACAAATATAATTTAAACCAGTAGATTGAAAAGACAAGTTAATAAGTGCCCTCAACTTTTCTTTGATAAGATCATGAGGGCGGGTTGTATACAATGCAGACAAATCACAACTGTCCACGGCAGTAACTTGATGATTTACTGTTCTTTGCAAATTACCCAAAACGCTACACGAGAGAATTTTTTACACTCAAAAAACAATTTATACCTGAATTTTCACAAACTTTGTTACAATAATTAATGACAAGTTCTTTTATACAAGTAAGAGACGATTTAGCGGTGGCAGAAATAAAACGAATTTTATGAATTTTTATGTAATTTAGGTAATCAGTACATCATAGGACAATGTAGGAACATTGCAGTACGTGTTGGCTAGGGGTTTGGAACTGTTCAGTGGCTTTATTGTGTTGTTCAGCTATTTCTTTTCTAGAAATCTAATTCCAAGGAAAGTGCTATAATTATCGAATTCCTCTCTTTAAGTCTATTTCAAGAGTGATAAAGTTAATTTTTTCTGGGAAATTTAGTGCCTGTAATATGTGGGATTTTTCTCTTGTTGTAAATCATACGTCAACTCTATGTTATCTCAATAACGATCACCTCATGTAACCAAGATAGAGTAATTATAAAATATAACTAGAGGCTCGCCTGAGCCTGTATCGCTCACCTGGCTTTTCTTTTAGGCCATTATAAAATGTAAGCTCTTTAGTACCCACAAGGCTTTTAAGAAACGCAAAATGTCAAAGTAACCTTGATATATGACATTTGACGTATAAAAAGGTGGATCATTTGCATCTGTCCTCCTATATGAGATTCCTGCCAAACTTTGGTTACAATCTGCCCATTAATTCCTGAGCAAATGACATTCCCATATGGATTCAACGGAAACTTTGAACAGCCGCACCATCGGTTGATCAGAATAAATCTCAACCAAAAGTGGATTGTTTGTAGAGGGTACTATCTTCATCGATTCTGCAAAGATTCAAAACATTTCATAATGTAGTATTAGAGGAGAAGATTTTTGAAAATTGGCCAATAAAAATCAAAAATGGCTTTTGGAAGCCATGTTATTCATCCAACCGAAACCAACGGTAGAGAGTTGGTAGAGGTCCTTAGTAGTATATAGGGACAGTTCAGTTATCATTTGAGGCGGAGGAGCGAGGATCCATATATGACGTCAAACGAAAATGACGTCACCGGAACCTGAAGTGGATTTAAAAAAAATGTTTGTATGGAGGCATCCATGTTTCATGACGTCATGGAAATAGAAAATGGATTGAAAGATGTCTTCTCTTGCTCCATGCTGCTCTCCGCTGCTCATCGCTGGTCTTCTCTTGCTCTGTGCGGCTCATCGCTGCTCTTTCTTTCTCCATGCTGCTCTTCTCTTGCTCCATTCTGCTCTCCACTGCTCATCGCTGCTCTACTCTTGCTCCATGCTGCTCTCTGCTGCTCATCCCTGCTCTTCTTTTGCTACACGCTGTTCTCTGCTGCTCATCGCTGGTCTACTCTTGCTCCATGCTAATCTGCGCTGCTCATCGCTGCTCTTCTCTTGATCCATGCTGCTCATCGCTGATTTTCTATTGCTCCAACGCTGCTCATCGCTGCTCAGCACCATGCTCTCGTGCTCATTTCGATTTTTGGCTGCTTGTCGCTGTTCGTTTCTGCTGTTGCAGCTCTTCTCTTACTCAGTGTTGCTCTTCGCTGCTCATCGCTGCTCAGCAGCGTGCTCTCGTGCTTATTTCGGTTTTTTGCTGCAGATGCTGCTGCTTGTCGCTGTTCGTTGTTTCTGCTGTTCTTCTCTTGCTCAGTGTTGCTCTTCGCTGCTCATCGCTGCTCAGCAGCGTGCTCTCGTGCTAATTTCGGTTTTTTGCTGCAGATGCTGCTGCTTGTCGCTGCTCGTTACTGCTGCTGTTCTTCTCTTGCTCAGTGTTGCTCTTCGCTGCACTGTATTCATTTCGCTCTTCTCTTGCTCCATGCTGTTCTTCGCTGCTCTTCTTTTGCTCTATGCTGCTCTCTGCTGCTCATCTTGGCTCTTCTCTTGCTCCATGATGCTCTTCGCTGTTCATCATTGATCAGCACCATGCTCTCGTGCTCATTTCAGTTTTTTGTTGTTGCTGCTGCTGGTCAATTCTCGTTGATTAAAGATTGGATCTGTGCGAGAGCACCCTTTCATCCAGGTCATTTGAAAGACCACTCTGCATTTATCCAGGCTTGTGACTGGCTATCATAAGATAGGCTGCATTACTCCCCCCCTATTTTTTAAAGCCCATTCTGCATTTGTCCAGGCTTGTGACTGGCTATATATGTATAAACATATATAGGCTGCATTACCCCTCCCCCTTTTTTAAATTTTTTTTCTTTTTTTTTTCTTTTCTTTAGAATGTTAATGTTAGTTCCAATTCCTCCGTCACAAAGAGTCATTGCTGTCTTCATCTGGTGGTGGGTTGTAGTCGTTCAATACACGATTAAGCTGATATTTTCGTTTTTCTACGGCATATTCACATGATTCGTTTGATTCGTAGTCTTACTCATCTCTCCAGCCTTTAGCCGTTTTCTATATATTTCTATGTAAGGGGCCATTATTCATGTCCTGATGCCAGGACATCAGTCCGAGGTAATGCTTTCACATTTCTTCTCTGTATAAGTCAAACATGTCTCTATATGCTGCCACGCATGCCATCTTGTCTTCTTCCATTCAGACTTAATTCGACTAGTTCGTTTACTTTCTGTGAATATTCCGGTTGGTGTACTTGAAATGTTCTATTCATAACGACGTCCCATAGGGACTGTTCGCCTTCCTCATCGGGGTCTTCGTTGGATCCATGGTCACTGCTTTGTTCCGATTCCTCGTTGTCGGCTTCTGTGGTGCCGTCTGAGCGTTTATTTAGCTACAGGTTCCGCAACGACCTGTTGATTCATACGAAAACGTTTGGCAAAATAATCGTTTCGAGATTGTTGCAGTTCAGATTTCACTTCTGATGAGGTCTCTTTTTAGTCTTGTCCACTCGTTGTAAATCCACATACATTATTACAGATATTCATGTTTTTTTTTTTGTAGAATTCCGCAAGGGTCTTGTTCATTTGACACTTTGTACATTTCTTCTTTGGATCCACTTTGCTGGGTCCTCCACTTGTGTTTTCAAGCCGTTTTCCTTTTCCTTTATGGTTTTGCTTCGGCAAATATCCATAGGTACGTATTAAATATCTATGAACCAATAAATCAACGAGTGGGTTTTCAATTCCATGGATACGTGTGTGTTGTTTGGCGGTCTTCAAACAACTGACAAAATTAAACAAAACGTCGGATTATATTTTCGTTAAAAGCTTTCCATTGGAGGCATAGTGACGAGGATTGCTTTTGTCTGTGCATTCAGACCACAGGGTTCGCTGCTCATCACTGCTGTTTGCTACTCAGCACTGCTGGTAATGGTCGCTGCTCAAGACGCTGCTCTAAAGTTACTGGTCACCGCTGCTCATTGCTCATGACTATACTCATGCACGTACTCATTTCGTTTTTTTGCTGCTGCTGGTCGCTGTTCGTTGCTGCTGCTGCTTGGGAGCTGAGTAGGAGTAGGGATTCTTCCTGTTTTGTTATAAATCATCTCTTAGTCTCGTTGATGTTACGATGGATATCAAAAATGGACGCGGCCATATGTTCCGGTTATACAGTGGAAAATTAATTATAAACAAAAATCTTCATTAAGGTGACAGGTACGTAAAGGGATAATCTCACGGAATTTTATGAAATTTTGCATACAACTAGAGCATGAGAAACTGCACATGAACATCGAAAAAATGATATATCTAACTTTTACACTTTCTGAGATATAGCAAATTAAATATCTGGAAAATAGTAGTACAAATATATAGAATACACGTAAATATCGTAAAAAAGTTCAGCAATTTTGACTACAAATTAACATTTCTCGAAATCATGTCCTAGGAATTTTCTTTAAAAATGATATGTTTTTGCTACTGGAATTTCCGTTTTATAGATATAAAATTTATAGGGGGTCACCGAATTCGTTTTTTGAGTATGGATAGTTGAATCTGCTGTACAGCGTGGAAAAAGCGCCGAAAATGCAAAAATAATCGTGGCGTCGTGGCTCTAAATCTTATTTTTCGACGTTTGTAGTTATTGCACAGACACTTAGATGATTTATACTGCAAAAACGAATTCGGTAACCCCCTATAGCTTTCATATCAATAAATTTTAGTGGCAATAACATATCAATTTTAAATAAAATTCGAAGGACACGTTTTTGAGAAAAGACAATTTAAAGTAAAAATTTTCAATATCTTTTGCGATATTTACGTGCATCCTATACATTTGTACTTCTTTCTACAGAATATTCCATTTGCTATATTATATCCGAAAGTATAAAAGTTACTTATATATTTTTTCGATATTCATATGCAGTTCCACATGCTCTAATTGCTTGCAAAATTTCATAAAAAAACCCTGAGATAGCCCATTTACGTACCTGTTACCTTAAGGCAATGCTTTCAGCCATGTTTGTGACGTAATAATTTCATCTTACCATGCTCTCAACTTTGGATAGGGGTGTGCTTGGGTATATGCCTAAGGTGACCTATGCATGGTTACCCATGGGTACCTATAAGGGTATATTCCTATGGTTAGAAGTTTTGAGTAATAAATCTGACCATGGGTGACCTTTTGTACCCAAATTTCACCCACATTTTTTTGTTCATTTACTACCCATAGGTTGCCAATCCAACCCACAGTTAAAAGCATCGATGGTTAGATGAATTTATTACGTCACAAACATGGCTGAAAGCATTACCGAGGAGAAGAAATTGTTCTTATTAATTTTTCACTAGATAACCGGAACATCAAAACACTGCTCTGGGTTTCAAAGAGTCAACACAACATGAACAACCAAATAAGAACAACACATAAGAACTGAAAGTTGAATCAACAACACAGTCTGCAACCAAAAAATAAAATGAAGAGCAATATCAAAACATTTTAAAAAAAAATAGAAATTGTGTCTGCAATACACAGATGCCCCGCCTAAAATGTAGGTCATCATGTATGAATGCTCAGTACTATCCAAGGCCCATTCACTTATGAAGTTTCGTTGATACACTGTGCTTAGTTCCAAAGAAAAGAACCTAAATACAAAACTTAACCAAAATCATTTGATTTCTATTTTTTTTTACATGCTCGTGATCAAGACCATATTGGTCGAAACGTTGGGTATTTTTAACTCTTTAGTTTGATTGTTGTTTTTTACGATTTTATATTTGGTTTTGTTCGACTTGTGTATTTTATACACTAATATGACGCGTAGGCATAAATACTTATGTTAGCCTTAAATGGATTTATGCCTAAGCATGAACAAAGTCATATTTATGCCTAGGCATAAATCGATTTAAGGCTAACCATAAGTAGTTATGCCTAGACATAAATAAATATTTATGACGCACATAAATATTTATGCCTAAGCATAAATGATTTATGCCTAGGCAAAAATACTTATGGTTAGCCTTAAATGGATTTATGCCTAAGCTTGAACAAAGTCATATTTATGCCTAGGCATAAATCTATTTAAGGCTAACCATAAGTATTTATGCCTAGGCATAAATAAATATTTATGACGCACATACCGCGTCATACACTTAAGTCGTTTTATGCTTTTAATTGACAGCTCACCATTTCCAGTAATGCCGGCTCGTAGACGTAGAGAGTGGTCTTCTCTCCACCGCCGCAACTCATGAACAAAGTAATAAGATAAAAACTTATGATTTTTTCAGATTATTTAAAGATAAGGTATGGAAGAAATTTTGAATAAATTAATATTATAAAATAGTAAACATAGTTAAATACTTTAACAGTTAAACGAATTAAGCTACTTTATATTTTTGTGTGTTTAAATCGAATTAAACTCAAAATGAACATTTAATTAAGAAAACATTAATCTGAACCTAAAAAGGGAGACTAATCAAATCCACAGCCATGTACACATTTAATCCCTGTAAATGTAAAATTCACCACTTGAGTTAAATCCAGGGCTTTATATTTATTTCTCTTCTGCCCAGTGAATTAATAAAGCCTTTATTGCTAAATCATTTTACATATTTAGCGAGAATATTGAATTTACGTTCAATACGCACTGGTGGCCGGTTAAAAAAATACTAAAATTTTTTATCTGCACGAGGCCTTATAACACATATTAGACTGCCTTCTTTGTCGAAGATGGTTTCATAGCTTTATATATTTTTCTGTTTTTCTTGTTTTCGTCCTCACTTTGCCCAGAAAGGTTGAATGAAACTTAGCTATGACTTCTTCCGTGTTCAATGTTGCGAATAATACATGTAATTAGGCCTATATTATACAAGGAAGTCTAAAATACTTCAATCGCTTTACACTGGGGAAAATTTCAATGGTATGTTTTGAACTTATTTAATTCCCTGTTAACTTCTTTTTATTTAAGGGAATAACTTTAAAGTTAAAATTTGTATTACCAACATATTTTTATCTGTTGCATTTTACGTTCACCAGGACATCTGGTCCGTTTTCAGTGGATTCCGAAACAACAAAGTATATATATTTTGTGATTTGAATATAATTTTAACAATTAACTGAGTCTTTAAAGTGACACAGATGTAAAATGTGTTTAATTAGTTGGATTATAAAATTTATGTCCATTAAAAATCTAGATTTATCTACCGTTGTAATTTTGGATAGATGGCGCTCTAAAAATATGGAAGAAAAATTTTGCTTCCTGTTTGACCAAAAAGATTCGAAACACATTTTGTAAGTTCAGAAGGTAATATACAGAATTTAAAGACAAACCAAACAAAGATGTTTTTATCTTCACATGAATTAATGGACATAAATGAAATTCCGAAATCCAGATATCCTAAATGAGCACGTTCTAATGAAATTTTTATTACAAAACCTTGAAGGGGGTAAACTGCCTCTTCGGCTCTTGTCACTTCACACCCATTTTTGAGTTTTTAAGCCACATTCCTGTTCCCTTACTTGGACAGGAAATAATCCACCAGACGAGAATAATCCCTTGGGGACAATTTCACAACTCATTAGGGTGACAGCACAGCCAAAGGCGTTTGTTTTATTCAAATAACACTATTAACAGCCGCATACACTAGTCACTAGCTACTAGTACAATAATGTGACTCCTGTGACAACTTTTGACTCGGCGGAGCTACAAAGCGGTCCCGTTACTCGTAATGGAGAAGTCGGGTGTGATTCACACCCGGGGGTTTTAGGCATATTTTCCACCTGTTTTGGTTCAAAAACTGTAGAAATATATTTCTTTCATTATCAGTTAAAATAAAGCAACATATCATCACCTAACAGGAGATTTCCAATCTAGAAATCTGGCATTAAAAATTTTCATGTTTTGAATTTTGTATTTTTTTGTCAAGTCCTGGAGGGGTTCTCGCTAAAGTCACTTTCCAAATAAGGAAGTTTCCATTCATGAAATACTACTACGATATCCATATAAGGTCAGGCCAAGCCCTCTGCTATCTCGCGATATATGTCATGGTGGAAAGAAAACAATTTTGAAACCGACAAAATGACCAGATGTGCAAAACAATGATTTCGACATTAATAATGAAGTAATTTTACATTTGATATGATGCAAATTATACAGTTCAATGATATTTCAGGTAAACACAACCTCTTATTGCCATACGTAAAAGTTATTTTTGCTCCATTACGAGTAATGGGGCTGTTATTTGCATTGCAATATTATAAGGTCAAATTGAGCTGAATGTTGGAAGAATTTTTTAAAAAGTGTCTAATTTATTGTTTTGAAAAGCATGTATAAACTTAAATAAAATAATTAAGGTTTCATTCTGTCCTTCACATAGGGCCAAAAATATAAATTTGATTGTTTCTTGTATCCAAGTGGCCATGGTATCTTTGTGACCGAAAAGTTTATGCCCCGCCCACAAATGTGGATGTGGCATATAGAGTTACCCTTGTCCATACGTACGTCCAAACTATATAGTTAAGTTTTGCGTTTAGGTTCATTTCTTTGGAACTAAGCATATTGTATCAATGAAACTTCATCAGTGGATTTGCCTTGGGTAGTACTGAGCAGTCATACAATAATTGGGTCATTATGACCTACATTTTACGCCCTTAGCGATTTTGGTTAATTTTGTATTTAGGTTCATTTCTTTGGAACTAAGCACAGTGTATCAACGAAACTTCATAAGTGAATGGGCCTTGGATAGTACTGAGCATTCATACATGATGACCTTCATTTTAGGCGGGGCATCTGTGTATTGCAGACACAATTTCTATTTTTTTTTTTTAAAAATGTTTTGATATTGCTCTTCATTTTATTTTTTGGTTGCAGACTGTGTTGTTGATTCAACTTTCAGTTCTTATGTGTTGTTCTTATTTGGTTGTTCATGTTCTATGTATTGTAATTTGTTTTCTGGTCTTTGTCTCTGTCAATGGATTTATCCATTCTTACGTTGGTGTTAGACCTATCTTCTTGTTTTCCTGTCTTCTTTAATAGTTATGTTCATTGTATTGATGTTTTGTCCTAGTCTTGTTAAATAAATTTATTTTAAGATTCATGCAACATGTACTATGAATAACTGACAAGACAAACATTAAAGGAGAATTTAACACAACAACTTTGTTACATGATAATGTCTTTGAGCTACTCTACCCGTGAAAATCAGTAAAGATATCGTAAAGACTTTTGGTATGCAAAATATTTTGCATATTTTTACATCTTCCGATATATGAGAACATTTTCTGAGTTGTCCTGCCAAAACACTGGCACTTGGCATATTGGCTTCTGCATTAATTTAAATGAGTTACTATGGGTGACAGGAGTGTTTGAAATCAATGTCATTTTCCGTGTACTGCAAGTGTAAGCGCTGATTTGTTCCGGGCAGAATAAAGTAACTAGCCTAAAAGTTCCTCCATAACTTTTCAACTAGTTAGTTTGTTCCAGACATGGTTGAAAAGTTCCAGGGACACGGAATTTATAAACTAGTCATCAACTTCCGGAGAAAGGTAAAGTTTTAAAACTTATGCGTATGTGTGCATATTAACATGAATCATGGTAAATAAAATAAATATCATTAATTGATACTTATGGTTTAAATTCTACTAAAAAAAGAATTTTCATAAATGGATGGAAATTTTGGATAATTTGAGGGTTAGAAATTTTATAACTACAAAATGTAGTCCAGAAGTTTCAGTAGTTTTCAATTAGTCCAAAAGTTCCAGTAATTTTCAACTAGTCAAAAATTTTCATAAATTAATGGAAATTTTGGATAATTTGAGGGTTAGGAATTTTATAACAAGTGCAGAAGTTCTAGTAGTTTTCAACTAGTCCAAAAGTTCCAGTAATTTTCAACTGGTCAAAAAGTTCCTGTCATTTTGAACTAGTCCTAAATTTCCAATTATTTTAACTGGTAAAACATTCAGTACTATGATTCAGCCATCCACATTTTTGTCTTAATTCAGAATTATTATGGGGCCTCGGTGGCCGAGTGGTCTAGGTAGTTCGTCATGACTACTAATGATCACTAGCCTGTCAACACTGAGGTTTTGAGTTCAAATCTCACCTGTGGCAGAGTGTGTTCGACTTCGATCTAAATTGACAAGGATTGCCCATTTTCCTACCGAAGGTCAGTGGTTCTCTCCGGGTATTCCGGCTTCCTTCACCAATGAAAACTGGCTGCCGCGAAATAGCCAAATGTGCTGAAAATGGCGTAAAAAACCAACTAAACAAACAAACAAACAGAATTATTATACATATATAATTAAAATCTTCTCATCTGAATAAAAAAGTTAAAAAAAATCATAACTTGATAGAAATAATATTTTTTAGGTTTACTTGTAAGATTTCTCATATTGATTTTATTCATGCATCCATAGAAAACATGCTTTTTTAATAGCTATATAGTACTGGAATATTTTGACTAGTTATAAAGTTCCGGTATTTTTAAACTAGCTTTAAGGTTCCACTATTCTTTAAACAGTTGAAAAGTTCCGGTAATTATTGACTGGTTGGAAAGTTCTGGTTATTCTTGACTGGTTGGAAAGTTCCGGTAATTCTTGACTGGTTGGAAAGTTCTGGTAATTCTTGACTGGTTGGAAAGTTCCGGTAATTATTGACTGGGTGCAAAGTTCTGGTAATTCTTGACTGATTGGAAAGTTACAGTATATTACAACTTGCTATAACATTCCAGTATTCTATAACATGTTAAAAAGGACCGGTATTTTTTTATTTAGGTGAACAATTCTGGCATTTTTCATCTGTTTAAATAACCAAATTAACATTTGCATCTACACTGAACATCTGGAACAAGTTGGCTAGTTGAAAAGTTCCGACCTGCTGGAACTTTTCAACTGGCCATGGAACAAACTAACTAGTCCAAAAGTTCCGGAGGAACAAAGTAGCTAGTCAAAATGTTCCACCGGAACAAAGTAACTGGCGGAACAAACTGGCTGTTACACAAGCGCATACATGAAAGAGATCAATTTTTTTATCTTCCTGAAAAAAGTGATGACCCGGCAGTAAAGTTTGACCCTGTCGGGTCAGGGGAAATCGACAATCATTTTTAGCTCACCTGGCCCGAAGGACCAAGTGAGCTTTTCTCATCACATGGCGTCCGTCGTCGTCGTTAACATTTTACATTTTGAACTTCTTCTAGAGAACCACTGAATGGAATGAAACCAAACATGGCATGAATGTTCCTTATGAGGTGCTGACCAAGTGTTGTTACTTTGTAGCCGATCCATCATCCAAGATGGCCGCTAGAGGGGGACTTAGTTTAACATAGGACCCTATGGGAAATGCATACAAATGACTTCTTTTAGAGAACCGTTGAATGGAATGAAACCAAACATGGCATGAATGTTCCTTATGAGGTGCTGACCAAGTGTTGTTACTTTGTAGCCGATCCATAATCCAAGATGGCCACCAGCAGGATACTTAGTTTAACATAGAACCCTATGGGAAATGCATACAAATGACTTCTTTTAGTGACACACTTAATGGAATGAAACCAAACATGGCATGAATATTCCTTATGAGGTGCTGACCAAGTGTTGTTACTTTGTAGCTGATCCATCATCCAAGATGGCCGCCAGCGGGGAACTTAGTTTAACATAGGACCCTATGGGAAATGCATACAAATGACTTCTTTTAGAGAACCACTGAATGGAATGAAACTAAATCTGGCATGAATGTTCCTTATGAGGTGCTGACCAAGTGTTGTTACTTTGTAGCCGATCCATCATCCAAGATGGCCGCCAGCGGGGGACTAAGTTTAACATTGGACCCTATGGGAAATGCATACAAATGACTTCTTTTAGAGAACCACTGAATGGAATGTAACAAAACATAGCATGAATGTTCCTTATGAGGTGCTGACCAAGTGTTGTTACTTTGTTGCTGATCCATCATCCAAGATGGCCGCCAGCGGGGGACTAAGTTTAACATTGGACCCTATGGGAAATGCATACAAATGACTTCTTTTAGAGAACCACTGAATGGAATGTAACAAAACATAGCATGAATGTTTCTTACAAGGTACTGACCAAGTGTTGTTACTTTGTAGCCGTTACATCATTCAAAATGGCCACCAGTGAGGGACTTAGTTTAACATTGGACCCTAAGGGAAATACATACAAATGTCTTCTTCTATAGAACCACTGAATGGAATGAAACCAAACATGGCATGAATGTTCACTCAAAAATCTTACTTCAGACTTAGCAGAAATGGTCCTTAGATGGTTCTCTTTTAGAAATGTATTCGTTGACCTGGACTAAACCAAGATGACTGCCACAGCTGAAATTAGTTAACATAGAATCCTATAGAAAAACCAGCCAAATTGACTGCAACACTTTAATTTTTAGGTCTGCTCAAGGTGAAAAGTTAAATCCAGGTGAGCGATACAGGCTCTTGAGAGCCTCTAGTTCTTTGGCCTTAGTGCAGTATGAAAAAATGAAGTTTCACTGTAAATAAGATCATTCAAAGTTAAGCAATGACTGTGTGTCAGAGGTATTGCTTTTAATGAAAATTTATTATCAGAAGTCATAATTATTGACTCAGGGGCCACTATGACCTATTTAATCATGTGGGTCTACCAGTTTTAAATGTTAGCATCATGCTTCGTTCTTGAAAAAAAAAATTTTCTTCAAATCGGAAAGAGAAAAGGATTGTAAAATTTTTATGTTTGTAAGACCTAAATTCCTCCAGTGTTGGAGCACCATAATTTTACTAGTTTCAGGGATCAAAGAAAACTAAATGCTAATGAGAATTTGAATCATTTGTGTGCTTTATTCTTTCCTTGAAAAATATACCAAATGAGTAAGAAATTTTAACTGAAATTTTCCAAGACTTAGAACTGCCTCGGTGGTCTTGTGGTAGCGTGCTTGCCTCGAGTGCAGAAGGTCACGGATTCTATCCCTGGCTGAGTCAAACCAAAGACATTGAATTTGGTATAAGCTGTTTTTTGCCAAAACTGATGTATGAATTTGAACAAAAATTTGGTGGAATGGTCTTTTAATGGTCTTCTAAAGAATTTCTCATTAATATGCAAACATGGTTTAAACTAGGATTTTGAAACAATTAGTCCCTTTTTCACAAGACAAATTTTGCTATACAACATCCATATTTGTTGCTTTACTAACATACAAATAAATAACAAAAAATATATACATGTACTGTATTTTATTTCTTTAGCTACTATGTAGTACAAAATAACAAAAAGAGCTATTTGCTGATCAATAAAATGTATAATGGAAAAGAAGAAGAAAAAAAATAGCAAAAACTATATGGGCTTTTGGAATGCCTCTAGTTGTGTGGATATGCTACATGTAGAATATTGTTTCTCCAACCATTGGGAATTTGAATCCAATCATTTTGGACTTTGAACAACTAAGGTCCCTAATATTTAACCTATATCTCCATTTGTTTAATAGTAATATGTACATATAGTTAATGTGCATGCTCTCAAGGGCTAGTGATTGGTCAATAAAACACTAGATCTTATCTTATCTGTTGTTTGTTTATTTATATTGCAACTGTGCATTCAGTGAAATAGATTTTATGTGCGGTAAAAAACAAATAACAAAACATTCCAATCAAATTGATGTTAGAGAGTTTGTGGAACAAGATCATTTACTGTGACTTCAAAATGAAAAACAACAAAAACCGTGTTCGTTTCCTTGGAATAGTCATGTGTATGTAGAGATTTTATTTGAAGAAGTTACATGTATCTATGTACAGCATTCCTGTCTTTATTTAAAGTTTGAATAAAACAGATATGTCTGCCATTGATAAATAAAATTATTGTTATTCAATAACAATAATATTGACTTAATGTTTGATAGATAACTCTTGTTTGTTTTATTAGAAAATCACTTGCAAGTACTTACAAATGTATATATAAAGAAAAACCTAGATCAAAATAAATTTCCACTTCTATTGCTTTTAGATAGAATAAATAATTGTGTATTTCCTTAGTATTTCAATTTCACCATGTCATCACTGAATATGCATTATTAAGGCAAATATAATAAAATTTGTACCACATCCTTTAATTTAAAAAATGGAAAGTTTCTAGATTTGTATACAATCAAATTTTTGCAAATGTATGGTATGAGTCTGTCATTGTTGGCGTCCATAGACAGTAAGGTTTCCAGTCATTTACTTTTGTTCTATTTAATATATCCTTAATAATATTTTACCACAATGGTCCCCAATAGGAAATACAAGTAGGGATTGGTTTTGGGAATCTGGCCCCTCATGATTTTTTTTAAGGGTCATTAAGGGTTTTTCATTCTAGAGATATAAATATCCTAATTTTCGATTTTTTTAAAATTTCTTGTGTATTTGAATGATTCCTCATGAAATGGGCAATAAAAGTTATTCAAGGCATATTTGTGCAATTTTTGTTGTTTCAGAGATGAAAAGAGGTTTAAGGGGCCAAAATGAGCCATGTTGTAGGACAACTCGGGATATTTTTTAATTTCATCTTGATTATTGACCTTTCATTACCTGTAGTAAGTGAACAAATTTTTACATCTTTATCATTTCCAAGGTAAAAGCTGGGTTAGAGAGGTCAAAATAAACAATTTTGAAGGAAACATAAAATTTGTATTCCTACTCTCTGTTTTAGCCGAATAGATGTGATTTATTGAAGCAAGTGAAGTCATGGATTTTATTGGGTATAAAACATTCACCAGAACATAATCATAGTCTGCCAATAAATATCATATCACATGTACAGATTTCCATGAATCAAAGATGTGTTCAACTCCGTAATAAGCTATCTGATTTGTAATCAGAATGCACAAGTATAGGGCATTCATTCATTGTTCCATTTAATTGAGACCCTTAAACATTGAAAATGCTTAGTTTATAAGATCAGATTAACAAAGAAGAAAAACAGATGCCTGGTTGGAAATGATTTGATCATTAAAATGATTAGTAATTAACATGTAGCTGAAGGCAGTTTGTCATGCATTATTAGATAAACAGTCATCTGTTGTAGGTGTTTTTACATGCATTCGTCAAATGCTTATAAATATATATATATATATAGTCTAATGTAAATATTATAAATCTATTATTTTAACAGAAGAGGAAGTATCAAAGTTTCAATTGTACAATATGTAGATTTATTGAATAATTGTGTATGTGTCTTGTCTAATTCATGATAATGATTAGTTTAATGACAGTAAACAATGATGATTTATGTGGCAGATAAACATTTCTTCCAATAACCATATGTAATGTACAAGGATTGATTATCAACAACCAAAATTATTAAGCAAGGTCTACATTGAAGTAAAAATAAATTTTAGATGATTTATCAGCTATGATGAATTAAGTGTCACTATTTGTATTACTGGTAATTGACTACATTTTGTGAATGAAAGAAATGTTTTAAATGTAACTCTCCCTTTTAAAAAACAGAGTTGGAATCAAAAGTAAAAATTATATTATTAAAAAAGTTGACATGCAGTGAAGAAATAAGTAGTGCTGGAGTATTCTCCCTTTACATTTGGGTTTGTCAGGATAATAAAATGTGAACAGGACTTCACTAGATAAATGTTTTTCCTGTTTCTATACTTATAAATGCATAATGACAAATAGACAACGCATCATTATTGTTCACATAAGTGTCTATACAAAAAATTATAAATCTGTGTATAAATCCTGAACTTTCCCTGGAAAATTTTACTATCCATTATAATTATGTCATGATATTGAATTTCTTCCTCCAAAAAGTACTATTAAAATTTGTTGACTCATGTTCCTCTAGTAATATTGATATTTGTCATGAATGTATGCTAAATATAGAAAAAGTCACAGGAAATAAACTAGAAACATTTTCTTATAGTTCTTAAAATGGAGGGAGTGATACTTAGATGTTCATGATGGTCAAAGTAGGATCTAACAGAGATAAAATGAAAATCCTTTCAAGAGTCTTGAGCAGTTGAGGAAAGGAATATATATACTTAAAATTTTGAACTAAGTAAAAAAAAGTTCCTCTAGGTTCTTGGGGGTAAAGATTGATTATCAACAATAAAAAATAAAATTGCATTTAGAAAAAAAAATATACTGATTATAATCTGTCTGCACAAATGTACATGTAGCAACGACAGTAATACTGTTATGAACAATCATATATATATATATATATGCTGGTACAAAAAATGTAGTAAACCATTTCATAAAGGGAAAATAGACATACAGTTGTGATCAACCAGACCTTTGATCTTGTGCCATGACTCATTCAAAATTGTATGATTGATATTTACAGAAAAATGACTGGAGCCATTCAACTTTTTAGCTCACCTGGCCCAAAGGGCCAAGTGAGCTTTTCTCATCACTTGGCGTCCGTCGTCCGGCGTCGTCGTTAACATTTTGAACTTCTTCTAGAGAACCACTGAATGGAATGAAACTAAACATGGCATGAATGTTCCTTATGAGGTGCTGACCAAGTGTTGTTACTTTGTAGCTGATCCATCATCCAAGATGGCCGCCAGTGGGAACTTAGTTTAACATAGGACCCTATGGGAAATGCATACAAATGACTTCTTTAAGAGAACCACTGAATGGAATGAAACTAAATCTGGCATGAATGAACCCTTATACGGTGCTGACCAAGTGTTGTTACTTTGTAGCCGATCCATCATCCAAGATGGCCGCCAGAGGGGGACTTAGTTTAACATAGGACCCTATGGGAAATGCATACAAATGACTTCTTTTAGAGAACCGTTGAATGGAATGAAACCAAACATGGCATGAATGTTCCTTATGAGGTGCTGACCAAGTGTTGTTACTTTGTAGCCGATCCATAATCCAAGTTGGCCGCCAGCGGGGGACTTAGTTTAACATAGAACCCTATGGGAAATGCATACAAATGACTTCTTTTAGTGACCCACTTAATGGAATGAAACCAAACATGGCATGAATATTCCTTATGAAGTGCTGACCAAGTGTTGTTACTTTGTAGCTGATCCATCATCCAAGATGGCCACCAGCAGGGAACTTAGTTTAACATAGGACCCTATGGGAAATGCATACAAATGACTTCTTTTAGAGAACCACTGAATGGAATGAAACCAAACATGGCATGAATATTCCTTATGAAGTGCTGACCAAGTGTTGTTTCTTTGTAGCCGTTCCATCATCCAAGATGGCCGCCAGCGGGAACTTAGTTTAACATAGGACCCTATGGGAAATGCATACAAATGACTTCTTTTAGAGAACCACTGAATGGAATGAAACTAAATCTAGCATGAATGAACCCTTATAAGGTGCTGACCAAGTGTTGTTACTTTGTAGCTGATCCATCATCCACGATGGCCGCCAGCGGGGAACTTAGTTTAACATAGGACCCTGTGGGAAATGCATACAAATGACTTCTTTTAAAGAACCACTTAATGGAATGAAACCAAACATGGCATGAATATTCCTTATGAAGTGCTGACCAAGTGTTGTTACTTTGTAGCTGATCCATCATCCAAGATGGCCGCCAGCAGGGAACTTAGTTTAACATAGGACCCTATGTCCCTATGGGAAATGCATACAAATGACTTCTTTTAGAGAACCACTGAATGGAATGAAACTAAATCTGGCATGAATGTTCCTTATGAGGTGCTGACCAAGCATTGTTACTTTGTAGCCGATCCATCATCCAAGACGGCCGCCAGCGGGGGACTAAGTTTAACATAGGACCCTATGGGAAATGCATACAAATGACTTCTTTTAGAGAACCACTGAATGGAATGTAACAAAACATAGCATGAATGTTCCTTATGAGGTGCTGACCAAGTGTTGTTACTTTGTAGCCGATCCATCATCCAAGATGTTTAGAAGTCTATCAGAAAATTGTAAAAAAAATTCTGAATGGTCACAACTTGACCACATATTCAAAAATAATAATGATAAGATGTCTTCAGTAGCTATTGTAAGACTACACTAAGATGACCTGTTTTTAATTTTAAATACTGTGTCAAATTAAACCAATCTTGGTCTCAATCATTATATAATTTTACATAATTTCCAAAATCACATTAGATACAGGTGAGCGACACAGGCTCTTGAGAGCCTCTAGTTTGTTTTTGAAATTGATTTCATTTGTCTTTGATAAAGTTTTTGTCAGTACTTATACTGGAAAATTTTAAGAATAGAAGGTAGACTGAAATTGTACTTACACTGGAAAATTTTAAGAATAGAAGGTAGACTGAAATTGTACTTACACTGGAAAATTTTAAGAATAGAAGGTACATGTAGACTTAAATTGAAAATATAAATATTTTGATAATTCTATGAATGGCAAAAAATCCTCAGTAAACCATAATGAATTGATGTAGTTTTTTTTCAGGTACACATGTACATGTATAGAGAATAGACTTTGTACTAGTTATTTTATTTTGTTGACTATAGACTTGTCTACTGATTATAAATTGCCTAGTTATTTTATTTTATAGATATAGACAATAGACTTGGTACTAATTATAAATGCCTAGTTATGCCAATGGAACCGAGAATCAATCAAGTAAGTACAGTCTGAGATTTACAAAAATGAAAGGATATTGAGTCAATGAAACATCATAAATTGTAAGATTAAATGTTGCAACAGATTTAATCTAGAGGTTGTTGTTTTGGACTTCAGAGTAACACTCTTAGGTTCTTAAAGACTCCCCTGTAGATGTCCAAAAATTGTAGGCTAAAAGGCCACTACTGGGACTGATCTCAGACCTTCAAACTAGTTTCAAAGTGGAGAGGTGATAAGCATTACTTGGTATAATTTGTTTGCCAATCCACAATAAATAAATTTAAATTTAAAGTTTAAAATAGGGGTATGATATAGTTCACAAAATAAGACCAGCACTAAATGCCCATTAAAAGTGTGAAAAATTAACACAAGTCACCACTAAAACCTAATTTACAAAGTATTCCATATTGAAACTGTTTAAGAACAGATAAAAGACCACCACTGAAAATACATATGCAGTTCTGGTTTTGGAACAAAAAATTCACATGTACACTGTGTATAGCTGTCTGCTTATTATCTTTCATATTTCACATGTACACAGTGTATAGCTGTCTGCTTATTATCTTTCATATTTCAGACAGTTTTTAACTGCATCGTATATATTTGGATCATAGTCTTACCAATTAATTACAGTGTCAGCATTATCAAAACAGTTACTATCTCATAACAAATTAAATACAATGCAATAGCTTTCATTCAACAAAATTCTTGTAATATAACTGGTAAACTTTGGCTAACATCTGACGATTTGTATACTGCTGTCAGCTGATTCCAAAACTTCCGGTCTGATACACTTTTCATTTTATCGCAAAGGCCGCTTAATTGCAAAATTTTTTCTGAAAAATAGGCTTTGCAAATAAGCAGAATCCACTGCATAACATTTGATGGAGGTTGAATATCTCTGTATCAATAAATTTATACAAAATAACCTGAGTAATGTGGCTCTCAACCTTCTTGAAATAAAATGATCTCTTTATTCATATTATTCACAAGGAAAGGAATTGATTGTACAAATATATTTTTTGCTCTTTAGGAGGTCTGGAAAAAAGGCCAGGAGGTTGTAGCTAATTATAATTTTCCTGGTTCATCCAAAGAGGATTTACCATTTAAGAAAGGAGATTTAATCACCATTTTACAACCTACAAGAGTGAGTATTATGTCATTAGTATCTGTGAAGTTTTTTGTTTGTTTAGTTGGGGTTTTACACCATTTTCAGCACATTTGGCTATTTCGCGACGGCCAGTTTTATTGGTGGAGGAAGCCATGGTACCCGGAGAGAACCACGACCTTTGGTAGGAAAATTGGCAATCCTTGTCAATTAAGATCGGAGTAAAACACACCCCGCCAGAGGTGAGATCTGAGAAGTAAAGTTCACATTTGTGTACATGTATTGCAATTGTCTTTGTGATGATGCATTAGTATGAAAAGAGGTTTTTGAAAAGAGAGATTAATGAAAATAAACACTAGATTTATTACATATTATGACTTATTAATGGCTTTGTTAAAGAGGACAAATATACCCATTTGAATTGACTCTCCTTTATGCATTTTTTTTTTATCACAAAATCATTTGAATATTTCTACTCTCTGTAATCAAGAAATTCGTCTACTCAGAATGAATAGATATTTACTGGAAATAGCATACATTGATTACATGTTTCTAAAAGCCACAAAAAATAACTTCTATTTGTCCCTGGTTTGATAAATGAAAAATAATTTAGAAAAACATTTGAAAGAATTGTTATTTGTTTCAAAAGCAATATTAAAAAAGATAGAAATATCTTAAAACAATATTATTCATAATAATACTGATCATCAGTACAAACATGATTTAATCAAAAGACTTTTAGTCCTGTCCTTTATATAGGTACTAATACATATACATTGTATTGTAAATTCATAAATCTTTGACATTTATTGTCATGATTCTTAGCTGATAGAAAATAATTGTGATATTACATGTACATAATGTTATCAATATTCCTTTTGTAATAGAAATAACCGAAATTCAAGCTAACTTTTATGATCTGCACCCTACTGCATTCACAATGATATAAACCTCCAATTGATCTATCAATTTACAGTATCAAAACCAATCGTTAATGATATAATAAGATTATGACAAATAGCTTACATCAAGTATAATAATTGTTGATATTTTACATAAAGATTGGTAATTAGAAATAGTATTTTAGAAAATATATAATAAATAATGATTTAATAGGATGTAAACTGGTATAGAGCTAAGAATGAGGATGGAAGAGAAGGTATGGTCCCAGCGACCTACTTACAGAAAAGAACAGAAGTACAGTTACATGCCATGCCGTAAGTTTAAGATTGTGACAAAAAATTCATTGGAATGATATTGGTTTATAGCCCATTACAGTAAAAATATTCAGTGAAATCTACTTTTTCTTTCATAAAATAAGAATACCAAACTTTTCGAAAGGCTGCACCATTGGGAGGCAATTTGTTGATACCAAATATTCGTTATGGTCTTGAATTTGAAATTTGACTTCCATCATTGTAAACCTTGGGCAAAGCTTTTCTTTATTGCTAAATAGACATGCTTCATGGGAAAACTGTAGGGTCGTTGTTGCCTTGAGTTTGGATACTGAGCTGTATATTAATAAGAAAAATCTGGGGTATAACTTGGGTACCATGTATAACTGGAATGGAATATTTAATAAGATCATTACATGTAAAGGCTTTATTCTCCTAATTTGTAATAAACAATTAACTGTTAAACCTTTGCTTATTTGAAGACATAAAATGTTCAATATAAAAATTTCTCTGCAAATTCATTGATAAGGCCAAATAAAAATAAAGGTTTGTTAAGGGTTTTCTTACTGACAATAATTTTTTCTTCCTATCCTCTATTTTTATAGCATTTTTGACAAGAACCTTAAACAAATAATTCCTTCCAAAGGGACAGGTAAACAAAAAATATATAAATAAAAAATACCTATCTACCTGCCCCAACTTTTGTAAGCATGAAACTCTAAACACAAATTTTTAGCTCACCTTGTGAGCTATTGCCATTACTTGGTGTCTGTCGTCCTTTATTGTAAACTTTAAATTATAATTATTCTCCTCTGAAGCCATTTGGTAAATTCGAACTTTACTTGGTAGCCATGGTCCTTCAGAGGTCCTCCTTCAGAAATATATCTGATGAACTGCCTGCCATCCAGAGCCGAATATAGTTTAACATGGGACCCCATAGTTCGCTTAAAAATATTGTCAGAAACCAGTGAACAAATTGGAACCCATTTTGGCAGCAATAGCCCTTAGATGGTTCTCTTTCAAAATTTTATCTGATTACCTGGCCTGCCATCCAAGAGTAGAGTCATCCAACTTGGACAACAGAAACACTTTTGGAAGCACATTTGATGAGCAAGACAACAATTTTTGTGTCAAATGTCTATTATAGTGTAAGAGTGCAAGATGTTATATATTCAGAAATTATTGCCTTCACCTGTAATTGCAAATCTTGAACAATCTTCGTCAATGTACAATAATGCAGAGATTTACTAATTGATTTCCTGTCCATGTTGCAATAGAATTTTATGAGCAAAAATTAAAATACAAGGGTTAATTATTTCGATTATCACTTTATCACATTTTTCACTTGAATTTCCAAATTTACATTTTTTACAGTTGTACACCAGACATATATATATATGTCATCAAAATACTTTATTGTAACTTTAATTTTCAGTTTAGAATAAAATCTGACCATAACACATTAGAATCCTTTAACATAGATATATATAATTGATATTCTATACAGTTTAGAATAACGAATCTGTTTAATTGATATCTATACAGTTTAGAATCCTTTAACAAAGATATTTAATTGATATCTGTACAGTTTAGAATCCGTTAACAAAGATATTTAATTGATATCTGTACAGTTTAGAATCCGTTAACAAAGATATTTAATTGATATCTGTACAGTTAAGAATCCGTTAACAAAGATATTTAATTGATATCTGTACAGTTTAGAATCCGTTAACAAAGATATTTAATTGCTACCTGTACAGTTTAGAATCCTTTAACAAAGATATTTAATTGATATCTGTACAGTTTAGAATCCTTTAACAAAGATATTTAATTGATATCTGTACAGTTTAGAATCCTTTAAAAAGATATTTAATTGATATCTGTACAGTTTAGAATCCTTTAACAAAGATATTTAATTGATATCTGTACAGTTTAGAATCCGTTAACAAAGATATTTAATTGATATCTGTACAGTTTAGAATCCTTTAACAAAGATATTTAATTGATATCTGTACAGTTTAGAATCCTTTAACAAAGATATTTAATTGATACCTGTACAGTTTAGAATCCTTTAACAAAGATATTTAATTGATATCTGTACAGTTTAGAATCCGTTAACAAAGATATTTAATTGATATCTGTACAGTTTAGAATCCTTTAACAAAGATATTTAATTGCTACCTGTACAGTTTAGAATCCTTTAACAAAGATATTTAATTGATATCTGTACAGTTTAGAATCCTTTAACAAAGATATTTAATTGATACCTGTACAGTTTAGAATCCTTTAACAAAGATATTTAATTGCTACCTGTACAGTTTAGAATCCTTTAACAAAGATATTTAATTGATATCTGTACAGTTTAGAATCCTTTAACAAAGATATTTAATTGATATCTGTACAGTTTAGAATCCTTTAACAAAGATATTTAATTGATATCTGTACAGTTTAGAATCCTTTAACAAAGATATTTAATTGATATCTGTACAGTTTAGAATCCTTTAACAAAGATATTTAATTGATACCTAAACAGTTTAGAGCAGTAGGTATGTATATCTGCTGATTGGCTTTTCATTTTCTAATGCATGATGGGTAATATTTTTACTGAGTCTAACATTCCTATGATGTCAAATGGGCTTTTTAAGAAATTGATGGATGTCAGTTCTAATAAAAGCTGTTAGATGCCACAGGAATCTTGGACTACTTTATAAGTGTAAAGTAAATATGACTGTTTGGTCATCCTGTTGTTTTTAAAATCAACCAACAGATTAGCCACTTAAACCCAATAGTTTTTACCTCTTTTTTCCTTTTCAGATCTGCCAATCCTGTCATTTCTGCCAAATCATTCTGATGTTTTACCCCAAATATAACATTAATTATGATTATACTCATTACCTACCGATTTTAGCATCTTTAAAGATATTTATTGTTTTGTTTAAAAATCAGTAAATTAATATATTTCAACAGCAAACACTCCTATAGAAATTGTGTTTCTTTGAACTGTCTATGGTGGAAGTAAAATGAAATTAAACAAATCCTATTGTTTGAAACAATGTTTTATAAACAGTTAAAAAGAAAAAAACAGGTCCCTTTTCGGAATGGGTTTGGTAGTTATTTTTTTTTTCTCTCTGTCAACCTTTTTGAAAGTAAGCTGCTAATCTGTTGAAACAATTTCCATGCATACCAAGTATTAACAGTAAATTTTTTCACCCAAATTCTTTTTTTTAAACTGCCAAAAACAGATTCACAGCAGCCAGTTCATTTTGCTGTAGGATATGTGAAATTATCCATAATTCATTAGATACTGAAATGGTAAAATGCTACAGCTGCTTCATTCCTCTTTCTTTAGCTGGTATCATGGAAGTATAACCAGAGAACAGGCAGAAGACTTGCTCCAGTTCAAAGATGATGGTGTCTTTCTCGTTCGTGACAGTGTTCATTTCAGGGGAGATTATACACTGTCTGTGGTCTATTATAACAAAGTTGAACATTATCGTGTCATTCTGCGCCACAATAAACTGGAAATAGATGGCGGAGACTGTCGATTTGACACACTTTTTGATCTGGTTGAGGTAACCAGGCATGACTGTAATTACTTTTAGCTTCAGTCACTAGAGGGCATTATATAGATTCAATGCAGGTGAAGTCGTAACCCTTTGAATGTAGTGTATGTATTTGGGGAATAAAAAATTGGACATCATCTGTATTGGTGGAAAGTGGCTGTTTCTGTCTATATTTATCTCATATATTTAAAAGTTGTATTGTAGATTTAATTTTTCATAAAACCTAAAAAAATATTTACCTACTCAAATAGTGGCCAGTAAGAAAGCTGGGAATTCAAAAGTTGGATAAAAATTCCGAGGTTTGAGAAAAATTTAAATGCGAGAAGTACTGTGAAACTGGGCCCTAATGAGGTTTGGATAGATAGAACAGCCTATTAAGCATTGAGATAATTTTATATTGTAATTGTTGCACTGTAGACAATGTTCCTATATTATGTTGTAACTAGTTCTTGACCTAAGTTAAATATGGTATTTATAGTCATTATGTAAATGGTGAGAGTGCATGTGTATCCATTTCTGGAAATACAACACTGTAATTTGTTAAAAAGAGTGTAACAGATAGTATTGATAAATCTTCAATGTAACAATTTCATTAGTATTATAAAAATATAGGTTGCATGCGATGGAATTTTATAAATGGCACCATAAATTAAAATGACTAAAAATATCATTTTTACACATGACATTTGGTGTTGTTGTTAACAAATTATTCACTATCTTAGCACGCTGCATGAATTTTTGTTTGTAGATGGTTCCATGGGAAAATAAAACGTGAAGATTCGGAAGAATTATTAAAACCGCGTGAAGATGGACTTTTCCTTGTAAGAGAGAGTGTCAACTATCCAGGGGACTTTACACTAAGTGTCTGCCACAAACAAAAAGTTGAACATTATCGAATTATCTACAAACACAACAAAATGACCATAGATGAAGAATCATATTTTGAAAATTTAGCACAACTTGTAGAGGTAGATAAATACAACTTATTATGCTTTGAAAATCATGTACTGTGAATTCATTATTATTCGTTGTATATCAATTTTCGTGGTTTTTCGTGGGTCGCAGTAAACCACGAATTTAAATATTCAACGAAAAATAATAGTTTTAGTTTATCTTCAATGCAATGGAGTTTGAAACCACAGAGTTTTGATGTACCTATTCGAGACAACATTGAACAATTGCATTTTACTGTACTTGGATACTGAGATATGATGAGTTAGCAATATCCCCCAGAGTGTACAGTGTTTCATGTAATTTTGTCTTAATAGGCAACATAAATATAAAAAAATATTTTTACTGTGTAAATTGTTGCGGAATTCACTTCCGGTTTATTTTTAATAAAAAATTCAAGAAAAATATTAATCCTAAGTAGGCCTCAACAATACAGACTTCCTCATAAATTACTGTAAAAACAACTGGTAAAAAGATAGTGAAGCAGACATTATTGACTGTAATTGGATTAAAGATGTGTATGTATATATGCACCGAGGTATTTGGTGATTGCAATTTTGTAAATTCATATTTCACGCCTGTTTAACCTAACAAGTAAATAATTACGGATTTATTTATTTAGTTTATCTTGTTAAATTCATGACAGTTTTGTTCTGTTACAAATTTGAAGAATCTGATTGTTAGATATTTGTTTTATAAGTGCTTAAAATCAGTACTTTACTGTACAATATCAAAGTCTGATTGGCAGATTTTATCGCAGCATTTTCATGATATCTGATGTGCCAAACCACGAATTTATTAAGTATTTCGACAGCGTTTAAAAAAAATTTCTAATCCAGCAATCCATGAATTTACGTATCGAACAAAATGCCTTTTTTTCTCTACCTACAAAAATTGGTATCCATGAAAATAAATGAATCCACAGTATAAGCTTGGCTGGTTTGGACTATATATATATACAATTATATACAGGGAGAATTAGGATTAATATTTTATGGAATGTTATTCATGTTGTATTCCTAGGTACACATAACATACATGTATATGATATCAAATTTATTTGAAAATTTATGACTTTTTGTAATGAGAGAAGACTATACATGGACATCTACATGCTGTACTTTAGTATTCCCCTTCTTGAATCTAGTTCATCTTTGTTGTTTTGTTTAGTCTTGCATGTTGTTGATTTAGTTTGTGTGTTTAGTGTTTTTAGTAACAGTTAAATGTTGTTGGTATTAACTTGTTTACTTGATAATGTAAGCAGGGAAATTTTTGAACTGAAATGTTTACATTTATTTGTAATTGGAGACTTAAAATAAAGGAAATAAAAAGTTTGAATGAAGATAATGGAAGGAAATAGGTTATATTTATTTGAGATAATACCTAATCTTTCTATAAACAGCTACAGATAAAATTTCTTCATAAAATATTGTGTCAAAATATCAGGAAGAAAAGGCCACAAATATCTGTCAAAGGAAATACATCTCAGAATATGTGTAATACAAATGTATTTTGACAGTTGTAATTATGAATTTACTGGAATTTTTTTGTGCTTTTTACAGTGATCCTCTTGGCAAAAAATAGAATAAAGAAACACCCCCTCCCCCCTCCCAAATTTTGGAATTTTGATGTAAAAATTTTGATCAGAAAATCCCTCATTGCATGTGACAAAAATTCTTTAAAAAAAAATTAAGTCACACTGAAGCTATTTGTCAAACATAAAATAAAATAAAATTGCACCTCCAGGTAGAATATTTATGTTTCACAGAATGAGTAGCAAGAATTAAAATGTCTTGTCTTTGAAGTATTTTGTTATAATCATTATCTTTATTTTGTAGCATTATACAAAAGATGCTGATGGTTTGTGTACACGTTTAATCCAGCCATTACAGAAAAAAGGGTCAAGTTACTCAGCTGTGTCGGTACAAGATTTCGAGAGTGGTGGCTGGGTTATTAATAAAAAAGATTTACAAATTTTTGAATTAATAGGAAAAGGAGAATTTGGAGGTATTTGTTACTATATACACAAAGGACACATAATAACTATAAACTGTTATATGATTTTAAGTTTGTAAGATTCCTTACAGAACTTTCTGCCAAAAATTTTCTTTACAAGGCATGATATTCAAATAAATATTTGTGGGGTTTTTGCTAAATGTCACCAAGGATTAAGCTAGCATTTATTAATTTTGTCATTGACAAATTTATTTTGAGCTGGCGAGTGAAATTCTAAGTAGTTTCATCACTACCTGGCGAGTGAAATTCTAAGTAGTTTCATCACTACCTGGCGAGTGAAATTCTAAGTAGATTCATCACTTTATTTTTGCAACAGTCATTAAAACTACATAAAAATCTTCAAAAGGTACAAATGTTTTATCTACTTTCTAATCTATTGCTGTTATTTTAATAAGTTTCCAGTTCATTGTCTGATATATAAACCCTCTGGTGACAATGCTAAACATGTGTTGACACTTGATCCTGCAGTATAGATATTTAATTGTAATCAACTACTTAATTGGTTTTAATTGCTCCAGATATTTGTTTTTTTTTTAATAATTAATTTATGATTCATTCCAGAGGTGTGCCTGATGATGAAATAACATTTAATATAAAGATTGTTTGTCATGAATCTGTTTGGAATCTCCATTATAGATTTCGTACATTTGTCTTATGACTGTTTACAGGTTTAACAAAAGACTGAAAAACAATATAAATAACAAAGCACAACTAACTTTATTTCATTTAATACAATATGGATTTTAATGATTATTTATTATATTCCCCACTAAGCGGATATATAGTGATGGGGATTCTGTTTGTCTGTCCTTCTGTCTGTTCATCTGTTTATCCTCACCTATTTACTGAATCTACTTGTACACAAGTGAAGGGATTTCTGTGAAACTTTTAGGGAATCTTTAGTGTACGTTACAATTGTGTACACCTATTTAATTTTTTATTATAAGGATTTTTGGGGTTTTTCAGTCAAATATGGACTTTGCCATTTCTTCATAATATGGTAATGTAAGGGGGGGTAGGCATGTCTCGTCCACATCATCTCCTAAACCAGTGAATGGATTTCTGTGAAACTTTCAGGGTATCTTCTGTGTACATTGCCATTGTGCAACACCTATATTATTTTTGATCAGAATGATATTTGGGGTTTTCCACAGATAAAGGTGGCCATTTTAGTTCGTCTCAACGAAGTTTCGGAGGACTAATCGAGTACCCCCGGCTTCCATGTCCGTGTGCAAGTATGCATACGTGTCACAAGCCAGTTCTCAGTTACTAGTTGACATAGGGTCATATATTTTGGTGTACAGGTGTACGTTGAAGAGACTGACAATGTGACATAACATGGAGGTCACATGACCCATATTACATGATTGACTGGCTTACTTATCGTGCTTCATAGTCATGGGAAATACTAAATTAAAAATATTTTCTTTCTTTTTTTTTTTATTAAAAAGACATGCTAATACTGTGTATGTAGCTATTTTTGTTGACATCAATTTTCATGGATTTGTGGTTTCTTTATTTCGTGGATGTCAACATCAAATGACAAAATTTAGTTGAAATAATTAGATATTTTACTTATCCAACAGATGTACTATGAAGTGTAATCAACAATATCGTTAGTCAGAGATTTTACTAATCTTAACTTTTGACCATGCATGAACATCTTGATCAAAACGAAATATTGTAAGAACAATGTTTGCTGCCCAAGCTAGAAATACAGCCAAAGAAATTACACAATAACAAAATTAGTTAATAAATTAAAGCCTTTAAAATTCCCTCATTTGTTTAAAAGTAAATATTCAGAAGAGGTCTAATGAGATCTTGTATTCTTGGAAACAACCCAGGACTATCCTATATTTTCTCTTTTTAAAACGAATGAATATATATATATTTTGTTGGGTTTTTAAATTTGTGGATTGAATTGTTCATGAAGTCCACGAAAATTGATGTACCATGATTAATAATTATTTCACAGTAACTACTATGATACAGTTTAGTGAAACAAATAAAACTAATGGTCAGTACAGAAGCCCTATGTTGTGAACAATCATGTAAACGTGACTAAAGGTCTAAAACCCATAGATGATTATGTAAGAAATAAAGCTAATTTTCAAATTTCTAATGAAAAGTATTCTTTATCCCAAAGTAGATCATTGCGGACTATGTACTCCTGTTATCTCAAACTTTGAATTATCTAATTTTTCCAATCTATATTTTATATAGATGTATATAAAGGAATATATAGAAGCCAAGGTGTAGCAATAAAAGAATTAAAAGATAAAGAAAGGGCTGGTCAGGCATTCTTAAAGGAAGCTTCTGTGATGACGTATGTATTATTGAAATAAGGGATGAGTCATTGAGACTAAATCCCGTAGAAATCTATTGTTGTAGATAAAAAGCACCATTGTAGTCTTCTGTAATGAGCCGCAGCCTACACTACAAGCATTAAATGGTGCTTCTTCACAAAAAGAATGGATCTATATATTTAATTGACATAAAAAGGATGATAGATGATATTAAATGTTTTTCTAGATATTTTTGACAATACATCTGTGTTACCAAGGATATATACAGTAGAGCATTGTTGGGCTCCCCAAAAAACTACCTACCGCATCAACTGGGGATTGAACCCAGAACCTTTGGTACAGTAGTCCAACGCTCTATTAACTGAGCTAAAACCTGTTCCAGTCCTATAACCTATATCATACATGAAGGAAGCCCTGTTACGCTTCATTTAATGTTTGCAGTATTTCTTTAAAGTCTTGAATTACCATAAGAATTAGCATCTGAATATTTGATATGTACAGTGAAACCAATGGCATTTTGAAGATTATATGTCTCCCTTTCATCCAGTGTAACATCATACTTAATGTGATGGTAGCAACTCAGGTACTAGATATAATCTGTGTTATCTGTTGTTATAATTGTATGCTCTTTCAGGTCCATGCGACATCCCAATCTTGTCCAGTTAATTGGTGTTGTGATAGGAGAAACTATACAGTTAGTAACAGAATTTATGGGTAAAGGCAATCTGGTAGAATATTTGAGGTCAAGAGGTCGAAGTGTCATAACAAAGAAGGATCAGATTGATTTTGCAACGTAAGGATATCTGATTTTAGATCTTGTATCTGATACACAAATTACACTAAAAAATAACAGTGTCTAGTGTCTGAATCCATGGTAGGGCAGCTGTGACAAGTAATGTTCAGAAACTATGGCAAAAAATGTATTACTGGGTAATGTAATTTCTAGAAAATTATCATGTCAATAGTCTGTCCTGTGAATTACATGTATATATAAATATGTACAAATTTACAGGGGTTAAAAACAGTCTATCCATTTATTCACAATATAAAATAGGAGAATATAAAACAGGTGACATATTTCAGGTCAACAAGTAGAATAATCCATAGATTCATGTTGCAATGAAAAAATCTGATGTGTTTATTAAGTGAATTTGAATTGATTTAATTGTGATATTACAATAGGATTTATCTGGTTTGAAAATATAGATGACAAAGGTGTTCATATAGGGTTAAGTTTCATAAAGGCAGTATAAGGGTCCTGTTTACTAATACCTGTAATCATTACTGCAGATGCACTATAATTTTATGATTTAAAATTAAACTTTTTGTATGTTTTCCTTATAGTGATATATGCTCAGCCATGCAGTATTTAGAAAGTAGAAATTTGGTACATAGAGACTTAGCAGCAAGAAATATATTAGTCAATGATAGCAACACTGCCAAGGTATTTTATAGATTTTGTTTAATTGTGTAAATATAAATTCTTAGATACCAATTTCGATGCACAAGATGTCGGGGAGTAAAACAGCCTCCCATCAAAATTAGGTCACTTTGACCTACTTATTGTGCTTCATTGACATAGGTTAAGTTTTAGGTCTTAGTTTAGTTCTCCGATACCAAATGACCTACAATCATATTAATTGCTGTAAGGGTGCATCTCGGGTAGCTTCACAGCCACACACCAAGATTAGTGGGGGAACGAGGCGAACTTTGTAATCCTAGATTTCTGGTTCCTTAAGTTAATTACTTTACGTTTATTTCCGCTTTCTGAACCATTTTAACCATTTATCTTAATAAAATTGATGGAAACAAGATGAATTTTTAAGTAAATTTTATTGATTTTTTCCTCTTCTGAAAAGAAATCTGAAACAAATTCGGAATGATGAGACAACAAACGTTGAACTTGTGTTGTAAAAATCCAGATCAGGTATTACATATTTGTTAACAACATGGCGGAGGCCTTGGTGGCTGAGTGGTCTAGGTAGTTTGTCATGACTATTAATGATCACTAGCCTGTCAACATAGAGGTTATGAGTTCGAATCTCACCTGTGATGAGTTGTGATGGACTCCGATCTTAATTGACAAGGATTGCCAATTTTGGTACCGAAGGTTGGTGGTTCTCTCTGGGTACTCTGGATTATTCCACCAATAAAAACTGGCCGCCACAAAATAGCCAAATGTGCTGAAAAAGTCCTAACACCCCAATTCAACAAACAAACATCAACAACAAGGCTGGTCCACAACATTAAAATAACTGTTTTAATGAACAAAAAAGATAAATTCATAAATTTAAAAGCACAATAAAATAAAAATACTGCAACAATGACCTATGATTTCATTTTTCTATTTTTAAAGTGCATTGACCAGGATGATCTTATTGACATAAAAAATGAGGACAGACAAAAACAATTTTCCTCAAAAATAAGTGTAATTACAGTACAGTCGAACTTTGTTGCCTCGAACTCAGATTGATCAGACACAGTAGATAGGTCGAACTATTATCAAAGTCCCATCATTTATCTATGTAAATAAAACCCCGGTTTCTCGGACCTCCTTGGCTTGAACTCCCGAACCCATATTTTGATCTCTTCAATAAATTTACAACGCGAGACTGGAACTTCCTGTGAAATCATATAATGTTTATTAACAACAAAAGTCAACATTCATATGTACATGGTACAGAATAAACAAAATATGTACGGAACACATTTTCGAAGGTCATTACATCCACCTGTAAATATACTAATATTGTAAATACCACACTTCGGGGAATGGACGAACTTTCCAGGAATGGATGAACTTTGATGGCTCGAACAACCGATGGTTCGAACTTTTTTTCTTGGTGCCTTTGAGTTTGACCCATCGAAGTTTAACTGTATATTGCATTTCAAAATTTTGCCAATAATTTCCGAGGTTAGTGCCATTAAGTTGTATTGAACATCCAGGACACCTAAAGTATTAGTAAAAGAAAAACTTTGAAAAATGTAAAAAGAAACACAAATGGAAGATAGCATTGGATAATGTCTTTGTTTAAGTAAATATAGACATTGTTTATTAGCTCACCTGACCCGAAGGGTCATGTGAGCTATTGCTATCACTTGGCGTCCGTCGTCCGTCATCCGTCCGTCCGTCCGTCGTCCATCCGTCCATCGTCCGTTAACTTTTTCAAACGTTAACTCCTCCAACACCATAAGTCCAACTGCAACCAAACTTGGTACAGTTATTAATTGGTATGGGTGCTACAAATGTATTGTTTGGATTTTTGATTCGTATAAAAACATGGCCGTCATGGCTAAAAATAGAACATAGGGGTAAATCACAGTTTTTTGCAAATAAGTCAGAAACGGTCACAGATATCAAAATTCTGGCATAGGGTAAAAGTGATCAGCACCTCAAGATCTACCTGCCCTGTAATTTTGAAGAAGATCCAACCAGTCATTTCAGAGTTATCACCATTTTTTTTTACATTTTTGGCTTTTTTTTATGTTATTATTTCAAAAATCTTCTCCTCTGAAACTACTGAATGGATTTGGATAAAACTTAGCATGATTGTTCCTTAGGGTATCCTGCACAAAGTTTACGCTTCGATTTTTGATCCATCGAAAAACATGGCCACTGTTACTAAAAATAGAACATAGGGGTCAAACAACAGTTTTTCGCAAATATCTCAAAAATCATTAGGTTATGGCAAATTCTGGCACGTTGAAAGTGTTCAGCATGATGAGAGCTACCTGTGTGCTTATTTTCGTGAAAATCTGTCAACTGATGTTAGAGTTATTGCCCTTTTTTGACATTTTTGGCTTTTTTTTATGTTATTATTTCAAAAATCTTCTCCTCTGAAACTACTGAATGGATTTGGATAAAACTTAGCATGATTGTTCCTTAGGATATCCTGCACAAACTTTATGCTTCAATTTTTGATCCGTCGAAAAACATGGCCACTGTTACTAAAAATAGAACATAGGGGTCAAACAACAGTTTTTCGCAAGTATCTAAAAAATCATTAGGTTAAGGCAAACTCTGGCAGGTTGAAAGTGTTCAGCATGATGAGAGCTACCTGAGTGCTGATTTTCTTGAAAATCTGTATACTGATGTTAGAGTTATTGCCCTTTTTTGACATTTTTGGCTTTTTTTATGTTATTATTTCAAAAATCTTCTCCTCTGAAACTACTGAATGGATTTGGATAAAACCTAGCATGATTGTTCCTTAGGGTATCCTGCACAAAGTTTATGCTTCGATTTTTGATCCGTCGAAAAACATGGCCACTGTTACTAAAAATAGAACATAGGGGTCAAACGACAGTTTTTCGCAAATATCTCAAAAATCATTAGGTTACGCCAAATTCTGCAGGTTGAAAGTGTTCAGCATGATAAGAGCTACCTGCGTGCTGATTTTTGTGAAAATCTGTCAACTGATGTTAGAGTTATTGCCCTTTTTGACATTTTTGGCTTTTTTTTATGTTATTATTTCAAAAAAACTTCTTCTCTAAAACTACTATTCAAAATCAAATGAAACTTGGTAAGATTGTTCCTTAGGGTATTCTGCAAAAAGTTAATGCTTGGATTTTTGATTGGTCAAAAAACATGTCCGCCCTTACTAAAAATAGAACATAGGGGTCAAAATGCTGTTTTTTGCTATTCTTTCCTGAATTATAGAAATAAAATGAAGATGAAAGCTACTTTCAAGGCAAACATGGTATCCCGAGTTGAATGGTGATGATGAAAGTTTGTTTTGGACGGCCATTTTTAAAATGGCTGCCATTTTCCCGCCATTTTTTACACTTGCTCGGATTTCAACAATATTTGGTTTTTAAAGTAAACATGGTATCCTTAGTGAATGGTGATGATGAGAATGTTGTATAACAATGATTAAACTTCATAATATGTGAGCTTCTAATTGCCATCACTTGGTGTCTGTCATAATCGTTGTTAACAAATTTTCAAACATCTTCTCCTCTGAAACTACTTGGGGGAATTTGATGAAACTTAGCATGATTGTTCCTGCAATATTTCCTTTTCAAGTACAATAAAAAGCCTTAACCCACAATTTTTACATAACTTCTTTCAAACATTTTAAAAACGAAGACAACATATAGACCAAAAGATTTATACTTGTATTTGAAGATTAATTAAAGCTTGTATTTTGTATTGTGAATCATCAGATTGACCATGACTGTATCTTAATCAAGCGTAGGGAGAACTCATGCCCATTTCTTTCCAGAGGTTCTTAAAGGTTTTTAAAGGTATTTTCAGCATTTTACGTGACCTTTAATACTCAGTTTAGTTTACAACAAACATTAATATATTAATTTAGTTTATAGTGCATTGTTTACCAGGTGAGCGATTCAGGCTCTTGAGAGCCTCTTGTTCTTATTACTGTCCAATTTATTTTTTTTTACACAATAAGTCCATGGGTAGATCAATTTATTATTCTTTCTGAACTCAGTAACTGATAAAATTTACATGTTATAGGTGTCAGATTTTGGTTTAGCCAAATATGGAGATTATAGTGCAGAAGGTGGAAAGTTTCCAATTAAATGGACTGCACCAGAGGCTCTCAGAGATAATGTAAGTTATCCATGTAGATATTCCGTTCTAATTTTAACAATTTTCAGAAATATGTACAGTGGAATTACTGGGACAGCATTGTTCTCCCAAGTATGTATAAGTCTCAAGGCAGTTCATAATTTGCAGAGTAGAGATATTGAAATTTATACAGTCTACCTTGTATCTGATCGAGGATTAAACTTTTCACAAGGTTCATCTTATTTTGAATCAGTGATTGAAAAGTCTGATATGCTGTTGGCTGAATAGACATGAACACAGTGTTTCTGATAAAACATAGAATATAGTAGTTGACTTCAGCCAGCGGTCATTTACTGCTTTTTTTTCAATTTCATTTCATTCATATGGAGCACCAATATTGCATTGAAAATAAATTCATGTAAATATTTTTATGGATTTGTGCATTGTTATATTTTCATCTTTTTTTTCCAAATAACATTGTAATTTTTAACTACTACAATGGACAGAAAACATGAAGTAGATAGCAGGAAACGGTCCTATAACAGAGGATCTGTTTGAATTAAACTTTTTATACAGCTGCCATTGAAAGGTCTGTTAAACATTTTTGCAAGTTCTTTTATCTGATTTGTCAGATTTCAATGTTGCAAGGAAGGTTTACACAGACCCTTTAATAATTTTCGAACGAAGTCTGTCTATTGATAGGGTCAAAACTGGTCTTAAAATAACTGTCTTTTATTTCATAGAAATTTACAAATAAATCTGATATGTGGAGTTTTGGAATTTTGTTATGGGAAGTTTATTCCTTTGGAAGAGTACCTTATCCTAGAATTGTAAGTATATAGCCAGTTAACTTAGCAACACAGTGTTTTAAATTCATTTGTGCTTGTTATTCAGATCTTTATTGAAGATTAACGACTAAAAAAAGTGTTAAGGAACATGCATTACAATATATATGTACCAGTAAGCAAACTTGATATTTATGAACAGCATATTTTTCTGGAAAAAAAACATATTTAGTTGTAGAAATAAAATACATTGAATGATTCACCCTGACCAACAAATCTGGAGTTATCTACCTTTATATTAAAATGGGATTGCACATCACTTGTACCGATAATTAGCCTGATGTACAAATGCCAGACATTATCTGAATGATAATATTGTTAACTAATAGTTATTTGTTTCAGTAATTGATGTGTGGTTATAGTTTTTACTTGATGATCTTTGAAAGTTACATTTATAAATTGTCCTATCTGCTGTATCATTTCTAACCAAATTTCCAATGGAAAGAAATTTTGATCGTTAGTTTTGTGATCAGGGTCAGGTTACTGAGTGGCTCCTTACATTAATGAAGGAAAATCTATTCTGCTGTCAGTTGAGCAGTTTTTTGTTGACATTGTAAAAAAAAAGGAAACAAGAACCTGATTGCAAAATGCAGTGTTGGGAGAAAATGTTTTTGAATTTTTTCTTCTAGTCTGCAGGTATTGGATTTCTATATTTAAAAATCAATTTTTATACTGTAGCAGTGTTTTGATAATTCTGGTTATTCAAAAAAGTTTGGTCAAAAAGCATACATGTAGCTGGTTGTCAAAGAAAAGTGCTTTTTAGCTCACCTGGCCGAAGGCCATGTGAGCTATTGCCATCACTTGGCGTCCGTCGTCGTCCGTCGTCGTCTGTCGTCGTCTGTCGTCGTCCTTAACAATTTTTCAAAACTCTTCTCCTCTGAAACTACTTGACCAATTGGAACCATACTTGGTATGAATGTTCTTTGGGGTATCCTGCATAGAACTGATGTGGGGATTTTTGATCCGTCGAAAAACATGGCCGCTGTTACTAAAAATAGAACATAGGGGTCAGACAACAGTTTTTCGCAAATATCTCAAAAATCATTAGGTTATGGCAGATTCTGGCAGGTTGAAAGTGTTCAGCATGATGAGAGCTACCTGTATGCTGATTTTCGTGAAAATCTGTCAACTGATGTTAGAGTTATTGCCCTTTTTTGACATTTTTGGCTTTTTTGTCGAGCCTTCGACTTTTGTCGAAAAAGCGAGACATAGCGATCCTACATTCCGTCGTCGTCGGCGGCGGCGTCCACAAATATTCACCCTGTGGTTAAAGTTTTTGAAATTTTAATAACTTTCTTAAACTATCCTGGATTTCTACCAAACTTGGACAGAGGCTTGTTTATGATCATAAGATAGTATCCAGAAGGAAATTTTGTAAAAAAAAAATTCCAGTTTTTCCGTATTTTACTTATAAATGGACTTAGTTTTTCTGCCAGGAAACATTACATTCACTCTGTGGTTAAAGTTTTTAAAATTTTAATAACTTTCTTAAAATATCCTGGATTTGTACCAAACTTGGACAGAAGCTTGTTTATGATCATAAGATAGTATCCAGAAGTAAATTTTGTAAAATAAAAATTCCAGTTTTTCTGTATATTACTTATAAATGGACTTAGTTTTTCTGCCAGGAAACATTACATTCATTCTGTGGTTAAAGTTTTCAAAATTTTAATAACTTTCTTAAACTATCCTGGATTTGTACCAAACTTGGACAGAAGCTTGTTTATGATCATAATATAGTATCCAGAAGTAAATTTAGTAAAAAAAAAAAAAATTTTTCCGTATTTTACTTATAAATGGACTTAGTTTTTCTGCCAGGAAACATTACATTCACTCTGTGGTTAAAGTTTTTAAAATTTTAATAACTTTCTTAAACTATCCATTAACTGCAAATCTATTATGTGCATTCACCTATCACACTGAAAATATAGACAACATCAAAAGTAGGCGAGACACTGGGTTCCGCGGAACCCTTACGAATTTTTTTATGTTATTATTTCAAAAATCTTCTCCTCTGAAACTACTTGACTAATTAGAACCAAACTTGGTATGAATGTTCCTTGGGGTACCCTGCATAGAACTGATGTGGGGATTTTTGATTCGTTGAAAAACATGGCCGCTGTTACTAAAAATAGAACATAGGGGTAAATTGCTGTTTTTTGCTAATAACTCAAAAACCATTACAGATATCGAAAATCTGACTTGGGGTAAAATTGATCAGCATGACAAGATCTACCTAACCTGAAATTTTGAAGGATATTGTAAAACCCATTTAGGAGTTATTGCCCTTTTTTTGTCAAATTTTCATAATTTAACATTTTTCGTCATTTATCTCCAAAACTATTTGAGATAGAAGTGAAATCTAAATTTGAAAAATGTTTGCCATGTTGAGATCTACATACCCTGAAATTTTAAAGGAAATCCCAAAACCCATTTAGGAGTTATTGCCCTTTTTTTGTCAAATTTTCAAAATTTAACATTTTTCGTCATTTATCTCCAAAACTATTTGAGATAGAAGTGAAATCTAAATTTGAAAAATGTTTGCCATGTTGAGATCTACATACCCTGAAATTTTAAAGGAAATCCCAAAACCCATTTAGGAGTTATTGCCCTTTTTTCGTCAAATTTTCAAAATTTAACATTTTTTGTCATTTATCTCCAAAACTATTTGAGATAGAAGTGAAATATAAATTGAAAAATGTTTGCCATGTTGAGATCTACGTACCCTGAAATTTTGAAGGGAATCCCAAATTCTATTTAGGAGTTATTAGTTTGTGTAATTTGAGGTCGGGTTCTGTTACATTTATTTAAGGTTCACCCTTATTCCTGGTCAATTTTGTCAACTTCCTGCCAGGACTGCCACCACCAGGGAACATATTTTAACATTAAACCTTATGAAAAATAAATCTTCAACAAATTTTCCCTGAACAATTGAACCAATTGCAACAAACTTTGTCAAATAGTTGATTAATTGTCCAATGAAAACTCCAGGTGAGCGATACAGGCTCTGGTGAGCCTCTTGTTACAAAAAAGGGTCTCAATGAATCATCATCCCCCCAGGAATTTATTTCTCTACCATTGACAGGATTAAGATTTTTTTTTCTTTCTTTTGTTTTTTTAGCTCACTTGGCCCAAAGGGCCATGTGAACAACTGCCATCACTTAGCATTTGTCTGTCTGCATCATGGTCCATCGTAAATTTTCTTTTAAAGTCCTTTGACACTGGACCATTTCAAATAAAACTTGGCTGCAATGGTTCTTAGGTGGTTGTCTTTCAGAAAAATATCTAATGACCCCATCCGATCCAAGATGGCCACTGGAGCCGAGCATAGTTTAACAAAGGACCCTATGGGAAAATTCACTTAAAAATCTTATCTGAAACCAGTGAGCCGAATGGAACCAAATTTGGCAGCAATGGTCCTTTATCAGAAATGTATGCAATAAGCTGGACTGCCATCCAAGATGGCTGTCACTTGCAAACTTAGTTTTCATGTTGGAAATTCTCTTTAAGATCTTCTTGTCTGAAAAGCCAATTAGATCCAACCTTGGCATCAATGGTCATTAGGTGATCCTCTTTCAGAATGGTATCCGATGACCTGCATTGCCATCCAAGATGGCCACTATAGGTAAAGTTAGTTTTGTATTGGACCCAATTTGAAATTCACTTAAAGATCTTCTTGTCTGAAATTATTAAGCCAATTGGAATCAGACTGTCCTAATTCAGTATGATATGTGATGATCCGTATCGCCATAAAAAATGGCTGCCACGGGTAAAGTTAGTTTTAAATAGGACGCAATGAGAAAATTCCCTTAAAGATCTTTACTGAAACCACTTAGCCAATTGGAACCAAAGTTGGCAGCAATGGTCCCTAGGTGGTCTTCTTTCAGAAATATTTCTGATAAGCTTGACTGCCCTCAAGAGGGACACCACAGTCAAACTTAGTTTTTCATAGGACCCTATGGGAAAATTCACATAAAAGTCTTTTGAGCCAATTGACACCAAATATGGCAGCAATGATCCCCAGATAGTGTATTGGATGACCTAGCCCGGCATCCAAAATATTCTGTTGAACATAGTTTAACATAGGACCCTATCGAAAAATTCACTTAAAAATCTTATTTTCTGAAATCAATTACTGTAAATTCGAAAATTTTCGCTTGCACTTATTATTGCGATTCTTTTACTGGAGGCAAAATTGCAAGGTTTAATTACTGCGATCGCTGCCCGTGTGAAAACTAAAAAGTTTTATTATTGTGATATTGAAGATGGAAGTTTTATTAATGTAATCGTTTTATTTAATGGTTTTAAAAATATTAGAATTCAAAATATCATTTATATATAATAGCTGTCCACACAATAACTGTACAACTTATTATCTACCAATTAACCTGTCTCCAGATGTCGGCAATCAATGACCAGAAAATTACCTCTGTAAATGTAAACAAAGGGTGACATATCTAGAATAAATCGGACATGAAAATATGCATTAAAAATGCAAGTTTTTAATATTGCGATCCCAAACCTATTGCAATTTTCGCAATAATAAAAACATTGCAATAATTTCCATATTTACAGTAACCAATTGGAACCAAAGTTGAAGTAATGATCCTCAGATGGTCGTCTTTCAGGAATATATTTTTTTGCCCTGGCTCGCCATCAAAGATGGCACCATACCTGAACATAGTTCAAAATAGGTCCCTATGGAAATAATAACCTAACAATCTTCTTTTTTAGAATTATATCCAGTTGAGCGGTACAGGCGCCTTGGAGTCTCTAGTTTGTTGTTTTAGTATATTTTTGGGATTTTTTTCCCCATCTTTTCATCAGCAAAAAATTTTGATAGTAAAAAAAAATGATTGTTGAATTATCTCACTGCAGAAGATATGTCAAAACTCAATGAACTGGTTACAGATTTAAATGAAAGATTTACATACAATTCTGTAACAGTATATGATTGGTATGGTATGTTTATTTTATTGGATATTTACCTCATTTCAGCCATTATCAGATGTTGTTATGCATGTAGAAAGAGGATACAGAATGGAAGCACCAGATGGTTGTCCACAAGAGATTTACAATATTATGATGTCTGCATGGGAGATAGATCCCAATCAGAGACCTACATTTAAACAAATCCTAGAAAAATTGAACAATCAAAGAGCTACTACTGTATAGTACTGAGGTAGATTTTACAGATATTTATTTTTATCCAAACACAAACTGTGTCTCAAGGAAGAAAGAAATGAAGAGATTTGTCCTGTTGATGAAGAATGATTTTCTACCACCAAACTTTTTTTATGAGATGAATTATTAAACTTTTTTTTTAAAGTGATTTTGTGATATATGGTTTTATTTTAAGCATTTCGATTTATAAGTATTGAATTGAGATACATGTATAATTTTGTAATAAAGATTGTAACAGATGGGTAGATTTATGAAAGGGTGTTCAGAGTTTAAGTCTGATGACAATAAGAAAAAAAATCAGTCGTCATATAGTATTTAGAAATCTTATTTGCTTTAACATTAAGCTATTTGGCAAAAGTTTTGTTAGCAATATTTTTATATATGTTAAAACATGTACGAATGTAAATTATATTGTAAAGGAAATCATATGTTAAACTAAAAAAAGGGTATTACCAAGAAACCCAAAGACGGGTATTACCAAGGAAACCAAAAGATGGTAATTGTAGAGTAGTATATATGGTCCATTTGGGTGGTTTGGTAAAAAGACGTTTGCTGAATTTTGTGATTACATAACTTTCTAGTGTTAAAGAAGTATGTTTTATTTTATATTGACTACTGAATTTATCATTCACCCACAATTATAAAGACCAGGAAATACAATGAATTCACAAATTGAAAACAGATGAAGTATGATCAGTATAGTTAAGTTTCATGTTAAATGGAAGTAACATTCAAATTAATTCGAAAACTCTCAGACATACATTGAATCAAACGTATTAAAATAAAATAATTGCTTTGTCAAGACCATCTGTGAACTTCAGTGAAACCACTGACTACTTTGCAAATGAAATTTGCCAGAATGTTTATGGAGTTGCCCCACATATGTACAGCCTTAGAATTATTCTGAAAAAAAAACGATGAAATAAATTAATAAATACTTTGTGATCTTGGGTACTTATTTTACATTTACATTGTATTTAAAATGTTGGTAGTAAGTGGAAAGTTATGCTCTGACATCCACCTGGTATTAAAATATAGACTTTATCATGTCTCTAAAAATATTTATTTCCACCGACCTTGTAGATGTAATTAGTATGTACATATTTATCAAATATATCAGAACAAAGGAAAAATATAACAGAACTTCAATTGAACTTTAAACTAACATTTTTGACATTCTTTTCTCTGTAGACAAGCAGAATATTGTATTCTAATTATTCATTGAATGATACAAGATTTTTTTCACTGGGACAAAATATAAATTTTGGGGACAGGGAAAAGTATACTTTTTTGTTTAAACAACTTTTCTAGATTTTCCTATATTTCTAATGTTTAGAATTTAACTAAGTAAATGTAATTGTTCCGAATTTATCTTGTTTGCCATGTATCAACAGTAAATATAATACAGAGGAGGTCAATGTTTATGATTTATTTATACACATATATGTTCTTATATAAAATTACAGTAAATCGAATGACATTTCTTTTATTTCAAACCATAGATAAGGGTCTGAAGGAATCTTTTTTTTATTTATTGGAAGGAATTTTGAGGCATCAAGTTAAGTTCCAGAAATGATTGTATGGATGGTCAAATGGCATTCTAATTAAAAATTTGTTGGGCAGTGATTCCTTTAATTGGCATATTATTTTTAAGTTAATGAATTATAAATATGCATGGTGGTGTAAAATTTTTTTATTTCTGAACAGTCCTGAGTTACTTGATATAATTCTAAAATTTTTACTTTTTTCTCCCAAATTACATTGTATGACCTTAAGAATAAAACCTATTTTACCAATCAATAATTTGTTTTCTCTAATTTTGCTGAGAAAAAAATCTTTAGGAGTGATTTTTATAAAATAAAGATTTTGATATTGATTTAATGATACACGTATAAAGCAAGTTATTAGTAAGATTATGACAGAGATTGTACTAGTGTATGGGACAGTGCTGTTCATTGTACTAGTGTATGGGACAGTACTGTTCATGACAGATCGTACTAGTGTATGGGACAGTGCTGTTCATGACAGAGATTGTACTAGTGTATGGGACAGTGCTATTCATGACATTGATTGTACTAGTGTATGGGACAGTGCTGTTCATTGTACTAGTGTGTGGGACAGTGCTATTCATGACAGAGACATGACAGAGATTGTACTAGTGTATGGGACAGTGCTGTTCATGACATTGATTGTACTAGTGTATGGGACAGTGCTGTTCATTGTACTAGTGTGTGGGAGAGTGCTATTCATGACAGAGATTGTACTAGTGTATGGGACAGTGCTGTTCAGAGGTGGTTGTTAGAAGAGTTATTTGTAGATTTTGAAAACTATTTAAAGCAAGAGAAATTGAATGCAACAAGCATGAAGTTATTATAGCAAAGACTGTAGAAGCTTTATTTCAAACTATTTGTGTTTTAACTGCTGTCATAAGATTAAAGATTTGAGGTAAACATAGGATTGAATGTTGTTCGGTGTTGCTTTGTCTCTTATTTATAGACAATGTTAGCTTGAGTGAGTTTTAGGATATGCATTACCTTGATTGTTCATTTAAAGCCACATGATTATTGATGTTGATTGAGGATACACAAAGCTTTTGTTTATCTGTCCTGCTATAAGTAGTAGACTTACCACATGTTTTGATAAGGAGTATTAGGAGAGGTTTGAGGATATCATGCAGTTATAAACCCTTTGCATACTTTGTTTATTAATTTGTCTGTGATACATTAGATATTAAAGCACTGCTCTTAAATGACAGCTTGTTACAATCCTTATTGATTCTGTCTGTTTAGACAGCATGAATAATCTAATTGTTGCATGGGATTTCTATAAGATAAGTTCCCATGAATGCATGAATTATCAACTTTTAGAACTTATAATTTTAAAATTTAGAATATTTAGATGAAATTTTGTAGGTATTGAATTAACTTATCCAATTGTTTCAATCAAAGACGGAAATGAATGTATTTTATGGGAAACTTAATCTTTAGATAATTTGTTCAGCATAAATTTGAAACGAGACAAAAATGTATTAAGGTATATCATACATGTATCTAATACATTGAGCATCTTTTTTGGGCATCTTGCAAATTTGTATGTAAATATATATTTTCAACCAGCAAATAGTATTTAATATAATTTTAAATTATATCTTAAGTTTATTTAAATGAAAAAATTGACAAAAATGCATTAATAGCAAAATTACAAAATTTTATTCTTAAAAGAACCCTTTTCAGGGGAGATAATTGGCAGAAATTTTTTCTGTCTGTTTTTTTTTTTATTGTACCAGAAATTTGGATTTTCCCTATATAATCTATATTTATTTACCAACATTAAGACTCAATTATCTCAAATCAAGAATGGTGACCTAGATTTTTTTAATTGAAATTTCAAAGTATATACATCCAACATCCTGCCTTGAAAAAAATAGGAAAATGTATATGCCAAAAATATTAGTATTGATCTACCTTAAAGATAGACAAAAGAATTACTTAACGAGTTTATATTCTTGCTTATATTGTAATACTTTAAATTTTCTGGAATATATAGTATACCTTATCTGCTCAATTTATTTAAAGTAATTCTTGGCAAATTGATCAATGTCGGAGCCATATTCAGTTTGAATTTACTGTTATTTAGTAAGAATGATTTTTGTAAAGAAACAATCATTTATCTTTTTGATAATAAAAAAAAGCATGAAAGTATATGTAAAAATTAGTGAGTATTTGAGAAAAAGTGCCTTTTGAAAATTAAAGAATCTTTCCTTCATCTTCACACCTGTTGATATTGTTGCAAGAAATAGTATGAAATTATAATCAAATGGATTATTCAAATAATAATAAGTTTAAGCCTTTTGTAATTATATGTCATTAGTAAGATAAAAAGCATTAAGTGTGAATAAATGGAAATAAATGTTGTTTATGCAAGTTTTATTTTGATGTTTTGGATGTGATTCAAAAGCATTTTATCGATGGTGTATACGATTTACATTTTTTTTAAACTGTGGACAGTTTTGTCACTAATGTTTTAATGACACTTACCATTTTCATGTAAATGTTTCATTTGCTGAAATACATAGATTTAACATAAATAGTGGTAATTACCAAGTATGTCATATTAAAATTTATACTTAGTACTTACCTGGTATAAACATTTTTAACCCAATAGTATTCTCTATGTGCCTCTCCTGTATTTTCATTGGTTGTCTCCGGTCTTTAAATGAAACTTATACAGAACACACTGTTTATTTGGAAATTGATGTTACTCTTAAATTTTGACAGCATTTGTATAGGGCCATTTAATGCTTCTCTTGTTGAAAACCACAAGTCGACCCCTGTGAAAAATTGACAGAAATATATTTAGAAAATAAAAATGTATCACATGCACAAAAATTATGGAAAAATTAGCAGAAAAATCAATATCGAGCACAGATAACAAAAAATTGTCATCTAGTACTATACCCTTCAGATAAGTGCTTGAATATTGAAGTTTGCTGACATCCCTAGTGCAAATCTCAGGTAATTAACTTCTAACTTGCTTCTATTCAGTTTGGTGCCAGAATATTCAAATATTTGTTGACATCCTTTAGTAATTACTGATGTCAGAGTTAGTAAAAGAGATCAATTCTAAGGAAGAATAGATGTAATTTCACTATATTAAATCAAATTCATTTAAAGATCATTTAAAACAAATTTGTATGTATGGTTATATTTGACCTACCGATATTCTGTATATCAACTGAAGAAAAAAAGTCCAAATTTATTTTGATTAAAAGAATGAAAACAATTTTTATTTTCTTCATATGAGTCTCACTCATTTTCCCCATTAACAGTTTTTCATTAGATTTTTTCATTTGTTCAACATTATTTGTTTGTTGTAAAACAAAAAAAGTAGGTGCTTTTAATTAAGTTTTTAAAGTCACATACATTTTATTTCTGTTTGGAATATATTACAAAATCATGGTGCATAATATGTTTGTTTTTTTGCTTGCTCAGATAGCAGTAGTTAAACATTTTCTAGAATTGAGTGGTACTGTGTATAATCATTTCTAGATATTAGTTGTAACACCACAAAATTAATTCATTTTAAGTAACATTCTGAATGATAGTTTCTATATTGTCTTCAGAATACTTATAAGTAGTTATAAATTAATTTTGTTTGTTGAATATGATTCTCCAAGACAGTACTAGACAGCACTCTTTTCATTAGAATATTATTTATTTTGTGTATGAAGGAACATGATACAAGATGTTTTTTATAAAAGTATTTTTATTTTATAAATGACAGAAGCAGAGAGTGTAATACTCTGAACAATAACAACCTGTATAGATATTTGATGTATACCATTATTATAATGTATTGTTATGAATAAATTTTAATTACTAAACAATTTGAGTTTTTCTGTAATGTTTGTCTATACAATAAATTTTATGAATGGCATACTTCCTGCACATTTAAAATTTTATCTGATTTTTAGTCCAGCTCTTGGAGTTTTGATAAGCACATCAAACTAGCAATGCTGGATTGTTGTCATGGGCCTAAGTACTCTGCAAATAGTTCTATGAATTTTAACTTTCTGAGTTGGGGAAAGTTAAGCGTATGAATATGAAAAGTTATAAAAGAGAGAACATGCAGGAAATTCAATTTAATTTACAAACGAGAGTTTCCGTAATCAGGTAGATATTAAACAAACAATTTTACTCATATTTACTCCAACTTTTTGACAATTAAATACTTTGGAAAATCGTTTAAATAATAGACTTGTTTGTCTCTCTCATCATTTTCTGACTTCCAAGAGATAGACTTAGGTAAAGCACATTAAGAATAGGAAAAAGAAATCATAGTTCATACTGCATTAAGAATGGACAGGTGTAGCACCACTAAAGAACAAATTGGGATTTCTTCAAAGCGACAATAAAAGCAAAGCTGAGATACTCAATAATCAATTCCAGTCAGTATTCACAAAGGAAAACCTAAATAACTTTCCTAACAAAGGAAAGAGCCCATATTCCACCATGGATGATATCAAAATCAAAACTAAGGGAGTACACAAACTACTCAAAAACCTTAAACCACACAAAGCTACTGGTCCAGACTCAATTCCATCCTTCATCCTGAAAACAGTGACAGACCAAACATCCCTTAACACCGGAGAAGTCCCACAAGATTGGAGAGATGCTAACGTGGTACCCCTATTCAAGAAAGATGAAAGACATTTAGCTTCCAACTATAGACCTGTATCATTAACTTCCATCACATGTAAGGTCTTGGAACACATAGTCCACAGCAGTATTATGGACCATAGTCCACAGCAGTATTATGGACCATTTTGACAAACACAACATACTTACCAACGCACAGCATGGATTCCGCAAAAAACGATCATGCGAATCACAACTTATAATAACAATCAACGACATTGCAAAAAAACTGGAAAAAGGATCCCAAGTTGACATCATCCTTCTTGACTTTGCAAAGGCATTCGACAAAGTACCGCACCACCGCCTTTTATACAAACTAGAATTTTATGGAATAAACCCTAAAGCTACAAAATGGATTCAATCATTCTTTGAAAACAGAATGCAAAGCGTAATATTAGAAGGAGCTGTCTCCTCTCGAGTCCCGGTACTATCAGTCGTTCCCCAAGACACAGTTCTTGGACCTCTATTGTTTCTGACCTACATAAATGACATGCCAGAAACATCAACGTCATCTGAAACAAAACTTTTTCCAGACGATAGCCTACTTTTTAGAGCAATAAACAACCAGGCAGACAGCGACCTTTTGCAAAAAGACTTAACATCATTGGAAGAATGGGAGAATAAATGGCAAATGAGTTTTAACGCCAAAAAATGCATAGTTATCAGAACAACGAAGAAGAACAAAGAAGTGAGAGATACATCATATAAACTCCACGGACATACACTAGACAATGTTGATGCAAGCAAATACTTAGGTGTAACTATCAGCAACAACCTGTCCTGGGATAGACACATTGATAATATTGTAGGCAAAGGAAATGAAACATTGGGATTTATCCGAAGAAATCTGAAAGACTGCACAAAACCAGTAAAAGCAGCAGCATATACAGCCATGGTAAGACCTTCAGTGGAATATGCCTGCACAGTTTGGAATCCATCGAGCCATAAAAAGATCAAATCATTAGAACAAGTTCAAAAAAGAGCAGCAAGATTTGTTCATAATAACTACTCAGACCGAACACCTAGCTGTGTAACACACATGGTTAAACAATTACAGTGGGAAAGCCTGGAAGAACGTAGGAAAACCAACAGACTATGTATGCTACTAGTATTTAAAATCCAGCACGGGCTAATCGATATAGATAGACAACAATATCTAATACCCGACGATAGCCGGACCAGAAGTATAGGCCGCTTTTACCAAGAAAGAACAAAAACTGACACCTATGGACAGTCATTCTTCCCAAAGACCATCAGGGATTGGAATCAACTTCCAGCTAAAACAACATCGGCTGACTCGACAGAGGGATTCAGAGCTGCTCTGAAAGCAGGATCTGGAAGGAAGTAAAAACAGCATAGCGTGTACATAATTTTAATTGTAAATTTGCGAACGTTTTAAATGTAAATAACTTTGAGAAGACTTGCTGCCTTGCCCGGCACTGCGTTAAGTTTTCGCGGGACCATACACATTCAATATGAATTCGGTTCCTTACTTGGAAGAAGAAGAAGAAGAAGAAGATTAATGTTAGAAACGGAGTAAAAACAATATGTTCCCCACTTCTTTGGTGGAACATAATTATGTTACCCTAAAGCCCCAACGAAGTGGGGAACATATTGCTTTTACTCAGTTTTTCCTGTCGTCCGACCGAGTTTTGTCCGCGAGTGTTCTCGAAAACAGCGTAAGGGTTCGCGACCAAAATTGGCACAAACACCAAGGATCACCTGGAGCTGTGCCTCATCACATTAAGAACTTCCGGTCGATGGCAATTTTCAACATGGCGGCTATCAAAGTCGAAAAAAATATTAAATAATTGACAAACGAAACGTAGATCTCTAGTTCTCATAACCCGTTTACTCTATGATTTCAATATTTTATACAGATTTAGCCCTATGTTTGTTGTTTCTCCAAATGACATTCACTTCAAGACTGGGGGTTAAAAAGTATGTTTTAGGAGGATCAAAAGATGTGGTTTCAATAGAAATGTAAATGATGGTAGACAAATATGCGTAGATTTGCTTTTTGACTCTGGAATTTTCAAAATGGTCACCGTTGCCATGAAAACAGCAAAAATACGAAACATTTTAAAATCGCCTTAGAGACTTGATACTTGGATTAAATATAGGCCATACCGGAAAATCCAGAATGGACGTCATTCCAAAATGGCCGCCACTCGAAAATTAAAACAAATTCAGGGACCCGAAGAAATTAAAATATTGAAATGGGAACGTTGGGGGAAAAACAATCGTTACGCTGTGCGTAACAAATATTTCTAATATTACTTTGATGTGGATAGAAAATTAAAAATGGTGACCAACGTAGTTATTGATAGATGTGTAAAATTAACAACCCCAAAAACAACTGAATTTAATTCGGTTGAAACCAGACCAAACTTACCACCTAAACATTTAATAAAAAGGTTTTTGCTATGGATTATGTTTTTTCATACTTTGTAATTCTTGATAAATTATCGCAATTCTAGATGATTTCGTTTGACATTTACACATCATTAATTATTGACAATAAATCCAAGTATAAGTGATAACTATCCATTATTGATAATGACTTTTAATTCACAAGCGGATATCTTCCTGTTCCTGAAATAGTTGGATCGACGTCTATAATAACAAACAAATTATATGATGAGCTGTCTTCGGGGATACATTTAAAGTTATCTATCATGACTGCGGTCAAATATCAAGTAAAATACAAATTAAATTCAATTTAGTGTTAAATTTTGTGCTGTACCTGGGCTGATTATCATCGCTGAGGGTTCCAAGACCGACTCCTTTATGCTATCAACCGATCACAATGTTAAATTTAATGGGACCTTGTCTCATTGACTCGGATCCTTTCTTTTTAAGTATAACACTGCAAACCAAGTTTTCTGAATAACTGGAAACATTAAGAATCTATAAATACAAACAATGGTGTATTCCTTGATCATTTTCAGCCATTAATACGACAGCAACAAACTTAACGTCATATATATTTCTATTTACAGAAATTAAAGAAATTATGCAGCGTCATAGGCATGATTTTAGATACATGCGTTTTAATTTATTTCTATTTTATTTTTAATATAATATACTCTTCTCATCTGAAACCATTGGGCAATAGGGACCATACTTTGGTGTAATATATAGTCCACAGGTGGTCTCTTTCCAAAATGTATCCGTAGGTGCGGACCTCTGACATATATAAGCGCCGTTACTAAAATTAGAAAAATTAAAAAAAAAATATTTCAAAATCGTTTCCCTTGAAACAACTGGGGCAATCGAGACAAAAGTTTGATGGAGTGGTCCTTACATACCCCCTTTTCAAAATTGTGTCCAGAAGTCAGGAACACAGACCAATATGGTTGCATTTACTAAAAATAGAAAAATCAGCAAAAATGATCTAAAAACATTCTCCTCTGAAACAACTGGGGCAATTGAGACCAAACTTGCAGCAAAGACTCTAAGGTTTTCCTCTTCCAGATTTGTATTGGATGACTCAGACCACCATCTAAGATGACCGCCATATACTAACTTATAATATAGGAAGAACCCTGTGGAAAAATTCAGCTAAAGATCTCTTTTTTGAAACCATTGAGCCTATTTGAACAAAACCTTGCACAGTAGTCCTAAGATGGTACCTTTTTAAAATTTTATCCTGTGAACCAGTCGATCCATGTTCAGGATGTTGCCGCCAAATGCAAATTATCCGAAATCAGTTCAATATCAAATGGCGGTAAACATTATAACAGCATACAGATGCCTATTATAGTATCATAATAAATAATGATTCCACTATCCCAGTGAACTTGAATTTAAAGAGACCACAGACACACCAACTTCTGCTTCATATCTAGATTTGTACTTGACATAGATAACAATGGGCGATTGAAATCAAAACTATGACAATCGTGATAATTTTAATTTTCAGATTGTGAACTGCCCATTTCTTAGCTGTAACATACCAAGCTCTCCAGCCTATGGGATGTACATTTCACAGTTGATTTGTTATTGCCGTGCACTTTCTCGGCAGGCCGAGCTTGCTGTCACATAAACTTCTAAGACAAGGTTAGGTTCAGTCTCTGTTAATTTCATCACTCCAAAAGTTTTACGGTCGTCATCAAGAGTACGAGACTAGATACATTCAGTTAGATTTCACGTCTTTCTGAAATTGACACCTCACCGGATTTGACACCTCACTGGCTTTTACTTACTGGCAATGTGACGGGTGCTGTTAAGGGATCAGAACATGCTTACCGTTCCGGAGCACCGGATGTCGCTACCTGTGTTTAATGGGAGTTCACATTACTAGTGTTTTAGCTTCTGTGCTGTCTGGTTCTAGTTTTTTTAGTTTATTATACCTTTTTTTGTTTAATTTTTTGTTTTTTATTATTCTTTTAATTATACATTTATCCTTGTGGCGTTTTGTGTCCATTCTCCTGACTTTGTCTTTTCCTTGGACTTTGAATTTGTGCACTTTTTCCACTGTTTTGTCGTTTTGATTTTCAACAGTTCTACTTTCAGGTTTTTAGTAACTTTTGAAATGCCACTTTAATATGTGATTCTGTTTTAGTATCCAAGGTTGATGCCATTGCCAGTTGATTACACTCAAGTCTCTTGTTAATTCATTGAATTCATACCAAAACTGATAGTTGGACGGTTGTATTGGTAGTTTCAGGATGAAAAAAAAAAACAGAAAATTAGTTCCGTGTTCTAATATTTTGTACTATATTATTTTCCTTGCACTTTTACCTTATATCGGATTCTCTGCAGGCTTTATATCAATAAAGAAGAAATTCATTGGAATTAAATTTACAGTATTTCCCAAATTTATCATTCAATTGAGTTTCTACAAATAATTTTACCCAATTCAAGTTATATAATTTCAGTTTATAAAGGAGAAGGTATGATTTCAGCCATTATTTGGCCCCATCTGACATGGAATTTCAAATTCAAATATGTATAATTTTTATCATATAATGATCGAACTTTAACAATCATTGTACAAAATTCCTGCCCATGGTGCAACAGCGACGTCATGAACATCTGCTAAATCAAGGAAAACTCGCAAATTGAGTGTTTTTACAGTAGATATTGGTCAAAACAACTATGAGCAACAGTCTTGACCAAAAATATTTTTTTATATAATGTTTGTGTTACATAAAGACACATATCAGTGAAATATTTTTACTGGCAAGGTTGTTGCTCATATCAAAAGTTTAATTCAAAGGTCCAAAAATGGGTGAAATTTAGTGTTTTTCATTGATTTCTACACAATTAGCCATCTTTGACAGTATATCACCACCATTACAGAATTTTTTTGTCAAAACATGTTCCTTAAAATGCAAAATTTTAGGAGTACTTAATGACAGCTGAGAGTAAGTTTCTCATTACTTTTTGATTTTGGAATTCAAGGGGCTAAATATCAGGCCAAATCATACCATCTCCTTTTGAAATTCTGAGACAAATTTGTCCTTAATTGATCTTTGCTAATCTATTTAGGGCCGTTTGTTTCTCTTGCTCGGAGTGTTTTGGTGTTTATATTTTTGGCTTTCCATGGTTTTGGTTTCGAGCTAGTCCGATGTCGAACTGCCTGTCATATATACGCGTAGAAAATATTTGAAAAATTTTAATGTGTCAGTGCCACAGCAATACAGGCAGACAGTAAGTCTCCGACAATGTTCTCCAACAAACCTTAGGACAGATAGAAATACTTTATAAAAATTAGTATTCCCCGTTTCCATTCTCCCTGCAATATTTCTGGGACTATTATACTAATATACTTATATAGTATAATAGTCCCTGAATATTTATATGCATGTATTAGTATTCCCCGTTTCCATTCTCTATTCTATCAACAATGTTAAATTGGAATATTGCTTCTGTTTTACACATTTGAGGCCTTAAACACTACAGCTACATTTAAAATAATTATCAAATATCCTTGCATAGATCATAAAAATAATATCTGGTGAATACGAATATTTTATCTTGGAAAGAACACGCGATAGTTTTTACGGCTGTACGAAATAAGTGCATCTCTGTCATTTAATCATGAAAAAAAATTAACATGTAAATAAACAATTCAATACAGAATTATTTGGAAAAAAATACAAATGGCTTAAGACAATAATACAAAACAAATAACGAAAAAAGTTTAGCATTTAGATTCTTTGTAAGTATGTTCTACATTGATTGCATTTGTCCTGAAATCAAAAGTCAAACTGAATATCTGGAACATCTGTTGAACTGGTCTTATATTTCTGTTTTTAATTTTGTGTTTCATGCCTTGATAAATCACTTTTATTTCATTTCGAAAGCGGCTGCCACTTACGACATATAATAGAAAATTAAAGCTATTATTTATATACATAAGAATACTAAGGATTGACCAGAGAAATTTTTTCTTCTGTAGTTTTTGCATCGTATTATATTCAATTATAAAAATACGTAAAGGTATGTTACAAACAACAAACATTATATTGATGGTAAGTAACATAATACTCATCGATGAAAACCTTTTTTGAGAAGATTTTTGACTCGGTTTCTGTTTGCCGTTTGAGACCTTTTGAATAAGAAATACTTTGACAAAAATAAAAATATTCCCTACCAGTATAAAAACCAGAGGTATACCGCAAAATACTGCAAAATCTATAAATGGCCATGTAGATATAAAAAAGTGTTTATAACGTAGTGAATAATTCATACAACTCAATTTTGTCGTATTTACATTAGTATCGGTAACATTTTTGACACTGAATTCCCTCTTTTCCTTTATATCTAGGCCATATAGCAGATGACTGTTTATTAGCAATAAACAGATTCCTATGCACAGTACTGCTACTATGCCTAACTTTTTCGTGCATATCGTCTTGGCTTTTTGCGGGAACCAGACGAGTACAACTCGTTCTAAAGTCACAATTACTAGTATCCAGGACGAGAGATCCAAAGAGAAATAAACAATCCAAGTATGTATTTTGCAGGTTAAAGTTGTAGCATTACGAATATCAGTACCAAATTCGTTATTAATCCAATGTCTTAAAAGTCCACTGTACAAAACCAGAAGATCAGAAACAGCCAAGGCAATTAAATAAACACTGCATGTAGACTTACGTACGTTTGGTCGACTTAGTATAAATATTGAGAGAATGTTACCAAAAGTCCCAAATATCAACAGAATTGGAGAAACAACTTTCCAGATATAAATGTCATTTGTGTCTTCAATGGTTCGTTTGGAATTACTATCCGACAAACTCGTATTCATTCCGTAAACATTTATACATTTAAAATTACCAAGTCTGGTTGATAAAGGAATCCGTTTTCAATCACAAAATTTGTACCAAAAGTCAAAACACACTTTGTCAACCTTAATATAATTTACTCAGTTTAAATAACTAATAGGATTTCAATTTTCATAATGGCCCTTATGCGTCTGGTGATGACATACGACAATACATGATAAATAGATGTTTTAACTATTTATCATATCTAGACACGTTAACGTTCGGTGCATGATAAATAAATGATTAGATGCAAAATTCAGAAGAAATATTTGCATATTCCATTATGATTTTACATTCCCCTTTTCGACTGAAAATACAGTAATAATAACAACATAAACAAGGAACAAGACAGATTAATTTATCAATGGTAAAAATTGGGCTGGAAACTCTTGGGGTCTTATAGTCCCACTTAAAATATTCGTTGTCTTTAAAGTTACATGAAAAAAGGTAAAAAAAAATTATGGGACAATCAGACAATTAATTAAGCTTAGTCTGAATTGGTATTATGCATATGCTTAATTAAATATCTTAGGCCAATCATTTGTCTTGTAACAAAATGTTGCGGATACAGACAAAATAACCTTATTGTCCGCGTATCGAGACGATGGCTTCATTATTTGTAATGGTAATAAAGAGGAATTACGTCCATTACGTCAGTTTTTTGAAATAGCGAATACTGTTCATTCATTACTAAAGTTTAAATTTAAAATATCAAACCATAGCTTGGAATTCTTAGATGTAGGGATATGGGTTTCAAAATACACATACTTTAGATTTAAAGTTATATAGAAAACCTACGGAAAACTTTCAGTACTCTCTTCTTACTCTTCTGCGTTTAAAGGATTTATATTGGGAGAAATAACTAGATTTATTAGACTTACCGACAATAAGAAAGACTTCAAACCTCAAGCTGGAATTTTTTATTATGAATCTAATCAAAAGGGGTTATAAATGATCCGAAATTGAACCTTTAATACGAAAAAACTTAAGAAGCATTAACAGAATCGATCTTTAATAGACCGCCTTTTATTGCATATACTTAAATAAATTATTTATATTATTTATGTCGTACCCCATTCCTCTTCTATTAAAATATAAAAGTTATGTTATTGGCGGCAACACATTTTTATATCTTCTTTATAAACAAAAGGCTAGGGGTGCCTGATGAAGATATGCCTTGTTTCTTAAAACCTAAATCCTAAACACTGAACAGTTACGACATGATTTTCTCGACTAGTAGTATATTACACCCCAACTATTTGAATTAAGCTTTTTATCCTATATTGCACCTTTGATTTCGTCCCTTAGTGGTGACGTCATATATTCTGTGAAAATCAATGAATTACACGCACACAAAATGGAATATCAGATTAATATCAATTATTACTACATTTTTTAAGGGATTTATAAAAAAAATTCTAGTTCAAGTTATTCTGTGAAAAATAGGGTTTCAAGTCAGGCAAATTTGACTTTACCTTGATCTTGGTTGAACTATTTAGGACTATTTGGTTTGTAAGTAAGTAATGTTTTTATTTAAAGAGCGTAACACAGTTAGTATTAAAATACTAATCGTCCCTGAGGCCCTCAGAAGCTCACAGTGTTTTGATGTTTAATATTATTTCTTTTTGTTTTGCTTTGCAAAGGTTTGGTTTCGAGGTTACCCGACGTGAAACGGCAAGTTTTTAATTTGGTTGGGTCGTGGTCAGAGCGCTCTTCATGTGTAAAAAAAGGACAAATATACCTAAGGAGCAATAAAAAAAAGGTAATCCATTGAACAGACAAACCCGGGAAGACAAATGAACAACCACAAGCACAACAAATAAACACAGAAAACTAAAAACAATGAACAACACGAACTCCTATAAAAACCAGGTGTGAACACAGGTGCTCTGGAAGGGTAAGCAGTTCCTGCTCCGTATACGGCACCCGTCGTGAAGTTCAACAAAGTCAATCCGGGGGAAGTCACAAATCGGGGGAGGCACATGAAAGGTTACGACAGTGGGAACAGGTCCAACATCATCTTAGATATTGGAACACTGTAATGGTCAATCAATTCGTGATGACGACCGTAAAATTTCCTAAGTGATGACATCAACTTTTCCCTGATAAAACCCTGGTTAAGAAGCTTTTGTCACAGCAGTAATCCTCTTTGTCGAAAGTCAGGGTAACTCACGTAAATGATGAAAATATTCAAAACAATATTTCTTAATGATTTTTTTTGTCCATTTCAAATTAAAATCGGTCAAAAAAATTTTGTATATTCAACCTAGAAAACATGATCTTTGATATCAATAATAGAATAGAGAATGGAAACGGGGAATGTGTCAAAGAGACAGTAACCCAACCAAAGAGCAGAACACATAAGACTGCTTTGAAATAATCTGCCATTTCGAACGATGATGATAAACGGGACCTTTGTGCATCGAGCGTACCAGTCGGGAAGTTAATCTGGGAGTGAATATTTTACTTTGGTAATATGGTATCTGAGTCTAACATTTTGAATATTATATTATACTGGAATAAATGTATGCTAGGTTATATCGTAGGCTATATTTCTTTTCAACACCTTTAATTTGTTATTTCCTAATTTCGCTCAGAAGTACGGTTTACATTTTTGATTTCAATACTATTCAGTTACAGGTGTTTACTTCAGTATCTGGATTAATTTGGTTTGAATTGGAAAAAAAACCAAACAAACATAAGATTTTTTCATTTTGTTAAATGACAAAGGGTCATATAGCTGAGGAATGGTCTAAAGGCAAAAAAAAAAAAAAAAAAAAAAAAAAAAAAAAAAAAAAAAAACAGACATTAAATTGAAAAATAAAACAACAATAAAAGTAAAAGATCAACCGACTAGCCTTGATCACGATATGTATTGCTGTTTTGGCTGTTTTAAAATGTGTCGGTACCACCGCTGCCAATATGTAGCTAGTAAGTCCCCGACAATATTCATCAATAAAACCTAGGACAGATGGAAATAGTTACAAAAAATTTACGATTTCATAATAGTATATAATAATTTTCTAAAGTTTCAAAATCGAGCCAGTGTTGAAAAACAAGCAAATGAGTTGATGAAATCCTTTAGGAAATGAATGCACCAGAGGACACACTTTGTTCAGATCCCATGATACCATTTTATATGCACAATCCGTCGAAACAAGTTGGCGTGCAAATGTTGAAATCTTGACGATTTGTTCTTCCGATTATTCCTTGATATTTGAAAAAGTAGAAAAATTATGTTCAACAAAATACGTGAACAAAATCTGTATGTCATGCTCTTCGTTTTGGAGTCTTAATAATAATTCTGTAAAATTAAATAAAGCTGGAATACAATCAGTATAGTGGAAAAAACTAACCAAAGATGTCCGTAAATTTTCTATTTTATTTAAGTTCTACATTTCTCTTTAAATAAGAAATCAGATATTAAGTGAATATATTTCATTTGAATTCAGATAAAGAAAAAAAATGGATGTTTACGTTGGCGGTTAATGGATTTGTTTTGTTATAAATACTTGGCTACATCATTCAGGCAATCATATTGACATTTTTTTCTATATAATCATTCATGCATTAAATATCACAGACTTTTTTTCCAGTTCGCTGACTGTTTCCAATAATCAAAACAGAAATAAAAAGGCATCGAATATAATTCTTAGAACACATAAGTTGAAATCTAAAACACACGTAACATTGCCAACTGTGTTATTGTGATAGGGTTGATTTTTATGAACTTATTGAAATAGAAATTGGTATTTAATTGTGTATTTAGATTACTTTTAATTTATTGTGTATTCAAAATAATATCTGCAAACATGAACATGTACTTATGTATTTATATATAGGTTGTCACTTATTGATTTTTTTAAGAAAGTGGACAGGTAAAACAGGTGATCAGTATACTTTTAATTATAATAGTAAGTGTTTGTGATGTCACACTGCAAGTTAATGTGATGTAAGGTTGGTTCAGGGATCTTATTGGTTGATATCATTATATGTAATAAATCCCAGCTTTTGATTGGTCAATAGCCATAGAGGGAAAATTAAAGTTTTTTTTGCCAGTAATGGTGATCGAACAAGATCAAATAAATCTTGTACCTTTTTCCCATCAGCAACTTGTTGGACTGGTTTTTCGTTATCATGTTTATTATGCAAATGTGCCTGTCATTAGTTGAATGAAGGTATTTATCTATTTTTTGTATTTTTTAGATTTTCTTAGCACTGGAAAATCATGACCAATTCCCTGTTCCTTTCTTTGTATGTAATGAAAGAGTGAAAATTACCTTCAGCATGTTAACTATATTTTTATATGAATAATTCACTATAGTATAATTTCCGTTTGTATTAATTTATAATACTATAGTATCATTTGATAATAAATTGGGTATATCCCATTTCTGTATGAAAATACCATTTATTTTAACATAGATGAATGTATGCTTATTTTCTGAATGTGTCCATTGTTTGAAAGTTGCAGTAATATTTTTATTTAGTAGCAATGTAATGCCCCATTACACTAAGTAGTGAGAATTTGTTTTAACTGTATATTTCAGATAGTATTGCAGTGAGTCTTAGTCACTATACATGTACACATAGTGTGATTTAAACCTTAGTCCCATAGACAGGTAACTTTATTGATTGATTTAAATTGTATAAATTATTAGATGGTTAAGTCTTGTCTATGATGTTAAGATATTTATAATATATAGTATTTAAACTACTCATAAGGTAGAAATAGTGTAATGTATAATCATATGTGATAATACTGAAATTTATATACTATTGCTATTCTTTATTTTTTAACATATGTGCAATAACAAGGACAACTACATTCAGTGTAAATACATAGGTTATTTAATCAGTTAAAATTTAACGCTTTTCAGTGAAGTGTAACTTACAATTTGAATTATTTCATACATAGCAAATAAGTCATTTATTTGAACTGATTAAACTATATCTTGTCCATACATAGCATACTTATACAAAAACTGCGGTGCTAACTTTTTAATTATGCTTAATATGTTTATAATATATATATTGGAATATAAAATAGTAGATTGTTTTTTTAAATATATTCAATATGTATTTTGTTATTACAGGGTTATTTTTTGTCACTGTAATCCTTAATAAACGGTTGAAATCCAATTTGGAATTGATGTCTGATGCCCAACCGACCCTGTTACATTATGCACATAAATATTGCTGAACTATGGAAAACTGAAAATGGCATAGTAAAATATTTAAAAGTAGATTCAAATGACAAACTACATATGTAGATGGAGGCAGCCCCTAACAACAGCTTTCCCTGTACACCACTTTCACAATCATACGTTTGAATATGGAACCGAAATTTGAAATGATCAAAACTTTACTGCGCATCTACATAAAGTGTATGACAATATTTCAAAGAAATGGAATGTATCAACTGAAAAATGAAGAGCAGTTTAGGCCACAAGATTCACAATTTCAAAATTCAACACCTGTGGGTACCAAGTTTTGAAAATCAAAATTCCAAAATCTTTTCACGCATCTGCGTACTATATGTGACAATAATGTACAGAAATAATATGCATAATGTTAAAAAATGAACGAAGATTTTAGGTCACAAGAAGTGTTTTATATACTGAACCGCAAAAGAAACGTCGCTTTTTCAAAATGTTAGCAAAATTCAAAATAAATATTAATTAATGATTTTTATATAATCAGTATTACGATTACATCACCAGGTAAGATTAAATTACCTGTGAATTAAATTTTCGGTTGAATAATTTTCAGTTGATATCGTAGAGCGACCGTACCTAAAACCGCTCGTGGTACACACTTGGCGGTAATTTTTCTTAAATCTTAAATGTTCGTGAAATTCATGCTCCTTTATGGGTATAAAAGGCCGGAGAAAATTAAAGAGTGTTAGTATCAGTGTTGACACAGAAGCTATGCCACGTCTGACACCACAACAGAGAGAACAGGCCATTGGTCGATTGGATGCTGGGCAATCTGCCAGAGTTATTGCCAACGACTTCAACTGTGCTGTTCGAACAATTGAACGTCTACGGACACGGTACAATGCAACAAACAGCACAAATGACCGTCCACGGAGTGGTAGACCCCAAGTCACTACCCCTAGACAGAATAGAGGCATTGCTCGTCACCATTTGATGAATCGGTTCACCCCAGCTGCCGAAACTGCCAGAAACACGGTTGGAACACATGGACGACCCATAAGTGATGATACGGTTCGTCGGCGATTAGCTGCTAGAAACATGAGATGTCGCCGTCCAGCAAGAGGACCTATTCTTACTCCTCGACACCGTCAAGCTCGTCTTCAGTGGGCCACTCAGCGACAGAATTGGCGAAATCGACAATGGCGTAACCTCATCTTCTCTGACGAAAGCCGTTACTGCATTTCAACAGCCGATGGCAGAACCAGAGTGTGGAGAAGACGCGGGGAACGTTACGAAGACAGCTGCATTCTGGAAACAGACGCGTGGGGAGGACCTAGCATCATGGTATGGGGTGGAATCGGCCTTAACGTTAAACTTGGTCCAGTCATCTTTCAGAACCTTGGCCCAGGCAGAGGAAATGGCGTAACAGCTGCCCGTTACATCGACCAAGTCTTGACACCCCATGTTCAGCCCCATTTCGCACGTCATCAAAACAAGACTTTCCAACAGGACAATGCACGTGCGCATACCGCAAGAGCCACAAGAGACTTCCTACAGCAGAATAACATTAATGTTATGGATTGGCCGGCTTTGAGTCCAGATTTAAACCCTATTGAACATTTATGGGACGAAGTTCAAAGACGGTTGAATAATGAGCAGCCAAGTCCGACAACTGCAGCTGAACTTTCACAAGCGTTTCAGAGAGTATGGGCACGTATTCCGATGGCGTTTATTAATCGGCTCATCAACTCCATGTACCGAAGATGTGCCGCAGTAATTGGTGCCGGTGGAGGACATACACGTTATTAACGGACGTGGGAGCACAGCATTGAAAACATGTGACGTTGCGACAATTGTGACGTTTTTGTGAACATTGTAACCAAAAGACTGTAAATCATTCATTAAATTTTGTAAAAATTAATTTAAAATATATAAATGTCACTTTGAAATAAATGTATGTGAACATGTCATTTTGTGCGACGTTTCTTTTGCGGTTCAGTATATATTGATAACTATATCTTAATGTAGGATTTGTAGTGGTTTAAGTAGAAATTTGTGACTGGCTTGTGGGTTGGTCATAATTGAAAGTCTCTGAGAGTATTACTAACTAAAAAACAACCATGAAAGTGATACTAAAAACTATTTAGTATTATTTATAAATAAAGGTTGCAAGGTAAACTGAAATGTTCATTCAGTCACACACAGCTTTATCAATAGGCGGTTTCCGGTTGGTTATTTTACGTCTCACACAGTTTTATCAATTACCGGTTTCCGGTTGGTTATTTTACTCCAAAAACAATTTTATGAAAAGGCGGTTTCTGATTGGTTATTTTATGCCAAACACAGTTTTATCAATAGGCGGTTTCGGGATGGTTTTTTTTTTACATCATACAGAGTTTTATCAATAGGCGGTTTCTGGTTATTTTGGCATGTGAATCTGCTCTACAATATTTATATAATCATATTAATTTGCATTTCAAAATTTTTATCCTAATTCACCAGTGCTGAGAAATAATTTGTTGATATTTATACACAGTGCTTAAATATTAGTTTCCATTTTCAGGCTATACTAATATGTATGCAATTATTTAAATTTTAGGGATACACTAAAACCAAAAATTACATGTATATTATAAGATAAAACAAAATTATAAAAAATGTTTATAATATAAACCCATAAAAGATATTTTTTCGATCCCTTATAACACACTAACAAACAAATATTAATAAATAAAAAAATAAATAAATAATAAAGGATAAAATAAATAAAAAGCTAGCTTTTTGTACAACTGTTCTACATTTATTATATTTCCCTGAAATTAACATTCAAACGACGCACTATCTGTGAAAGCTGTTGTATTGGCCTGGTTTTCCAATCTTACATACTTTCTGTTTTATACTTTGAAAAATCACTTTGATTTCATTTCGAAAGCGGTTTCAACTTAGGACATGTAATAGAAAATTAACGCTATTATTTATGTACAATTCTTTCTTATACTTCCGCATTTCATCCACGATACTATATCCAATTATGAAAATACATATGGGTAGGTTACAAATCACAAATAATAATATTTTATTATTATACTCATCGGTGAACATTTTTTGGAGAATACTTTTTACTCTTTTTCTGTTTACCATTTAAGACATTTTGAATGAGAAATAGAAAACAAGAAAAATAAATGGAAATGGTGAGCTGTCAAAAGGGGCGTAAAACGACTAAAATGTATGAAATACACAAGTCGAACAAAACCAAATATAAAATCGTAAAAAAAACAACAACAAACTAAAAAGTTAAAAATACTCAACGTTTCGACCAATATGGTCTTGATCACGAGCATATAAAAAATAAAAATAAAAAGGTGTCGACTCCTTGAAACCCAGAGCGAGACTGAGTCCGTACATAAAATGTAAACAAAAAAGAATGAGAAATACTTTGACAAAAATAAACCAGACGAGTACAACTCGTTCTAAAGACACAATTACTAGTATCCAGGACGAGAGATCCAAAGAGAAATGAACAATCCAAGTATGTATTTTGCAGGTTAAAATTGTAGCATCACGAATATCAGTACCAAATTCGTTATTAATATACTGTATTAAAAGTCCAATGTACAAAACCAGAAGATCAGAAGCAGCCAAAGCAATTAAATAAACACTTCATGTACACTTATGTATGCTTGGTTGACTTAGCATAAAGATTGAGAGAATGTCCCAAGTAACAATAAAAATGGAAAAACAACTTTTCAGATATAAATGTCATTTGTGTCTTCAATAGTTTGTTTGGAATTACTATCCGACAAACTCGTATTCATTCCGTAAACATTTAAACATGTAAAATTACCAAGTCTGGTAGATAAAAGAACCTGTTCTCAATCACGTTTCTACGAAAAGCCAGAACACACTTTGAGAAACTATCATATTATTTACTCCATTTAAATAATTTATATGATTTAAATTTTCTCTGATGACAGTAATGCGTCTGCTAATGATATACGACATACATGTTATATGGCTGATAGTATACAAATTCTATTAATTATTGGACATATTACATTGTAACGTTCATTGCATAATAAATAAATGATTAGATACAAATTCAGTGTAACAAAAGTTTGTGTCTCCGAAAATTTAATTTTAAAATTTAAAGTAAAAAGAACAAGGAACATGAACCGATGATTAACTTGTCCCGAATATTTAATATAAAGAATGGCTGTAGTCTGCAGGCTTATAGAACTGTTCCTGGAAGGTCATCTACTGACATCGACACGGATCTGTAATATAAACAGTAACACACATGTGCATATGACAATGACAGACTAATACGTATACAACTGATAATAAAAGAATTACAAGTATGCTTTGAAGCCGTGAAATGAAATATCGGCAAAAGAATACAGAAGCGACAAAACAGTGGGAAAAGTCCGTAAATTTGAAATCCAAGGAAAAGACAGTCACGAGAATGGAAAACAACGAACAAACGCAACAATGAGACATGTATAACTAAAGGAATAATAAACATATAATAAACTGTAAAACAAAAAGAGAACAAGACAACACAGAACTAAAGCACTAGCAATGTGAACTCCCACTAAAAGTTGGGATTGACATTAGTTGCTCCGGAAGGGTAGGCATGTCCTGCTACCTCAACGGCACCCGTCACATTGCCAGTGAGTAAACGCCAGCGAAGTGTCAAGTCCTGTTAAGTGTCAATTCCAGAAGGGCGTGAAATCTAACTGAAGACATCTAGTCTCATACGTGAGATAGAAACTTCGTATCGCGGCCAATCAATTCGTGATGACGACCGTAAATTTTTTGGAGTGATGAAATTAATGGAGACTGAATATAACCATGTCTTAGAAGTTTATTTGACAGCAAGCTCATCCTTCCGGAAAAAAGTCGTCGTATAAATCACATGCATGGCAGTAACGAATCAACTGTGAAATGTACATCCCATAGGCTTGAGACCTTGCTATGTTACGGATAAAATTAAAATCATCACGTTTGTCATAAAGTTTTGAATTAAATCGCCCCTTATTATTTATGGATAAGTACAAATCTGTATATGAAGCAGAAGTAGGTGTGTCAGAGGTCTCTTTAGTTTCAAGTTCACTTGATAGATGAGATGTAGGAATCCTTAAAATTGGGATTATTAAGTGACAGAACACCATATAGCGGAAAATTAAATTAAAGGACCGGGCTAGTTTCTTTTCTTTCCGATGCACTATCCGATGAAAAATTTAACCTCAAATGAAAACAAGAACAGGCCAGCCAAAAGCGGCGCACAATTTGTCCCCATTGGAATGACGATCGTTTGTTGAAAACCCTGTTCTCAAAATTCAACAAGATGTTGTCGATAAAAAATTCCAGTATGTTAACAGCATCAGTCTCAGAGTACATTTTGTTAGAAATAGTGTTTTGTTTGGACAAAATAAGCTTTATACTTAACTTATACCAGAAAGGCATATCTTTGTAAATCTTGTTTAGTCCAGAAACATTGATGAATTACGTCACGAAAAACAGATTTTTGTTTATTATGTGGGATGGTCGAAAACAGTGTTGAAAAATCAAAAGTTTCTGTGCTATTACAATAGTTTTAAGGTCACTAGAAGAGTAACATTACCGTAACTCTTAAGAAATTTTAAGAATCCGCCTTTAATTGCTGTAAGTAAAGTAGTAAGGAGTTTTGAAAGGGGTATAGTGCACTAGGTAGAGCTTGCTATGTGCCTTTGTTTGTATGGACACTTATGAAGTTTGGGTATCCAGTAAATCGATGGAGATTAATATTTTCATCACTTACAGCAATACTAAAGGAACATAAAACATGTTGCTCATGTAATATATAATGTGGCCATGATTGAATATATAGATGCTAAATATATTTTAGTGGTAACTGTATAATACCTGCAGCTATTCTCGCTTCTCTTATCTTTTGTGCGGCCTCTGCTCTGTTCTGTTTCGCTTATTAAAATAGGGCTGGAGCCAACCTGTACGACCTCTACCCCTACCCAGTTTTCTAACACATCTGACGAATACATTGAACATCCGAAAATAGACACATGCAGTGATATACATAGTTCGTACGACACATATATGAAATATTAACCGTAATTATTGAATGTTAAAGACAAACGATACAAGTTGTAAATGTTATTACTGCTGTATTTGTCCTATTCAATCCTATATTTTATTACCAAGTTATCTAACATATGCCTGTGACCTCATTGGCGGACAAACTATGACTGTCACAATATTAATTTTGTTCGATTCCGATGTAGGTTTTATAATGTGTATTATTTTCATTAACCACGTAGTTGTATCTTTCAATTTCACAGATGGGATTTTATGAACACTTAGCAAATAATTCCGCTCACACCATTGCTACAGCCCGTCTTGAACATGCTGTTGTCTCATAGTGCAACTTAAAGGTGAACGTGTCTTGTACATACATGTATGTAAAGAGTTAAGATTTCATTCAACATATCCCTTTCTTCATATTAAAGGAAGAACGTTATATAAGAAAGAACGCAAATTGAGTAAAAGGACACATCTAGTGGTCAGACCAAAATCTTCAATGAGCGGGAAGGCAGAATGTTGGCAATTATAAGTGTCAAGCAATTTCAGAAAGCGTGGATTGCTATATACAATAAGTTTTGTGTACGGTCATCTTATCTTTCCCGTCAGATATATCTAGTACTCTACTCAGGTTACCTGGTCCCCTGGTGAAATATTTTTTCTCTGTGCTAGTTTTGCTTCAAAGGAAAGCGCATGGACAACTAGGATTACACTCCGGATCCCATATTAGCCACTATATTTATATCTTTATTCTTATAATTATAAACTTTTGCAGAAACAATGATATACAGAAGTATCATTTACATGAAATACAAAAGAGATATGTATATATATCAGGTTTTCTGCAAACGTATATCGTAAAATATCAGCCCCGAGACACAATTTGAAGCTTTTTCGGCCAGTGAGCGTAGCGAAAGAGCTAAAAGCTTCATATTGTGTCGAGCGGCTTATATTTTACCATATGTTTTCGAAGAAAACTTGATAATAAATTAACTAACAATCTTAATGAAATTTCTTACTTTTCAATGGCCATCCGCCTATAACCGGATGTTTTCCTGATATATTCGGTTCAAACATTGTGACGCCGCTGATATATTCGGGTCAGGTCATATTATTTTCGGGTCAACTCTTAACGACGTCACAGTGCCGAAATACGGGAAATTCTGAAGGCCTCAGCATGTCGATGACATTATTTACACACTTTATACATCGGAGGACAAGTTGTTAGCCTGGAGAACACACACAAGAATAAATCTGTCTGATAAAAAATACAAAAAGTTTCTTCAATTTAGAGTTTTTAAATGGAGTCAAAAGTTCCCTAAATTTTAAAGTATTTAAATTTTTTAATATATTTTCCATCAATGTATGTCTTTTTATCTGCTGTGAAAATTTACATTTGATGATATAATGAAAAAGAGTACAAATATACCTAAGGAGCAAACCAAAAAACGCAATCCATTAGACAAACAAAACCGGGAAGACAAATGAACAACCATAAGCACAACACATAAACACTGAAAACTAAAAAAAAAAAAAAAAAAAATGAACAACACGAACTCCTATAAAAACCCAGTGTGAGGTCAGGTGCTCTGGAAGTGTAAGCAGTTCCTGCTCCGTATGCGGCACCCGTCGTGAAGTTCAACAAAGGCTATCCAGTGGTAATCACAAATCGGTGGAGGTACATCAAATGTTACGATAGTGGGATCAGGTCAAAACCCATACCCCAAGATCATTTAAATTACACGTACATAATTTGCATAATCCTCTCTCTGAATATTTTGCCATCTAAAACTCTCTATAGGTAATTCATGATTTACAGTTCTGAATTTACACAGCATGTAGATATCCCGAAAATCCAAAATTTCTAGGTATTTTTCATAGCCAAATATGTCCTTAAAGAGACGATGATTCAAAGTTTTTGGCTTGTCATTCACAGCTGATGCCCATGTTTGTTTAAACTGATCTTGGAGATATGTTCTTACTACTGCCTGAATCCACGATTCACCGATACTAATTTGAATTAACCACATATAAGATAAACCTTTTTCATTTTAATAGAGATTCTATACTTTTCAACAATTTAAATTCAATATATGTTCCATTTGACAAGTGAAACATCAAACTACGTGATGACTGACAATTTAGTACATAATAACCTTGCCCAATAAGCTTATCACACAATAACCTTGCCGAATAAGCCTATCACATAATAACTTTGACCAAAAAGCTTATTACATAACCTTGCCCAATAAGCTTATCACATAATAGCCTTGCCCAATAAGCTTATCACATAATAACTTTGCCCAATAAGACACCGTACGTATTTTTGTTAAATCTAAGTAAACAGAATAGCGCCCGAATCCACCATAAACTATACAATTTGATTTCAGTAAAAAATTTTAATGTACTCTTTCAAGTATTTCATTATTTCCATAACCAAACCTCACAACCATAAAGCATTGACTCTCATCTTCCAAATATTACAACAGACATGACATTTATCTAGAAATATGTGTAGTTCATTTGTTGATTCTACCATAAGTACTGTATCATCTGCATACAGTATAGCAAAAATTTTAATATAGATTTGTTATTTTTCTTTAATAGCATTTTCTTGAGATTTATTGACATATGAACTTTTCAAGATCGTTGACAAATAGGAAAATAAAATGTGTTACCAAATCTCTCCCTGTCGTAAGCTGATGTCGCTTGGGAAATAATACGAAGTCTTACCATTGTATGTCAAATTTGACTTAATATTGTCATACATATTATAAGTTATTCTATACGGTTTACCGTTTATATTGTTTATTAACATTTCATACCAAAGAGCACTCAGATGATTCTTTGCAGGATTATCTTCATGCCCATATCCTTAACAAAGGGATGAAAAACATTCTTATTGTTTATTTTGTCCATCCATAATCTTAATCGATTCTCAGAAGTTAAAACTAATTAGTATCCTTTGTTGGTGAAACTGGTATAAAAGTATGATCCATTATCATAGTTATATTGGCATGAAAAGTCATTACAGAGCGTAATAACTAAAGACAATTAAAACATGAGGACAAATATTATGTCAGTTATATGAGCAATTTCATTTATTTAAAATATTGCACATAAATGGTACAAAGGAATATTATAAATAAATCATGTCAAAATACCGAATTTTGTTTTATTATCTTCATCTTCATCTCAAAACAAAAACTCCGTGTAGAATCATATAATTTGAATAGAATTATTAAGACACCTAAAAATGAGTATAGAAGACAAAACATCACATTGGATTCCTATAATAAACTTCCAATGTGGCACAATACACGGTTTTATCCTGATTCAATCGCCTGGGTGGTCTCGTGGTAGCATGCTCGCCTTGAGTGCGGAAGGTCGTGGGTTCGATCCCCGGCCGGGTCAAACCAAAGACATTACAATTTGTAGTTGCTGCTTCTCCGCGGCATCTAGGAGTAAGAACAAAGGCCTGGTCCTTGGAGTCAGTATGATGTGTCCAAGTGGGTTGATATGTCTTCCTGCGGACAGTTACCTCGTGAGCTAGCACGTTAAAAATTCGGCTAGGGGTATCGGTCTAGTACAAAGCAGGGATCATATTTATATCATATCAACATGTTCTCGTCCTAATATGCATCTAATGGTTGCCATTGGACGTTAAACAATAATTCATCCATCCATCATCCTGATTCTCCTACTTATAATCCCTTATATACATATACTAATTAAGAATTTTGTGATAGTTTATTTCTGATAAAGGTCAGTTCAACTTACTTGTAATTCTAGATAATTAAAAGTCTTCAAGTGTTTAATCTCTTTAAATTAAATGATACTTTTGCTATTTTAGAGATGGATTTTGACTTTTTGTGTCATATTCTGAACTACAAATAAGCGTCTTAGATTCTAAATTTATATGAACGGGTGAAATGTTAATGGTTGAAATTAAACAATTTTGAACAAAATATATTTGACTTCTGCATCTAGACATAATTTACTACTGTTAACAAAAGGAGGACATCTTACCACAACACAGCCAACCAAACTACCTGACTGAAGGACCATGCACAACCAACCACGTATAGGGATGACACAACAAAATCAAGAAGAATGTCCAGTGAGCACACCCTAACATCAACGAGAGCATCTAAATCCTACAGAATTCACAGGCATCCACAAAATGTAACATCATCCACTTTGTAGCAAGAGGAGCCCGCCCACCAAGATGCCGTCGCTACAGAGTTATAGACGCAAGGCTACAACCACTAAAACAGAGATACCAACAAGGACTTATCGACGTAGTCGACTTCGCCGACGCAGCATCTTTTGGTTACTTTTTATTTGTGTATTGTGTTTGATTTTTGTGTACTCAGAATAATTTGAAAAAACAAAACAAAAAACTATTATTATGTAATACTTATCACTGATGCCTCTGTTGGTGGACTGGAGTCCCCAAGCGTATCACCAGCTCAGTTACTAGTGTTTCGATGTTACTTTAAATTTACTGTAATATGAAATATGCTTAAATTTTGTTAAAACTAAAGAGTATCTCTCTCGTGCATAGCTCTGTCCTTAGATGGTATTGGCTTTACTTGTTTTGGTCACTTTTGGCGTTTGCAGTAGCTGTAATGTAGAAATATCAAGAAAAGATAATAACCAAATTTAGTTTTAATATTGTGTAACTTGTCTAAATAAGTTGTTGTTTATTTGTTTATTGTTTATTGAGATGAGTTATGCAGAATGTTTCAGAAGGAAAATTCTGGATGTCTGTGAAAGATCTAGAAACTTCTTTGTATAAATAAAGTCAAGAAATACCAAAGGGATATTCGAAGGAGAGAAAAATCGTAACAACTGACAAACTCCGGAGAACAACGAAGACAAGACCAAAACAATACATGCGCTACAATTAAAAACTAAAAACATATGAACAACATGGACCCCACCAAAAAACCGGGGGTTGACTCAGTTCTTCCAGAAGATTAAGCAGTCTCTGCTTCCTACAGGACACCCGCCATGCAGCCATGCTGCCCATGTATATAAAAGTAACATACACCTGGTCTTGTAAGCTGGAAACTGGTAATTGGTTCGTTTTGTTTTGGTTATAACTTATTACTACTTAGAAAGAAAATGCTTGGATTTGCATCTTTAATATTTTGGAAACAGACTTACAAACAAACTTGGGAAGCGGAAGGAACATTAATACTGGATGAGAAACAATACAGCGGACTAATCCGTAATCGTGAAATTAACTGTGAATTAGTTATAAATATTTATAAAGAGGAACACTAATTGGAGACGTGACATCGGACTATTTCGTAATTGTGAAAGGACTTAATTAACTGTGAATTAGTTATAAATTTTGTAGCAAGTAATTGTAATTTTTTTTATTGTTATTCAATATATTTTTTTTTATAAAAAATCACTGACTATTTCCATTCTATCGTGACAATAACACCAAACTTTGAAGAGCAGATTCAATTGTCATACTGACCAAAAGGGTAAACCTAAAGCCATTTATAGACAGAGCCTTATACACCAGCTCGGTCCTGTTTTTCACCAAGGTTAAATTTAACCGAGGGTTGAATAATATAGAAAAGCACTAAGTTTAACCTGTGGTTTAATTTAAACCTCGGTTAAATGAGTTGAACAACTGGTCCCAGAGGGATTCTCCTTAATTTCCACAAAAATGTATCATTGTTGTAACATTAATTAGTTAAATGGTCAATTTGAGGCTTTTATCGAACTAGTAAAAACTCAGCTGATGATACTCCCGGAGATTTTGAGTCCACCACCAAAGGCATCTTCTCAGTAACAACAATATATATTTTATGATACCACATTAATATACAATTTTTTTTCATGTTAAAATATTTTATTTTTAGATTATTTGGCCAAATTATTCTGATTCATTTAAAAGTTTTCATCATTTGAATGATTTTATTGATTGTGTAGAAATGAAGGTAAAATATTTATCTTCAATACAACATCTGTTTTTGTTGATGAATATATTAATGTTTTCTTTTTAAAAAATACATCTCAGTCATAAGATGTATCATTGCAAGTCAATAAATATGACCAACTGGTATTGAAATAGCTAATGAATTAAGTCATACGAGAAATGAACATGCTGTATTTTATGTATATTAGAAACTCTTTTTCCCTGGTCACATCATCAATACCGAACGTTTCCTCATTAAATCTGTGAGATTAGCTATCTACCTGGATAATTCCACTCTGGTAAGCATATTATCTGAGTACATACCCAATGACAATGGACATATTAAGTATATTCTACTGAAGGTCAACTCAGGGAGTATCTGTAAACACCGGTATGGAACTGCTATAATTGACGAGATGTTTTTTTTCAATTTTAATTTCCTTAAAACTTATAAAAGGATAATTCTTTGTAAAATAGTGAACAGAAGCGAAGATAAAGAGACATAAATTCTAATTCAACGTCATTAGAATTATGAATTCTTCAGAAGGCATAAACAATCAGCACCTAGATTTCACATCATTTCCTGAATATAAAGCCAGCGAATACATATGGAAAATCTTTCCACCAATTCTTCTCGTATTAGGAACCACGGGGAATATACTTTCAATTCTTGTTCTACGACGACAGAACATTCGGAAGTCCGTATGTAGTATTTATCTTATTGTATTGTCCGTCTCTGACCTTCTTGTCTTATATTCGGGACTTCTCAGACAATGGATCTCCATGACATTCAAGGTTGACATACGTGAATTCGGGTCCGGTATTTGTAAGCTGCATACCTGGATTGTTTACTTCTCTTTGGACTTATCTTCGTGGATATTGGTGGCTGTTACGATAGAACGTTTTGGACTGGTATGGTTCCCGCAAAAAACAAAAGCTAAATGCACAAAAAAATTTGCCGTGGTGAGTATAGCATCTATTGCAGCGTTCCTGTTACTTTTTAACAGCCACATCTTGTATGGAATGGGAGACGTGGTGGAATATGTAAACACCACAATCATTGTAACAAAATGCTCCTACGTCACAGAGGAATATGAAATATTTTGGTTAGAGTCCTGGCCATGGATTGACTTGACTGTGTTTTGTGGCATTCCATTTTGTTGTATTCTGGTGGGAAATTCGTTGATTTTCATTAAGGTTTTATACTCACAGCGAGCAATCAAACGCCAGATTGCACCAACGACCACTGTACCTGGTGTTAAAGGAAAAAAGGAATCAAAATTATCCTCTATGAGTATTATGTTATTTACTCTAAATACCATGTTTCTGGTTTGTACTACTCCTATTAGTGTTTATTTGATCGGATATCCAACGTGGCACGAAAATTCAGAAGGAAGAGACTCTGCTGTCTTAGAAATGGTGTGGCCAGTTGTCAACCTTTTGATGTATCTAAACAACAGTATTAACTTTCTATTGTATATCTTAAGCGGGACTAGATTTAGACGAGAATTCAAAGATATGTTCCAGAGAAAGGGTAAGCAGCAAAAGGAAGAGGCACAAAACGACAGCTTAACAGAAGTAAATCCCGGTTCAGTCGTGAATGTTCAAGGAGAGGCGAACACGTCAGTGTAACTAAATGTCAGTCATGGTCTCAATTATTCACAATTGCATATTGTTGTTATAGCTTACAATCAAACCGCTCTGTGTTCATTTTTGTGTATATGTAAAGTTACCATTACTTCTGAGGGTTTAACAGCAGAAGAATATATGAATCGTTTGAATGTGATATTTGACTGGATATAAATAATCCTGTAACGATTTGTCGTAACTTTTGTTCATACATTTCGTACACACATTAAGTTAGTTTCCATGTAGAATAGTTCTAACGTCAACAGATTTTTTTTTTTAATTTGGAAGGGGAGTTTTGTTTATGCGTACAATCTATGACAATTAACAGTAACGCAAAACAATTAATAAAACACAAAACGTTCTACGAATTGTTTCATACCTTCTACAACGAACAATTTATACATCTCATCCATCTAATTTCGGATTCTTGGATGTTATTACGAAGTTTCAAGCTACAAATTGTATTTTTGTATGTTTTTGTTTATGTATATAAAATGTTCTATTTATCGATTCGTACCTTTATTTACATTATTTTCAAATGTAATAGTTTTCACGGCGCATTATGCAATGATGTTTTTTTCTGGCAAATGCATTACATCGTATATATTTTCAGACAGTTTGAAACAGACTCCTTAAATGGACTGCATACTGGAAAACATTTGTTTACAATTTATTGTTATCAGAAAAACCAAGAAGGCATAAAAAAGCTAAAATTTTCGTTCATTTTATAGAACAGTTTGCACAAATCATGAAACAGATAAATATCGTACAGGTAAAAGAATAAACAAGCCATACGAAAAAAATCTATGATACCAATTTTTATGCAAAAGATATGCACATTTCGTCGATTTACAACTTTTCAGATAAAGGAGGAAATCTAGAGCCAATGGAAAAATCTTAACGGAAGTAAGTGAGTCATTTTAAAAAAAAATGTGCATTTTTAACATTGCCAGATTGAGAAAAAATAATTTGCTTGAATCATCATATTTATTAAAATTGCAAAATATATGATACTTTTTTAACAAAATACTCAAATATGCAATCTTAATGACATAACATAAAAATATTATTAACACATTTCCGACTGATGGTGCAAAATTTTGTCTATCCTGTTACCATATTTGTGAGAATTGTTTTACTATCAGCAGGCAAAATGTGAAAAGCGTATTGTTTGTTTCTCAAAGATACGTTAGTGGTGCTTCAGAAAACAATAACAGTATATTTAATTTCTCTGCATTAACAAATAAAAATGTCGCTTAATATTGCGTCCTGAAAAACTACCTAAAAATAGATTTTCAAATGCTTCAAAAATTACTACAATCAACGCAAAACCAATTGAAGCACTTCCTTATATTCGGCTTATATTGGGCTTTTGAATCAATCCAATACTTAGTTCTTTGATTACATTTAATTTTAGTAAAACACTATTTTCTATGGTAACAGGAACGGACATCGAAGGTTTACAGATACATATTTGTCTATCATGTTACTAAGTTGGGGTAACAGGACAGACAATAACAGGATAGACAAAATTATATGTTTATTGGTTCTATTGCAGAACAACAGCTCCCATTGCATAGTTGTTTGTTTTTTCTTCACTATATGTGGAATATCAAATGTTTCATTTCATTTTCAAGTATCTTCAAGGTCTACAGATAGATAGTTGTTTATTCTGATACTTAATCTGTCTATCCTGTTACTTTATTCAAGGTAACGGGATAGACAGTAACAGGATGGACAATATTATATGTTTATTGGTTCTATTTAGAAATAACAGCTCCCCTTACATCGGTGTATGGGTTTTTAGTTAAAGTTCTTTGTTTCCAAACAGTTAGTGACCCTTTCGAGAACGTATGGGTGTGGTAATGTATAAATTTGTTGGTAACATGATAGACATTTTAAAGGGTACGCTCTCAGTTTGACTTACTTTTCTAGTTATAACTTCGCTTCCGTTACATCTAACGCTCTATTGGTTTGGTTGTAATTTGGAAAACATGTTTACTTTTGGTTTCACCATAGAAGATATTCGTATTTCCAGGCAAAAATTATTGCTCTGAAAATTTTGCACCGGTAACAGGACATACATGCATTTCATGGGCTCCAGCATAATTTTACTTTTTTATGAGCAGATATATAAATATCTTCAAGACTTTACTTTCTTGTTAAAATTCAATTAAACGCTTTTCAAAAAAATAATTCTGCCGATTTGAAAACATACAAAAAATCATTGAAAAATAATCTGCAAACATGGTTCTCGCAAATTGCTAAATATTGAGCTTCAAAATCAATTTATTTTGGATTGCAAGAAGAAAATCGTACTTATTCTAGATGTGCCGATTTGAAAAAATTGCGAACTTTTGGTTAAGCACAAAAAAAAAAAAATAATGCCATAGTGTCTGTATATTTTTTTAACATAGGTGGAGTTTTTCTTTTTAAATGACCCAATTGACTGAAGGTAAACAGGATGTCATACAATTACTTACAACAGACTCATCAATGTACGCAATGGAATCCGACAATGACAGGTGCTCTTGGAGGATACACATGTGGAGCAATACTGGTGCTATGGCACATCTTGAATAAACTTACAGCGAGTTGGGAGATTTTTGTCCATACATTTAAGACCTCAACGGAACTTGACGATAAAAGTTAAACATTTCCAACGTCTACTTAGGGATTTTCTGGTAAAAATTAATTCACCATATGTCTTCTTTATAATCAGATCTTACAGGCTATATTCGGTATCCATTAATGCACTTGTATTCGTTTTCATATAATATCATAGTCGATGGAGCAGTTTTACTAAAAAAATTTTTTGTAATTCATATACAATTGTAAATGGAAAATAAATTTAATCATTTGATAGAACTTCAACAAAAATGTCGTGATATTAACATTGTATTTTATATGAACATTTCAACACTCATAACTACATTTAGGTCAGGCCATAAATACTGTGACGCAGTATGGTGGACTAAGGAAAACACCCTTATTCATAGCTGTAGGTGATGTAACGTTTTGGTAGTTCTTGTCGTTGGTATCAGAATTGGTTTTGATTTTTGTTTTGTTTTTTTTTCGTTCTGAGATATAGGAAAAAATACCGAATAGGACAGTGAGCGAATTCTATCAGACCAAAATATGAAGTCAAAGCGAATTTGTGAAACACTAACATAACAAACCAATACTACAAAGGAACGCTCAAAAGAGGTATAAACACATAACAAACCAATACTACCAAGGAACACTCAAAAGAGGAATAAACACATAACAAACCAATACTACAAAGGAACACTCAAAAGAGGAATAAACACATAACAAACCAATACTACAAAGGAACACTCAAAATAGGAATAAACACATAACAAACCAATTCTACAAAGGAACACTCAAAATAGGAATAAACACATAACAAACCAATACTACAAAGGAACACTCAAAAGAGGAATAAACACATAACAAACCAATACTACAAAGGAACACTCAAAATAGGAATAAACACATAACAAACCAATACTACAAAGGAACACTCAAAAGAGGAATAAACACATAACAAACCAATACTACAAAGGAACACTCAAAATAGGAATAAACACATAACAAACCAATACTACAAAGGAACACTCAAAAGAGGAATAAACACATAACAAACCAATACTACAAAGGAACACTCAAAATAGGAATAAACACATAACAAACCAATACTACAAAGGAACACTCAAAAGAGGAATAAACACATAACAAACCAATACTACAAAGGAACACTCAAAATAGGAATAAACACATAACAAACCAATACTACAAAGGAACACTCAAAAGAGGAATAAACACATAACAAACCAATACTACAAAGGAACACTCAAAATAGGAATAAACACATAACAAACCAATACTACAAAGGAACACTCAAAAGAGGAATAAACACATAACAAACCAATTCTACAAAGGAACACTCAAAAGAGGAATAAACACATAACAAACCAATACTACAAAGGAACACTCAAAATAGGAATAAACACATAACAAACCAATACTACAAAGGAACACTCAAAATAGGAATAAACACATAACAAACCAATACTACAAAGGAACACTCAAAAGAGGAATAAACACATAACAAACCAAATTGAGGGAATCAGGACAATACAGCACAAAAACTAAAGCACTGCATTGTAAATTCCAATAACTTTTTTTTTAAATCAACATATTTTATCATTGCAATTTGTTTAAATATTTTATTCATAAGGCAAAAATAAATAAATCTTACTTTTCAGACGGGATTTGGTATATGACAGTATAAAAATATATTTATAGCGCCAGTGGACACCATTCCATAGAAATGAACATGGAAATAATATAATAACATCTAAGGATTATCGTGTAGTTTTCAGCAAGAAGAAATCGGAACTACAGGTGTAACATATAAATAAAAGTAACTAAACTACAAAATTATTATAGTATTCTCTATAGTAAACGTATAACAATAGGAAGTATACCATCACAGAAAATAATTATTGTTGTGGTCATTTACATAAAATGATTAATATGAAGTAATTCCAATAAGCACTTTTAAATTCAATAAGTTATAATACATGTACTGTAATAAAATTATGGTATTCTGAACTAATCTTTTTTTCAAAAAGTTTTATTTAAAGGTAATGTTTTTGAAATTGTCACGAGAGCATTTTTATTTTGGCCTAAATATAGTAAATATGTATGTGTCATATCTCAGGTTGACAACAAGGGAGTAGTAACCATTACTAATATAATATTTTCCATTTATAACGTTTGTTTCATTACAATATTACCTGATCACCTTTTTAATGTTTTTATCGCATCGATTCTGTTGAAAATGTTTCTGTTTATTTGCTTCATCTAACTTATGTTATTGTATATTTGCATTAGAGGTTAAATCCATTTAACCGATGACAACAAGGATTCAAATCTATCTGATAAAATCAGAAAACTTCCTAGTACATTATCAAAGTAACATTTACATATAGAAAAAAACATTGTCTCATGCTGGAATCATTTTTTCTGTCTTCTTCTGGGAATAGTTTATTGCACTCGGTGAACTTAAAGGTTCATTCGAATTTTTAAGTTCAAACTCAGTTTAAGTCTTGTGAGCGTGCGAAAAAACATAATAATAAAATAATAATTACTAATTTTAAATTGATTTTATTTCAGAGTCTTATGTATATAACATTTTTCGGTATGAACATGATAACATTTTACACATTGCTGATTCTTGTTTTCAAACTTAGTGGGTCAAAATTTCATGTTTCTGATTTTCACCATATTCAGACATAAAAGATACAAACAAAGTAGATATAAAAACACTGAGTCTAATGGGTGTTTGATACTTACATGGAACATTACATATTTTATTGTACTCAGTACATCAATAAATATTTAAAAGATTTCAAATCTAAACACCAGACCAAAAAATCGTTATCTTTTCGTATTATCTATAATACTAAATTTACGAATTAGCCGAATAGGCGGCAAAACGCGTGGTTCAAAATATATATAGTATAGTTCAGATTATAAAGGTTATTATCGGATTTGACAATCTGCATTTATAAATTTAAACTACAGTTTTGTTTATGTGCAAATGGAATTTGTATGCACTTTTCCGATATGAATTCTCCCAACGTATCCCTTAGAAGGTTCTCGAAGGCATCATTTTAGCACATTGATTTAAATAAACAAGTATGCACATATTTTTAATGTATTTCTGTTTGAAATTACGGAAGAACAATAAAAAAAAATTAAAAACATTCTCCTTCGAGTGGGATGTTTCCGCTTTATGTATTCAGGATTGTTTTTCTACAATAACGCAATTTCTCATAACTGTAAAGGTTATGAACTTTGAAGATCATGAAGAAGTAAGGTAAAGTTCAGAGGAATTCCTAACTTAGTTGTTTTTTGGATTGCTCGGATGTTTACCTTGCACAAAGTGATAAAACCAACCATTATCTATTTTTAAATTATTTGTCATGTGACCTGTATAAATATATCTCTACTGTAAGCCCTAGATGAAAATATTTTTAACAAATGGTCATCTTTATCATTAATGACGAAATTTATCTCGGACATCTTTGATAAATATAAACGTGGACAACAAGCAGCCACACACTAAAAATGCTTTCACCTTATGATTATTGGATATATTTGTGAAATTAAGCCTCGCTTGCCCTGCCCATGATGACAATGGAACAATTGGAACAATTATTTTCCAAAAATATGCTCTAACTAACTCACGGCATCTTTTGAAAAATTCATCCGTCACTAAGGAAATGTTTACATCTACAATTTCATTTTCATATTTATTCTGAAGGAAAAAGGTAATGCATTATGAAATGTGTATTTAATGAAAGCTTTTCATCAAGTTCCAGTTCAGAATTAATTATAACAATAAAAATATTGACTATTTATGTGGTTGTGTTTTCGTCATAGATTTTGACTTTGATGGCACCTTAAGGTCCATTTTGGTAATTCTACGTGCAATATAGTCTACTGCATCAGTGGATACATCTTCGGTAGTAACGAACAGCCATGACAATTGGGTCACGATGACCTTTATTTCACGCTTCATTGACTTTGGTTAAAGTCTGCATTAAAATTCATTTCTAAGAATACTACATGCAGCACATATAGACATGAAACTATCAGTTAATACCACCTACTTGACAGGAAAGTTTATGGAAGCCTGCCACATCATCCATATTGAGTTCCTGTTCCATGAATGGCATGGCCGCAACAACTTTTTATAGTCAATATGGCCACCACAAAAAAAGCTTATTTTCCCGCGCTCGCGCAGGTTCAATGTCTAGTATATATATATATATGTCAATATAACAAAAGAAGATGTTAATATATCGACAAAAAACAGGAATACTAGTATTTGTTTTTTGTGTGAGGTTGATAACGAGCAATGAATGTTTAAATCTCTCCATCACATTTATTTTGTTTACCTACTCAATGCTTTGAGCAACCCTTATTTTGTTACAACACTACAGAAGTATATTCGTTCTTAAAATAATCTTTTCTAAATTATAAAACAAAAGTCTTTTCATAAATTACGAAGAACTTAACAGAAATTGATACAAACATTATCTGGACTTGCTAAAGTCATCTTATTTCACTCTGTAGTTTTAAACTGTTTGTATTATGATATTTATAGTCAGTTACAATAAAAAAAATTTTTCATTGATATTTTGCTCCATGTAAAAAATCTTCAAAATCAGAATGTTTGTTTTCTAAAAGCGGAAATGGTTCTTAAAAACTCGTTTCTTAAATTCTTGTCGTTCTCTAGAATTAACTTGTCTTGCTAGAAATACAGATTATTATATGACATTTTTCATATCAGATACATTATCAGCCAGAGAGCTTTTAGCTGGAGGGCGGATATCAAGACCGAGGGCTGATAATGTATCTGATATGAAAAATGTCATGCCATGATATTTTTATCATATAAATTCTACAATACTGATACTATTAGACGTTCAGATTCATAGATGATGTGACAAGAAATGGAACAAAGGTGGCGAAGATGTGAACACCTTTTATCACACAGCCCACCATGAAACATTTAAGTCTAAAAGTACGTTCCTCGACAGTTCACTACTCTCTCGCTGATGATATAATGTCAACAGATGTGTACTCCAAATCTACTGATACACATAACATTTTGCCATCTACAACCTGCCTTCCCTCTCACTATACTCACAGTATTCCATACAGACAAGCCCTACGAGTTAGGCGTATCTGTTCTGACAATTAATTTCTAAAAAACAATCTTTAACAACTTGAAGGTCACTTAAAAAGAGTGGCTACAAACACCAGATGATCAAAAAATGTTTTCGGTAAGCGAAAAACATCACTAGACTATAAACATCCGTCTACATTAAAAACAGAAACCAAAATAAAACCTTCACGGACTCTATATGTCCTTACCTACCACTCTTCAGCTTCAGAATCATCCGTGAGCACTGAGAATCTATTGAAAAGAACCCAAAGTTATAGCGGACCCCCCACACCCCCACCTCCTATGAAAAATGTATTACTGCGAGCTGAAGTATTGAGATCCGAAACAGTTACTGGTGAATGCCAATCCTGCGGCAACAAGCGCTGTACATGTTTTACACAACTATAACACGCAGCAACATTTTCTAGTGAGGCCACAAACTTACAAGATTTTTTAAATCGTGTCTTGTAAGGCCTTGAATGTGATTCTCGAGTGCGCAGTTTGTTGCCTCCATTAATATGTTTGGGAGTCCAGGCAGCCATTACGCAAACGTCTGAATGGGCACAAGAGTGATCTGAAGAAAAAACCTTTCTCCAAGTCAGCCAACACTTCAGACTCCCAGATCCCCGGCGCAGATCAAAATCTAGACGGATTCCATCAGATGAAAGCTCTCATTATTAAACAAAATAGTCAGTGGAGCAACAACCGGCGGGAGGTTGAGGAAAATTTCTTGATCAAAGGACACCATATACGTCATCCAAACGGAGTAAGCAAAATAAATTTATAGTTGCCTATTTAGCCAGTCCTTTGCTTTGGGTGATAATCGTACATACACTTCACTTAAACATTTCATTCTACTATTTTAAGATCAAATTAGGAAGGTCAGTACACACATAAACAGTATACACACATACACAGTTTTTATGTGTTTACCTTTTGGTACATTAATTAGTCATCTGACTTTACTAACCAGTACTTTTTATATTCATTAACAGATGTAACATAGTGAACAATTTATATTTATTTACACCGAAGAAGGTCATTTATTGATGGAAATACTTATGATTAATTTCTTATGTACTTGGTACCAGGATTTTCTCTTTTTTTCAAGGTATTGTCAGTAAAATGTCACTGAATCAGCTTCTCACACAATTCGTACTATTCTGTGTTGACTATAACCTGATTTTAGTATTGTGATATCACAAAAATATTACTCCTTAGTCTCAAAATCAAAACTCAGAGCTGCCCCCATTAAACAAAGACTTTTCTAAATGACCCATATATAGAAAATGTATATGCTCCTATAGCGCTCGCTGTAAAAAGTCTTGACAACGGCTTTTGTCTGTAAAAGTCAAGTGTACCCGCTTACAAAATCTTGATGTCACTTATGTCTGTAAAAGTCAAGTGTACCTGCTGACAGTCTTGACATCACATTTGTCTGTAAAGTCAAGTGTACCCGCTGACAAAATCTTGACATCACTTTTGTCTGTAACATCACTTTTGTCTGTAAAAGTCAAGTGTACCCGCTGATAAAATCTTGACATCACTTTTGTCTGTAATAGTCAAATGTACCCACTGAAAAAGTCTTGGCATCGCTTTTGTCTGTAAATATTATTATGGTTAGTTTCTATAAAATGATTTGAGGGTAGTTCATGCAGCGATCAACACCAGCTATACTCTCAAAACAAGATTTCTTTATAAATACAAAACAGATCCGCAACGATTTGGCTTTTTAAGATGAAAAACTATCTTACTGCTCTTAATTTTATTCAGAAACTATACAATGCTAATAAAAAATATTTGTGCTTCTTCATCCATACCATACATGTATTACCGACTTTAGTCTATATCAGAATGTCTTGTTAAAAATGATTATGTTTATTTAACTTATTTTCAAATATATCAGTAACTTTATGAACTTCCTTAAATTTAAAAATACAAATTGATAACTTAAAAGTGTCAACAGTATTCTTCGATACATGTTCAAATATTTCTACCAATAAGTTGCCTGTCCAGCTTTTGTAACTAATTGTCTCAAAATTTTTCTCTATTTTCTCTTGAAGACAGTTTTAAAGCATGTCAGATATTTTATTTGAGACAATTTAGCTCCCAGAAAGAATCGATGAAGATTCAATAAAAGATCAATTTATAAATAATATACCTATTTGCCTTTACAAGATCAACAACCAGAACGTATAGATAAATAACTAATAATTGGAAGAATAAGATTCCATGATACAAGAGAGCAATTATTTGTGATAAATGTTAGTGACAAAAATCGGGAACAGTGATGGGCACTAAGGTATCACCTACCTAAGCGCAGTTTTACAATATAGCCAAACCATTAAACCCAAACGATAGCCAAAATCGCTTAAGATATTTCTAACAAATATCATATTACCAAAATAGATAAAGAGAATCCTTCAGTTAAAAATGTGGTATACCAAACTGCAGTAACTGTATATTTGATAACTATCGGCAAAAGAATTCCGAAAAATAAGACACTGGGGAAAGTCATCATTCAAAGACAAAGCAAACTAACGAGAACGTAACATATCAAACATATATCACAAAGATATAAACAAGAGATGAAAAGACACATAGATGGCAAAATTAATTATTTTTAAAATGAAAAGTTTGATAGCAAAATAACTAAAGCACTATCAAAGTAAACTCCAACAAAAAGCGATAGAGGGAGACATCATGTATCCAGGAAGGGTGAACATGTCCTGTTCAATGATAGGTCCCCGTCATTGTTAGTGAGTATCATCCGGTAAATGTCAAATCCAATGAAGTATCAGGAAGATGTAAAATGTAACTGAAGATCTTTAGAGTCTCAGTTGTAAGACAGAAACTCCGTAATTGATGACGAGCGTAATATTTCCTGAGTGATGATACTAAGAAGGAGTGGATATAATCCTGTCTTGGAAATTTAGCAGCGCCTTAAAGGGGATTGTCAACTATGCGTGTGGGATAATTGTTTCATCAGACATTCAGTATTCTAGATTTAGTTCTATGTACTAGATTACTGCGTCATCACGCAATTATTAAACCAAACACCCTAGGTTAAATATCAAAGAAAGTATTTTAGAACATTTGCATTGCGACAACAATAAAAATCCGGCTATTTCTATGTTCGTTTTACGGTCGGTAAACAGGATATAAAGGTAATTATTCTGTTTTCAATAATTATTTTATATGATTTAATTCCAAAAATGCATTTAAAATAATGTAATGGTTTATACATTATTCCCATTAACACAAGTATTGCATCCAATCAAATATCTTGACTTGACCCCATAAGTTTTAGTTACAGCTATACCACATCGAAAAATTTCAAGTCCGTTAACATGAATACAAGTGAACCACTAGATGAACTTATTTTTGATGATTACACTGTTTACAAAGAATACACTGCGGGAACAAAGTTATGGCAGTATATACCACCAGTGCTTTTAGTGTTCGGAACTACTGGTAACATATTATCAATCATTGTACTTCGTCGCAAGCACATACGGAAGTCAGTTTGTACCATATATTTTGTTGCGCTGGCCATCTCTGATCTCCTTGTCCTGTACACGGGACTTCTTAGGCAATGGATCTATATCATCTTTGATATTGACATTCGTCATATTTCAACAGCATTTTGTAAAGTGCATACTTTGGTTTTATATTTCTCACTGGACTTTTCAGCATGGATTCAAGTAGCTGTTACTGTTGAACGACTTTTAGTAGTTTGGTTTCCTCATTCAACAAAATATAGATGCTCTAGGCATGCTGCTGGTGCAAGTCTTGCAGTAATGGTGTTTTGTTTGTTAGCTGTTAACAGTCATATTCTGTATGGTTTTGGAGATACTGTAGAATATCTAAACGGAACAAAGACTGTTGAAAAATGTACATACACAACTAAGGTCTACAAAACATTCTTCACATCAACATGGCCATGGATCTACCTTATTGTCTTTTTCCTTATTCCGTTTTGTTTTTTGTTTCTTGGAAACGTATTGATAATTATAAAGCTCGTTCTACACAAACGTGCAGTTCACCGTCACATAGCTCCAGCTTCAACCACGTCCAGCGTCGCACAGCCGTCAAAGCTTGCGTCTATGAGTTTAACTCTTTTCACATTGAATACTGTATTCTTAGTATGTAATATTCCTATAAGTATATATCTGATTAAATTGGAAAACTGGAGAGAAACTCTGAGAGGAAGAGACTATGCTGTCTTAGAAATGATGTGGGCTATAGTTAATATTCTGATGTATTTGAACAATGCAATTACATTTATACTGTATATGCTGAGTGGGACTAAATTTAGAAGAGAATTTACCGGTATGTTTCGTTGCAAAAAGTAAAAAGCTGATATTGGTGCTTTTAATTACTCGAAAATTTTAGTATAAAAAGAATCAAACGAACTGAAATTATAACATTACACTGTTCTAACTACAAGCTTGTATCGAGAAAAAATGCTTTATAATCGATTATTGAAGGGTAGATATTTTGTGAAGGAAGTTTAATGTAGTTTGGTTAACATAAATAAAGACATTTCGAGTAAATGAAGTACCACATCACCTGTACATAATCTTAGTTGATAGTATTTGCGAGCAAAATGTAGTTCAATTTCAAGACCTACATAAAAGCGATTTCTACAAATATTGTAAAGTTCTGATGCTCATTGTTGTCAAATAAAGATAATTATATATGAATATAGTATATAACCCCATCAAGATTATTTATATGTTTGTAGATGTTTTTTCCACATTTTATTTTTTTTCACCTTTAAACTAAATCCACCAGTTTTTGGTCATAGTATTATCATACGTAAGGATTGCTGGTATCCAGAAATAAAAATTTCTTTGAATGAAACAGCGTTAGATTGAATTCTCCCTATATATGTTTGTAGTTTTCTCTTGATGTATAATCTCACATTTTCTATTATATTAATACATATTTGGGCATGCTAGCTCATTCCATTTTGCATTGACAGTGGCACGATAAACTGGCCTTATCGTCTTAAATGAAATATTCCCTCTGCTGACTGGCCACATATTCTTTTCATTTATTTCTTGATATCTTTCCGTCAGCAGCTGTCAATACTCCGACACCTTGTCGACATAATCATGACCTCGAAAACTGACGTGTTGTGAATTTTGCAAATGCATAAGGTTATGGACACCACCCCTCGTGTCTTTCTCCAAACTTGATCTAATCATGATTTAACTCTCATCCGAAAAAAATATATTTCGAGACGTAATGACGAGATTGGCGTTTATTATCACTGGATGTTTGTATGCAATTACAAGTAGAGATCTCGCTCAAACCGAAATTAAACACATAATTTCAATGTTATACAATGTATTTTTCCACCAGTCAAGTTCTTATTGTTATTTTCAATAAACATTTTCGAAATGCTAAAATTACAATACAATTATTAAAATTAAAAGTTTAAGAGTTGTTGTCGCTTGGAAAAAAATGACAGAATTATGCTATAATGATTTTGTATATTTACTATGCTATGGAATTCCTTGTTAGATTTTGAATTTTCTTATTTTTAATATTATATAATAAATATAACACACAGAAGCATTCAAAGGGGACTAACTGTAATGTTAAATAGAATGCAAAATAAAAACACTTATAATTTCAAATTATTCTATTGGTAGTTTTTTAAAGACCTTTATGTTGATTACAATTGTTCATAAACTCTGAAAGAATTTAAAGAAAAAGATCCACGACAAGAGCATTGGCATCTGTAAATATTTCAGAACAAACATTTCCCTTCATGTTTCATATGGCAAAATGCTGGGTACATTATTCATGGCATTTGCATCACGTGACTTCAGCCCTTTTAAGCAAATTACCTCCCTTAGTTGTAGATCGAAAATGATAAAATTGTTTGAATTACGGATAATCGAGTCTTTTTCCGTCTCGGCTCTTAAACTAATGTGTCTATGAAAACTTCCTTTGGCGGATATTTACAAATTGTTTGTTTAATTCTGAGGGGAAAGGCTTCATATTTGAAGGATTACGCTATGGGAGACTTGAAAGTATCATGTTTTAAAAACATTTTGGCCGAAAAGTTATGAAAGCAGGTGAGATAAAAATTATTTCTTCATTAAATTCATCCTCCAAAGTTGTTCTCTATATGCGGACAATTTATGTATGATCTCGCCTTGTATCTGTATCTGTAGTTTGAATTTGCATTTTTAACTAATTTTTGTTAATTCATATAGCAGTTATACTACGGTTACGCTTCAGTTTTTTAAACTGAATTGGCCGAAAGTTTTCAATGCTGACAATGTTTATTTGCACACGAAAGGAAAGCTAATATTGTGTAGAATGTACCTATATGCGGACAAATTGCTTATGAGTTATAAGAATTTGAATATTTGCATTTTTATTTTTTGGGGCAAGTTTAATGCTTTGTAATGAATGTCGTCAGAGAAATCCAAAATGGCCGCTATGCAAATTACCAAAGTACCCGCAATTTTGCCATATGTGAAAGAAACAACTGGCCTTCTACGTGTGATCTAAAACTTAATAAAAAAATTATTTGTGTAGGTAATTTAACTATTGTGGGGTTTGTAAATGCTCTGGACCATGTATACAGGTCGTCGACCTCCCACTGAGATATAAAAAATAAAAACAAATGACAAGGGAAATCACTTATGATACTTTGACAGCGAATATTGTAAATAAAGCACAAAAAATGGATAACACAATAAGTATTCATACTTTTTAGACAACATATACCCCTTTGAAAAAAATTTAAGAAAATGTTGCAAAACGTGTCCGGATCGAACAAGCATAAATTTGACATACCTCGTAGAATACCGTTATAATCTTATAAACTAATGTAACATTTAAAATCATAGTTTTACTACGGATAAAACAATACTTGTTGTGGTTTAAGTTCACCGCTTAAACCACATAAAAAATGCCACAATGCAACGAACTTTAATATTACTTAGTAATTTCCAGCCAAATTGCCGCTTAACTGTCAAAATATAATTTTAAGATTACACACGACGAGAGAAAAAATGTTTATGCTTCAAATACTATATGTTCAAATATTATTATGATTGATGATTAAAATTTGAGGTCCAGCAAAGGGGAATTCAATTAAATAAAAAATCAAATGAAAGGGGAATATATATCAATTCCTTGCTGACAACTGAAAATGAACAACTGTGATACTTTGTTAGTCAATACTGTTCACTAGGCAAGATTCCTAATAATGACCAAAGAATTACCCAGTATTTCGATATCTGCACTAATTGACCTTTCGTCGATTTTTTCTCCATCTTTTGTTTATTTGTTGATTCTGATTATTCATCATCATTTTTTGTTTAAACTAGTTGTATAATTTCATGTAGACATGACAACTTACTTCCAGAAACAAGATTTGGACACCATAATGCCATGTCTCAAATCTGACACCACACTTTTACGCAACAAAAACCACAGTTTTCATAACAGTATATAAAGTATTGTAATATGAGCTTATAATCACAAAAGTGGAATTCTGCCATAACTGTGAGTATAAAAATTTTATGTAAACAAAGAGGCATTTAGTATAGTAATCCCAAACTTTGACTAAAATATTATTCACTAATATTTACTTGGCATGAGGATTTTTTCGTGCTTTACAAAATTGTTGATTATGGCGTTTCAGAAATATACAATAATAGATACATGTATGAATACTTTATATCTTTACTCAGGTGATGATGTTATTTCATATAGATATTATATTTAATTCATGTCCATTTGTGTTATTATTTTTTTTGCCTTTGTCCATGAATAAGGGGAGGGTTTAGATCCAAGAAAACTATTTTAATTTAACCTCATAATATTTGCACCTGTCCCAACGGTCTTTAGCATCTTTTGTCTCTATATTCTGTAGTTTCTCAACACATTTGATAATAAGATGTGTCCATAGATTTGTACATTTTCTTGTTTTTGGGGATTATTTAGGGCTCACCACAAGGTGTGATTTGTTTTGGTCAATTCAGTCTGGAGATGTTATCGTGTCTCCTAGCCATTTACCTAATATTTCCTATCTTTTTTTAGTATACAATGAACACACTTCTTGTGAAGACGGGGTGCAAGAGTGCAAACGTTCCCGTCTATATAAGGCAACGGCCTTATTTATTATGCAAAAGTTAAAACCTAGCATTACTCATTATCCAACCTAGAAAGACAAAACAAAAGACCGGTTCTAATAATATGAATTTATTCTGAATATATATGTTCTCATTTTCTCCTAAAATTTGAAAAGTCTTCAAATAATACCCCGTTCTTCACGTTCCTCACAACAAAATGTTGTATAATTAATTATTATTATTATTTGCAGAAGATGAAGCAGCTATTTATCCTCCTAGCTTTAGTTTTAACAGCAGTAAGAGGTGCGTGGTGGGGTAAGTTACTGTAATAATGTATGTTTCGCGTTGATAAGGAAGTCTGTTTCTGTTTTTATCAATATATTTTTTTCTGTGATGTAGTTCACAAACTATTGTTTTCTTATTATTCCACTAAAAGGAAGTACAGCTGTAATTCAGGCCATAATTTAATAAATTCCTACATTCTCGTCCCCGCTCGTCCATACTCTTACCCCCCCCCCCCCCCTCCCCCCTTCCCCCGCCCCGATTTTTTAAATTTTTTAAAATACCAATTTGTGAAAAAAAACATCGTACTAAAATCTGGATATTCACGCCCTGCCCTGACAACGTTTCTTAGACAACTTCCGTTTAAAAACTAGCATGGTTTTTGGCGTTTAGCTAATCATCTTCTATCTCAATTAGCATGTTGCCAATTTCTAGTCATACAATTTATGAGATTATCTGTTTTATTTTGATTTTTGGTTTTAGATTGTTGACAAGAAGTCAAATAAAACATGCAAAGTTGAATTACATCATTATTGAATCTTTGACTAGTCTAGTTTAGCTACATTCCTGTTAAGAAAACAAATTGAAAAAATAAAAATAAAATTCGCCTTCCCTCGGTCCCTAAATAATAAAAAAAAGTTGGATGAGAATCTAGGATTTTTTTTAATTATGGCCTAAGAAACTTAATTTATTTTTAAAATCAGCGAAATTTGATTGATGTATTATTTGATACCGTGACTTTTCAATGAAGTGGACAAATATAGTGTAACAAATATTAATGTATGTGTAGCTTAAATTTTAATAGAATAACGTAATATCTCCACAACTGAAAACGTTGCTATAAAAATAAAAATCTTTTCAAATATCCGGTATATAACAGAAGCTTCTTTTCTCTGTTAGGAAGAAGATATGGATATAGGCGTGGTGGAATAGGTATATATGGTGGATTCGGCGGGGGTGGATTAGGAGGCGGTGGTGGATTAGGAGGATATGGTGGATACGGCGGTGGCGGATTAGGAGGATATGGTGGATACGGTGGTGGTGGATTAGGAGGATATGGTGGATACGGTGGTGGTGGATTAGGAGGATATGGCGGATACAGTGGTGGTGGATTAGGAGGATATGGTGGATACGGTGATGGTGGATTAGGAGGATATGGTGGTTATGGTGGATATGGAGGATATGGTGGTGGATTAGGAGGATCTGGCGGTGGATTAGGAGGTTATGGTGGATATGGAGGATATGGTGGTGGATTAGGAGGATCTGGCGGTGGATTAGGAGGATATGGCGGTTATGGTGGATATGGAGGATATGGTGGTGGATTAGGAGGATCTGGCGGTGGATTAGGAGGATATGGCGGTTATGGTGGATATGGAGGTTATGGTGGTCATAGAGGAGGCGGTTACAGACGAAAGAAATGTAAGTAACTGAAAAGGTTTGCTTTTGTTATAACATATTTTTTATAGAATAATTTTAACTGTTTTATATTTTTTTCCTCATCGATTTTGAAGTGAAACGTTCGATGGCAGATGTCTCCAATAATGGGTGTTACTATTTCATTTTTTTGCTATAGGTTTTTTGTTGATATTCACAATATAGTGTATTTTTGTCTATACGGAATATTAAACTGCTTTTCATCCACAGTGATATAATGCTTAAAGACCCAGATCTATAGCTGAGGTATAAAACACCGATGAGAGTGCAATAAAGCCCTTCCACATCCTCAAATCTAGTAGACTAAATTTTTTTCAGAGTTAAATTATCCTTATTCTAGCATTTGGATCTATTCTTGGTTTATTAGTGCAGTGTTAAATCTTGTTTCATAAGTAAAGTATGCTGGTACTCTGAGTTTTTAAAACTCTTTGAACACGCCCATGGGCCCATATACAATTGGAAGGGCCTAATTAAAACTACAACAAAACAATATGTTTACAGAAGAGAACTATAAATTTATTTTAATAATTCTCTTAAATATATCATGCTCTTTTACAAATGTATATTAGCTTATTTATTTAAATCATTCAGTTGTTCTGTAGAAGGATGAATGAACTTTTAAATTTTAAAGGATGAATTCAAAACTACTAATGATAAATTTTGCAAATTTTTATGTTATTTTATTTCAGTTGTATACTAATTATAATTGGTTCCTGATACAGTGAAGTCCATATGCACGTGTACAGTTTATTTATGCAATACTTTTTTTTTATGAATAAAGAGCATTCAGTAAAAACGTGTTCTTGAGTATTAAAACACACACACACACACACACACACACTAATATGAACATATCTTGTACAATTTCGTCTGTTGTTTTTATGTAATAGTGTTTTGTTATACCAAACTTATTGAATTAAGTACACATTGGAACTAATTTTTCTTTTTTGTCAACCTTTGTTTAGCACCTGACATACGATTTAAGAGAAGGGTTCAGTATTCAAAAAGTTAAAATGTATCGAATGTTGTTTTAGTTTGGATTTTGAGGTTACTTTTGTTGAAATTTTGACACTATTGTTACCTGGCCATCTTCTGGTTATGTTTTGACGCTATATGATACAAAATTTATAGTGGGTGTTGTTTGGTCCTCGTGGACGTATTGAATTTTTTCCGTGTTCAACCCTATTAGATTTTGTATGATTGAAGTTAGCCAGTTTTCTTATAAATATCTGCAAAAGAATGCCAAAGAGACAAGACTGTGGGAAAAGTCCGTAAAATCAAAACCTAAATACAAGACAAGCTCAAGAGAAAAATAGAATTTCAAAGCAGTAGAAAAAATATAACAACCACTCATTTATTAGCTTTTGACGGTAATTCAATCATCCTAAAATAATTCTGATTGATCCGATTGCCAGGACATAAATTTGGGGTTTGTAAGGATAAGTTGAACTAAAGTTGAATTGTACAGTAGTATATCAATTCTAAGCAAAGAAAATTTGAAATCTGTCGCACAAATTAATTTAATAAATCAAAGCTAACATATTTCAATTGATATTTCAATGTAAAACTCTGTCGACAATCAGTAAAAGTAACTAATAGACTTCACTTCGTTTAAGTAACGGTTTATATGATTGCTTTATAAATAGGAAGCATCAAAGTAACAGAACGTTAGTTTAAAGGATTTATCAGATTGCATTTATAACCCTTAACATAGAACTAAATACCTATGTACAAATGTAGGTCAAGTTGACATACATGTTTTATTGCAGGATCTTATTACTCAAACAGTATACACCAATAAAATGTCATTCCTCAATCATAAATGTAAAGTGTTTTTTTGCATTTGTACATTTATTTACGGAATAAACTTTTCAAAGAGATCCCTTATTTCTTCTATTATTAGTATTTTTCATCAACTTGATTGGCTTTGATAAATTTCGTCATGAGGTGCTTTCTCAGGATCTATAAGGATATGTTAACTATATTACCTTTGCACATGAATTAGAAGATGCACATGTCAGTCTACCAGGTGTCACTTCACCTTGATCTCATTTTCATGAGGGCCGCGGTGGCCGAGTGGTCTAGGTAGGTCGTCATGACTACTAATTTTCACTAGCCTGTCAACACGGAGGTTGTTTGTTCGAATCTCACCTGTGGCAAGGTGTGTTCGACTCCGATCTAAATTGACAAGGATTGCCAATTTTCCCACCGAAGGTCGGAGGTTCTCTCCGGGTACTCCGGCTTCCTCCACCAATAAAAACTGACCACCGCTAAATGGCTGCTAATCCCAACTAAACAAACAAACATTTTCATGATTGTGTGACTTTCAAAACATTGATTTTAAATAACTATATACAGGGAAAGCTAAACAATATTTGGTTTGTAGATATATTAGAAGATGTACATGTCTTACAGGTATCACGTGACCTTGACCTCAACTGCACGGTTGACTGACTTTGATAAATTTGTGTAAAATTTTCGTGATTATGTCCGTTTGTCGAAGGAAGGTGTACATGTCATTCTGGCAGGTGTTACTTGACTTTGACCTCATTTTCACGGTCCAGTGATTTGAGTCAATGTTATCTCAATAATTTGTATATTCATTAGAACTGATCGGTCTGGCAGATTTCAGTTCGCCTTGACCTAATTTTCATGGTTCAGTGATAATACTGAACAAATCTGATGATTATGCACCAGTAAACATATGTTACAAATATTGCTGAAAAGTTTAATTATTACATGGACATGAAAAGTCCAGGTCGATGATAAGGAAAGTATTGTTGAACAATTATCTTAAACAAATATTGGTGGAAGTACACAAAAGTTCCGGACAAAACCAAACGTTTCCCCTTTTTTGAAGTAAAGATATATAATTAAATCATAGACCGTCTCTAAACATAATAAATAAATCATTTCACACATATTGGCAAAATCTTCAGAATAACAAAAGGATTATTTTTGCGCAGCGGGATACCTTTGCTTCTGGTTAAGCAATTTTTACTTGTGTTATTTTGGGCCGGGTTTCAGGTAATGCAAATCCGGTTTATAGTGTAGTGAATATTGCACTTTCCTATTTTGTGTATAAACTCCTCCTACTGATTTTAACCAAGATCCTGGAAACTTTGCATAATGTTTATTGACAAACTGAATATTTGCACGAAGGAGTATGATGTAATTTGAACATTTTTTCCATGTCATGAAACGTATTCATTCTCTATGGAGTGTAGCAAATCTATGTAACAAGCTCCTCTTACTGCTTTTAAACCAGATGTTTGAAACTTTTAAGAATTTTTTATGGACTTATATTGTGTGCATGACGGAGTGTTATGCCATTTGAAGAATTTTTCCAGATTTTCCAAATTTTAGTAACAAATGTCTGTACCGGTGACAATCCGAAAGCTTTTAACCACTGAAATTACAGTTCAGCTGTTACCATTTTGGTACTGATATGAAATTCTTACTGAAAATTTTCTGTATAAAAATCTCAACGTTTTGAACTAAACAGTATCTCGAACATATCTCTGTTACAGGCTTTCGGTTTTTCATATTTGACATTGGCCATAAATATGTTGGCGTTTGGATCCATCAAAACTAGTTTAGCCCTATTGCATATTAGCTGTGCCTCTCCCAAGTCAGAAATATTTTGGTCAATGGCGTGTTTAGTGTATTTATAATTTATTCAGTTTCTCTTTCCACTGATTAATACCCTTCACTTATTATGTCGGGCTATTTGGTGGCTACTAAATGTCTATTTTTCATCTATTCAATTCGGAGATGGGAAATTGACTTCTTGGCATTTAAATCCATATCCGTTCTTTCTGGTACGAATGTATTAAATCTTTGATATTACAGCTTTCATGGCTAGTAAGGACCACGTGGTCTAGTGGTTAGCGCCGCGATCGGGCTTCGAAGCCAATGTTACCTAGTTCGATTCCTATTTGAGACTCCCTTATAGATGTCAAAAATTGTAGGCTAAAATGCGGCTCTCGCACCCGCCAACTTGTTTCTCAATCCGCTATAAATAAATAAGTTTAAACAAAATAGGCTTAATCAGAAGCACAAAGTTATCATGCTTTTATACATATGTGAAGGTAATATTTTCTGTAGTTCAACTTCAAAATATGTAATTTTTACAAAATTTGGACTTATAAAGTATAGTTTCAAACCTTTTTTGTATTGTGATATTTACTCCAGTATATTATTATAGATATTCCGCAAAAATATTATTTCAGAAGAATTTAGGATTGAAGGATTTTAAATTACACTACAGCGATTATTCAGGGTCATAAATAAAATGCAAATGGTATTATGAATAATGGGGATGTCTTGTAGCTGTTACAAATTTACATTCTTTTAACTTTGATCTACACAATATGATGTTATTAAACAACATTAAAAGTATTAAAATCTAAATGATCTCAACGGCCTCTATGTTTGACATCAATACATTGTTTTGTGATCATTACGTACAACCGTACTTATGATTTCAAAATAGTTTGAAGGTACTCAATTTTATCCCAGAGTTCAATTTTATCGACAGTTGTTCTTACCTAGAATTTAATACTATAAAGCATACGTGCAGGTTATTATAACCTGTATAGGTGGCAACTTGTACAAAATTGGTCATTCAACTTAATAAGGTCAAATCGTTGAATCGGTAAAAAATTGAATGCATCAATTTGATAGAAAAAATATGCTAGAAAAGAAAATCGTGAGCATATTTACATTCAAAAACCATTTAAACAATCATCTCTATCAAGGATTTTTATGAAATTATGTATGTAATTAGAAAATTTTAGATTTTTCTATAAGAATAATATGACATTGCTGTCAGCATTTCCGTTTGTCTTAAACTAAATAAAGTTACTGTTACCTGCTTCGTTTTCGCTGTAGAAATCATTCATCAAAATTTCCTGCGTATAAAAACAGTTAAAACCAACATTTTGCAGTGCGAAAATCGTCACGAATTGCGATAATACTTGGCCTTTTTTCACGCTACACATAGTAATCAATCTGATATACCCCCCCATCCTCCCTCAAAAAAATGGAATCCCTTGACCCTAATAAAAGTTATATCAGTAAAACGAGAGTTTAATATTATCATTTAAAAAACTTGTGTATTTTAAGAATGATAATTTAAAGTCTAAGATTTTTTGGACCGATATTGACCATGTTGACGTGCATTTTATATAATTACACGTAATTTTTCGTCATCTTTATTTAAAAACAAATCTTATAAACATAACATAAACAGTTAGAAAATTATATGCCTCTCAAAAAAGGTGACAAAAATGTCACAGACTCGATTTTCTTAATATAACGGCTAATTCTGACGTCGTAAGATTATCTTACGACCTGTCGCAGTCATAAAATGTGTTTTCGAAAGGGTCGCAACTTGTGACATGTCACCAAATTTATCACAAAGTTACGACACCAAAGAAGGTGTCGTAAGATGGTCTTATAATGATCGTATACGTATAGAAGCACGAATAATTCGTTAAGCGGGATTCTGAATGTTCGAACCCTAGGTATTTCTTATTCATATTAAAATAGAGTAGACCGATAAACTTTTACAATGGTTTTATTGATCCTTGTTGATCGATTGTGACATTCCATAATCGATTTACATGTAAACGTATACGCATTAATACAATTTAATTCTTAAAAATTAAATTTATTTATTTTATTGATAAGAAATTTGATTTGTCTCCCTTTGTTTTTTATCATAAGCGGCTTGATTTCGGTTTATTTTTTATACAGACATAAGTGGTAACGATTAGCTCGTGCAAATCCAAACGCGGCAATTTACCTTTAAATAGATTTACAATATTCATTCCGTCCATTACAAATTTAGCAGTTCGGAGGACCACTTGGAATTTTTCAAAAATCCCTCCCTCCCACCCGTTATATGAATTGTTTTGCTGTTTTTTAATTTTATAATTTCAGATTGGTTTCTGTTGTACCATATTTGGATGTGAAAGCAGAAATTATATCGTCATGGCTTTAAAGAATCTTATGAAGATGCATATGGGTTTACTTCACAATGGATTAGTGGTTGTGGCAGAATTTTATCAAACAACTGTCTACTGGTTGTCCAGTGTTAATCACTTGTTCAGTACTGGTAGCCCTTTACTGATCAACTTTCAAATCATTTTTGTCAACGATAGTTTTTCGTTGGCCTGTTGTAATTGTTGTTGTAATTGTTGAATTTATTTGATTAAAAAGCCATGACAAATTCCGCCAAACATTAGTTGTTTTTTTATATTTGACACATATTACAATGGGTATTTACAAACCCATTCAAAATATTCTCCCATATTTTGTTTTCTGTCTTAGATGGTTATTTGGCTTCACACGTTCCATTATATTTAGTATTTGAAATTGTTTTCATGGTCTTGGATAATTTTGGAACTTCAAAATTTTGAATGATAGCACTGCTGTTGATTATTAATACATGAGATGAGTATATATACAGCGAACAAAATATTCTAGGTTTTGTTTAGTCTTATCTTATACAATAAACATTTTTAAAAGACTATTAAAATTAAAATTAATTTAACGTTATTTTCTATTTATTTTTTCTTCTTTTAGTTACATGTACTTTTTTAAAATTAAATTTCATACTTTGTTAAATCATTTAAACTTTCATTATTTGTCATTACTGACTTGCGATGGTCGTACGATCGTTATAACTATGATTGTCGTAGGATACCTTTGTTTTACATCATACGATAGGTCGTAAGACCATCATAACTTAGTCGCAAGTATTGTCATAAGATATGTCTAACGATCAATCTTACGATACTTTCGAAAACCTGGCCCGTGGTTTTTAGGTGATCGAGTTTCTTTAAATATGAAAAATGAGTAAGTTCTACAACCCGTAATTTTATGAAAATTTGTCGAAAATAGATTTCCTTTATGCACACCTTCAATATGTGTACAATTATCATGCAAAACAAAAACTTTCTAGATTGAAAAGCAGAAGTTATCAGGACAAACAATGGACCCGCGGTGCTAATTCCTCGCAAAACTAAGTTCAATAAACCATAATTTTTATTAAAAAATGATGAAAATGGAAATTCTGTCGGTATGGAAACCCTCAATTTAATTTAATGCTTTATTTATTTATAGAGGATTGCTAACAGCCACAAGGCCACTAGTAGCTCTCCTCCCTCAATATAGATACAATTATCCTGCATAATAAAACTATCTCCTTTGAAAACTGTAAGAGGAGCTATCCGGATAAACCATGTACCCAATTGTACGATTTTTTCAAAACCAATAATGTGATATTTGAGTTTATATGGATCCACGTCTCATTCATCTGTTTGATTACATGTCTACTTACGATAAAACGACTCAAAGGGTTTATTTTCAGGAATAATCATGTTAGATCTTCAGAAAGCTTTAAATTATGGGTGAAGATTGTATTGAGTGGTTTAATTCATACCTAGTTGATCGTATTCAATTTGTATCTTTGAACAATGCTATGTAGGGACCTATGCATGTAACATGTGGTGTTCCACAGGGTAGTATATTGGAACGGTTTTTGTGTCCAGCTGATATAAATGATATGTCAAACATGATTGCAAATTGATATTATATGCTGATGAATGCTATTTTGTTTACCCATAAAGATCATGGTGTTATATCAAGAAAACTGGGAAACGTCGTATTGGCTTATTGATAATAAACTGTGCTTACATCTAGGGAAAACATAATGAAGGTCCACCTAGAAAACTTAAGCAAGTTCTTGATTTTCAAGTCAAATGCTACTCGCATGTTATCAAATCTACCGATGCTGTTAAATATCTTGGTATTATGCATTGATACATTTTTAAATTGTGAAACTATATATAGTATCTAATATTACCAACAAGGTAAACGCTGGTCTTTATACAGAAATACTGGTTGTCTTGATCTTAAATCAAGAAAGACTCTTGTTTCTGCCCTGATTAAATGTTATTTTGACTACTCACGTTCATCTTGGTATAGTAGAATAAGAAATACTTTAAAGAAAAAATTTCAGGTTGTGCAAAACAAGGTTGTGAGATTTGTTCTTAATTTACAAATGAGATAAAAAAAAATGTATCGCAATAATCGTAACACCAGCGGTGCCTCCAATTAAAATTTGTTAGTTCAAGTCAAACTGTCTGTGACATCAATAGCTTTACATATTAACTGAAACACTTTGCCTCTCAACATAAAGAATATTAATAATAAATGTAATTTCAAGTCAGCGGTTAAATAATATTTAAAATCAGTTGATAGAAATAGAGATGCTGACGGTTATATCTATTATTAGAATTTTATCATTTTGCGCCTTTGTACATAAATGTGAGGCTTTAAGCATTTTTGATTCAACAATATCAATGGCACAATTAAGTATGCAATCTACAGTTGATATTTTAAATTATTGATTTTGTAATTTTGATGTCAAGGACCCCATTGGAAATAAGCCCTTTTGGCTTTATGGGTCGTCCTAGGCAATCAATGCACTAGATATTTTTTTAATCGTTTGTCTCAAAATGTCATATTGTGTATCTGTTGTGCTTGATTTTGCCTGAATAAAATTGAATTGAATTGAATTGAATACCCCCTAATGCTACTGTCACACAGAAAATGACTAAGATAAACAATTCGTTATTTTGTGGAAAAAAAGACAGATTGGAAATCCGTTGAGTACTTACACCTTCAATAAATGTATACACCCCCCCCCCCTTGCGAAATAAAAACTTTCTACCTTGAAAACCTCGTTATCCGAACAAACCATACCATATACCTTCTATCCGGACGGACGGACGGACGGAGGAACATGTGTAAAACAATATGCCATCGACTAATCGCCGTGTTGTCATGAAAAGTTGCAGTTTGAAAGAAACTGACTTTTTTGTAATACAATTAAAAAAAAGAAAAGGTTCCAGTTATGAATTTAAAACTTGAAAATTCAAAATCTTATAACATACTTCCCTCAAATTACATTTGATTCACGAAAAGTTTTGTCAGAAAAACCTGGTTGCAATTTTCAGATTGATATAAAAATAGGTATATCTACCTTTGTCTTCTAGACGTTGTCAAAACAACTCTTTTTCAGTTAAATAATAGATATTCTGTATTGTTGCTTCTCACGGAGGATTTAAATGTTTATCTTGTCACGTATTAAGTTTCTGTTTTTATACGAAAGAAGAGGAATTGTGGGGAAAACATTTAATATCATTATAATTGCGTTTTTATTATTTTTTTCTATGTTTTGATGTCTTTCTGTCATTGAAGCATAATATATGATTATTTAGAATTCCTTGTTTCCTTAAAACATACTGTCAATCATTCTATGATGTTCCAAACTTCACTTGTAATTTCTCTATCTAACAAAACGTTTATCTTGGTCTAACATGAGACTAATGATTTACAATGCGACAAAAACTTATTGAAACATTTGTTAACATTCCTCAATTACCAAAAAAACTGCAATAGTATTATTATATAAGTATACCATTTTACAGCTTAGATACTAGTTCAGCGATCCACAAGTAACAAGTATTAAGGTAAGCTATTTGCTGTTAAACTTTATGAAACAACAATTCTTATATGAGAAATTTTATTCATCATTTTGTTCATTTTTACTGAAATATGATAAAGATGTAAAGTGTCCGTTTTAGTGTTTTTGTCTTAACTACCATACAGCTAAAAAATTAACCGGTTAAAGTGAAACGATTTTTTAAGTATTTATTTAAAATATGTCAAGTTCTAAATCTTCACAGATCTATTTCGTTGCAAACAGACAGTTTTAATTTTGCCTTCGAAAAAAAAAGTTTCCTCTCTAATTACAATAAACGAATAATACATCATGAGTTGGTTGAAGTAGTAAAAAAAAATCAGAATTCGAGTCTATTTAATTTATTGCTTACAAAGATTTGGAATTTTCGGCGTTTTAAAATTTTACTGTGATTCTGACGCACCAACCCCCCCCCCCCCCCCCTCCCTCCCCATTTAATCTTTATATGCACTAATTGGTAAAAGCAACCAATTATTTTACAGATGAAATTGCTTATCCTTGTTTTCTTGGTTGGCGCTGCATATGGACGTGGAAAAATAGGTTACGGAGGTGGTGGTCTTTATGGAGGAGGAATGTACGGAGGAGGAGGAGGAGGTATGTTTCAAATAATTTTTAAATTACGACTACCTTTTCCCCAAAACAAATTAAATCGTTATTTATGCTGTCAGATGTCTCCCTTTGATCATTGTCTTTAAATATAAACTCATAAGATATTAAAAAAAATGACGATTTTCAGGTGTCTGAAATTTAAGAATTTTAATAATTATCTAATTTACGAATAAAATATCGAAACCTAAGCATGCATATTTGGTTGAAATAACGTAAGTTAGTTCAAAATCAGTTTTTCTAGCCATAAAAAGAAAACTTTCCTGTAATGTATTTACATTTTTTTTTACATCTATCCAAATCTATACTCATGTATTAGTTAGGATTCATTATTTTTTCATATTTGTTTTTTTAAATGACAGGTGGATTCGGAGGAATCTCTATGTATCGTTATGGTGGATATGGTGGATACGGTGGCATGGGTGGATATGGTGGGATGGGTGGATATGGTGGATACGGTGGGATGGGTGGATATGGTGGGATGGGCGGATATGGTGGATACGGTGGAATGGGCGGATATGGTGGATACGGTGGAATGGGCGGATATGGTGGGATGGGCGGATATGGTGGGATGGGTGGATATGGTGGGATGAGCGGATATGGTGGATATGGTGGGATGGGCGGATATGGTGGATACGGTGGGATGGGCGGTGGATATGGTGGGATGGGCGGATATGGTGGATACGGTGGGATGGGTGGTTATGGAGGATTCATGGGGGGCTATGGTGGATATGGTTCAGGGGGATATGGAATATATGGTGGAGGATTCAGACGCAAAAAAGGCAAGTAAAATACAACTTGTACTCATCTTTGATTATAAAAGCGAAAAGATAAACAGACGGATACACGAGAAACTTTTTTTTGTACCTCTTCTGTGTCTTGAAAGTCTCTTTAGTTTCTTCAACAGTGGACCAGTAATACAATCTATATACCAAGATGGGACATTAATACAGTCCTTACAGCAAGATGGGGCAGTAATGCAGTCCTTACAGCAATATGAATACGATCAAAGTGTCGATCTGTTGCTAATTACAAAAAATATCAGTAAAATTGTCTTGTGATACGGTGTTCAGAGTAGTTATTCAATATACGTCCAAAACTCTCATTCTATTTAAATTTGATCTTATTTTTTTTGGTTAATTTTGGGGTTTCATGAAGTTAAAGTCATCTCATAATAAATTCCGTTCATAAAGCTTTTACATTTCACGTAGACATCATGGGTATCCTTTGAAACAGTTTCTAGCAACTTCAACTAAACCAGGAGAAGCTTTTTTTTACAGAAGTTATTTAAAAACTGGATAAATGAATATTTATCACCTATCGATAGAATATTCGGGTACCAGATACAATATTTACAATTGGTGTTTCCGTCAAGTGCTGCACCTAACGTTAAGTTACTACGGTTTCTAAAAGTTACTAAAACTCGTATCGTCCTTAAGTCATGCTGATAGGAGTTCACAACTCTGTTATACTTAAAATTGCAGATACAATAAACGCACAGAATTTCCGCTATAGTCGTAATAGATGCGAAGAGAAATTTCACAGAATGCAATCTATTTTATATTCCATAAATACCGTACATATAGTTATACATATATCCGTGTGGCATTTTTTTGTTATATTCCATTCTCAAGACTGTGTTTTACTTTATATTTCGAATTAACGGACTTTTCCATCTGTTTTGTCGCTTCGGTATTCTTTTGCCGATATATTGGTGCCATATAAAACCAAATATTTGTATTTCTTATTCTTTAAAAATAAGTAAACATTTTTTAACTGTTCGTTTTGAGTTTAAAGAATGAACATTGTTTTCAACATGACACCTATCGAATTTAGGTTTTTTTTTTCTTTTAGGAAGAGTATATTAAGGATATGGATTATTATGTTTCCAGATGTGCCAGATTCCTGCCATATTTTGTAGTTTTTTCTATTAAGAAGTAAATAAATTAGATTGCATCCAAGAGTCTCAGTGATATCAAAGACATTCTATGAATTAAGAAATAATTAATTGGTGCCATGCTCTATGGCTATTTTAACATGGGTAGGCGTTCTATTTGTTTATATTTTACACCGAGCGTTAGTGAGGTGTAAAATATTAACAATTATAATGCCTACCCATGTTAAAATAGCCATAGGGCACGGCACCAATGAATTATTTCGATTTTAATAGGGCAATATGCATCATTTCTGTAATCAAAGAGAACCCTATAATGCGCTGTTTACGGGCAGCCATGTCTATTTTAACAAGGCAAGAACTTTCACACAAAAAAAGAAAAAAAAAAAAAGCGTAAATGTCTTTAAACAAACAAAATTAAATCAGACTTACAATTTTGTGAGATTTTAAAGCAAATACCAGCTTTCTAGATCCTGTACAACGTATGATTTTCCGTTTTTGACTGACGACCTGGCGTCATCTTAGATATTGGTACACTGTAATGGTCAATCAATTCGTGATGACGACCGTAAAATTTCCTAAATGATGACATCAACTTATCCCTGATAAAACCCTGGTTAAGAAGCTTTAGTGACAGCAGTAATCCTCTTTGTCGAAAGTCAGGGTAACTCACGCAGGCCCTTGAAAATCGGATAAGCTGAGAAACGTAGACGCCATATGCAGGCGATGCTGGTATATTGCTACTCAAGAAGGGAAAATTAACAATAGGCAAGTTGAACTCATCACGTTTGTCATAAAGTTTTGTCTTCAAATGTCACTCAAGAAACAAATCCAAATATTGCTAAATATAGGCAAAACGATAAATATAAGATCTATTCAGTGAGATGGAAGAATATAACTTTGAAACTTTATTTGATCAACAAAATACAACAGTTTAGTAATTTCATGTTTGCTTCACGCTTCTCGTCAACATCGCATTGTGTGCATGTGTCAAAAATAATTGTTCTATATAAGACATGGTTGTGTTTTTTATAGCTAAAGCGGCGCGTCATATTAGAATTCGTGAATAAGATACATGCTAAACTGTATTTTTTATGTTGATAGCTGACGAACATCAATATTGGTATCGTTAGAATATTTATTATTACAACTAAACGGATTCACTGCAGCTCAGTTGTTGGTATTTCGATACTGTGGTTCATCATTGAAGACTAGTTGGAGTTGTTCTTTTTTCCGGTATAACCTGTGTTCCCATATGTCTATTCGAGAAAGAGAAAGAATCCTAAACCCATTCGCATTACACACACGCTAAGGAAAAGAATACTTGAAAAAACGTTATTAAAAAATACAAATTTTGTCAATAGTACTCAAGGAGACGACACTAATCGAATTATTTTCTACATTGAAAAACTCAAAGTGACCCGAAATGTAAAGCCAAAATAAGGGTAAAGGAGATCGTTTTCTGTTTCCACTAATACTAATTTCATGCCAGAACCAAAATATTATCGTATAGTCTTTTCAGGTCAGAATATTGGGTTATTCTTCTTTATTCACGTTTGAAATATGATCAATGCGGAGTTTTATCCAACTGTTGATAGACTTGTTTTGCTGGATTTGTAATATTAGTTCACCTGGTCAAAGACCGGGGTTAGTTAATGTCATTATTTGGAGTTCGTCGTCCATAAACTTTTCACATTTATCTTCTTAAGAACCACTCAACAGAACTAATCAAACTTGTTCCTTATAATATCCTTTCCAAATGTTGATTATTAAGTGTTGACGAATATAAAAGCATGGTCACAAGAGCCTATTTTTATTTCTGATTGTCTGAACTTTGAAAAATTCTTTTCAAGAACGAAAGATCTGAAAAAAATAACAGATATGTTTCTATAAAGGTCCTTAATAATTGTTGTTACTATGGTGCCGATATGAAATATAAGATAGCCTCCAATTTCTGACTTAGTTAAATTTCACTTATCAGAAATGTGTTTCAAATTCTGCTAAAGAACAATTAAACAGACTGATACATATTTGGAATAAAATAATTTTTTACTTTGGTACCTTTCTGCAGACTAACATGGCCGGCCAAATTTCTTCTCCGACTGTATTTTATCTATGTATTGGAAAAGTGTCATGAATGACCGACAGAGATTGTTTACTGTGCTGATGATCGGGAATTAAAGATAGCTTAATTGGACTAGATATCTTCAGTTAGATTTCACATGCTTCTGGAATTGACACCTCGTCGGACTTGACACTTCACTTGCTTTTACTCACTGGCAATGTGACGGATGTCGTTAACGGAGAAGGACAAGTATACTGTTCTGGAGAACCTTATGTCACTCTCGGTTGTTAGTGGGAGTTCACATTGCTAGTTCTTTGTTTCTGTGTTGCCTTATTCGTTTTTGTCTAGGTGTTCATATGTTTTTTTTTTTTTTTTTTTATTTCTTTAGTTATACATGTATCATTGTAGCGGTTTTTTTGTTGTTGTTGTGTTCCATTCTCATGACTTTGTATTTTCTTTGGATATCGAATTTACGGAGTTTTCCAAACAAATCTCATTCAGCACAAAATATTCTTTATTAAAACATTAAATTATTAAACCTTATTTATTTACAATCATAAAATCAAACAGATCTACTTAACACATTACTAACAGAAATATACAGAAATGATACATGACTGATATAATCACTAAAATTATAAAAAGATACATGTTCGATTACATGTATACATAAAGTATAACAGATTTACTTACTTATTTATCTATTGTAAACAAAGGTTTCTCTCTTTCCGTTTTTGACTGTCGACCTGGCGTCATTTGAACCTATGACGTTATACCTTGGATTGTGACACTTTCGACTGTCACACCATTTTACACGACATTGATCGTTGTAGTATTTCGAGCTTTGCTAAATGTTCCCAAAGCGACAAATGTAAGATAGATTCAGTGAAATGGAAGAATATAACATTGAAACTTTATTTTATCAACAAAATACAACAGTTTAGTGGTTTCATGTGTGCTTCAGGCTTCTCATAACATCGCATTTTGTGCATGTGTCAATAATAATTGTTCTATTTAGAACACGGTTGTGTTTCTATAGCGACAGCGGCACGTCATATCAAAATATATAATCATATGCACGTATATAATTTATCAACTGATTTATTTAAGATTTAATTAACAATACATATAATTTCTAATTATATATATATATAAGTTATGGACTGATTGATGAAACAGTATCTAAAGTTTCTTCAGAAGTAGATGAAATAACATTGTTTTGTCTGTAATGATAAACGTGGATTAAAGTCTGAAAAGATTAAAGTTGTTTACATTACAATAGCACGAAGAAATATTGATGGTAAATGTTTAAAGAATAAAATAAAATACTTTACGTCCGGTATACATATGTGCTGACCATTTGAAAGCATTTTGGTTCACTGCTAATATGATTTCCCGTAATGTTTAGTGCTGTGGTTATCCCAAAAATTTGAATGAATGTTTGGGATGTTTGTTATCGGTCCGACCGTTGTATGTCAGTTTTTTTTCTGTTCGGCTGATAAACCTTTCTAATTCATGGCTCATATTTTTGTTTCAGGGAATTTCTTTCTATATAATAGTATTTCATAGTATGCGTAGATGTGCGGTAAGGTCTTAAATCTTGAAATTCGCTCTAAGTGGCCCATTTTAAGATCGACAGTTGTAAAATTACTAGTGCAATCTTGTATTCTTAACACATTAAACACATTTTTGATACTATGTATGGTTATGCATGAACACTGCTGTATATTCTCCCGAGCAGATTTCATATTGTACAATAAATGAATTATTTTATGATAAATGAATTCATTTGAATCTAAGGTATGACTATATGTGTAATATGGTTTGAAAGTTTGAAATATTCCCAAGATACATTTTATGAACAGTAGGTAACTGATTTTAAAAATTTAGAACCTTATTTACAAATCTACACATTCTAAGAAATTATATTATATAAACTAATTTGCAGTAACAAAAAAGTTCTAGATTAGTTTTAAATTTCACTTAAGTGAACTAGAATTTTATTCTTAAGGATGGAATAATGGCCATTCAGACGCAGCATTTCTAGTTCATTTTGAATTTTAGAGTAACAGAATCTTTAAACTGTGTATATATTAAGTGTTATAATTTAAAACCTGGCAATAATGATCTAGTGTTTGATGAATAAGTATGTCTTTCTATTTTAGAATTACACGAACATCATTGTGATCCTGAATGGGAAAAAATAATAAAACATATACTAACAGGGAATGTACAATTTAGCTAAGTAATAAAATTCTATCATACAATAGTTTGTTACATTTATCTATTACAATGAATGGAAATAAAACAATAAAGTGTCTTCTTTTATCACAAAGTCATCCATACGGAAATGTAGATAGATATAAGGTTCTATTTACAACATGTTTTGCTTTATACCCAGTCATTGTACATATCAGATATATATTTATATACTAAAGCTACAAAAACAGAACTAAAGAAAATAACACAAAAACAAAAATGCTGATTTGATAATTCATGTGCACACGTGGTGAGGTATTGCTTCTTAAACTGGATGTCGACAGGTCTTTGTCTAAATTATCTGAAATAACTGAAAAATTAAAACACTAATCCTTAGTACATGCACACTTAACATTATATATTAAAACAAAAGTCGTTTCCTTTCAAATTTTGCCTTTATTATTGTTTATTGTGGATTGCACAGAGAAGACCACCAAGACAAGAATACTACAGAGTAGACCACCAAGGCAAGAATACGACAGAGAGGACTGCCGAGACAAGAATACGACAGAGTGGATTGCCGAGACAAGAATACCACAGAGTAGACCATCAAGACAAGAAAACTAAAGAGTAGGCCACTAAGACAAGAATACCACAGAGTAGACCACCAAGACAAGAATTCCACAGAGTAGACCACTAAGACAGGAATACTACAGAGTAGACCACCGAGACAAGAATACCACAGAGTAGACCACCGAGACAAGATGACCACACAGTAGACCATTAAGACCAGAATACCACAAAGTAGACCACAAACACAAGAATACCACAAAGTAAAGCAATGAGGCAAGAATACCACAAAGTAGACTACTGAGACAAGAATACCACAGAGTAGACCACTGAGACAAGAATACCATAGAGTAGACCACTAAGACAGGAATACAACAGAGAAGACCACTAAGACAGGAATACAACAGAGTAGACCACGGAGACAAGAATACCACAAAGTAGACCACTGAGACAAGAATACCACAGAGTAGACAACAGTACAATAATACCACAGAGAAGACCACCAAGACAAGAATACCACAGAGAAGACCACCAAGACAAGAATACCACAGAGTAGACCACTAAGACAAGAATACCACAAAGTAAACCAATGAGACAAGAATACCACAGAGTAGACCACTGAGACAAGAATACCACAGAGTAGACAACAGTACAATAATACCACAGAGAAGACCACCAAGACAAGAATACCACAGAAAAGACCACTAAGACAGGAATACCACAAAGTAGACCACTGAGACAAGAATACCACAGAGTAGACAACAGTACAATAATACCACAGAGAAGACCACCAAGACAAGAATACCACAGAGTAGACCACTAAGACAAGAATACCACAAAGTAGACCACTGAGACAAGAATACCACAGAGTAGACCACTGAGACAAGAATACCACAGAGTAGACAACAGTACAATAATACCACAGAGAAGACCACCAAGACAAGAATACCACAGAGAAGACCACTAAGACAGGAATACCACAAAGTAGACCACTGAGACAAGAATAACCACAGAGTAGACCACTGAGACAAGAATACCACAGAGTAGACCACTGAGACAAGAATACCACAGAGTAGACAACAGTACAATAATACCACAGAGAAGACCACCAAGACAAGAATACCACAGAGTAGACCACTAAGACAAGAATACCACTGAGTCGACTGCCGAGACAAGAATACGACAGAGTGGATTGCCGAGACAAGAATACCACAGAGTAGACCATCAAGACAAGAAAACTAAAGAGTAGGCCACTAAGACAAGAATACCACAGAGTAGACCACCAAGACAAGAATTCCACAGAGTAGACCACTAAGACAGGAATACTACAGAGTAGACCACCGAGACAAGAATACCACAGAGTAGACCACCGAGACAAGATGACCACACAGTAGACCATTAAGACCAGAATACCACAAAGTAGACCACAAACACAAGAATACCACAAAGTAAAGCAATGAGACAAGAATACCACAAAGTAGACCACTGAGACAAGAATACCACAGAGTAGACCACCGAGACAAGATTACCACTGAGTGGACTGCCGAGACAAGAATACGACAGAGTGGATTGCCGAGACAAGAATACCACAGAGTAGACCACTAAGACAAGGATACCACAGAGTAGACCACTAAGACAAGAATATCACAGAGAAGACCACTAAGACAAGAATACCACAGAGAACACTACCAAGACAATAATACTTCAGAGTAGACCACTAAGACAAGAATACCACAGAGGAGACCACTAAGACAAGAATACCACAGAGTAGACCACTAAGACAAGAATACCACAAAGAAGACCACCAAGATACGAATACCATATAGAAGACCACTAAGACAAAAAAGAGTATTTGTTAAATTGACAGACGATTAGTCCATTTGCTCGAGGCAGAAAAGAAACGAAATTTGTATTTAGTTTTATGTAATTTAGGTAACCAGTAGTCAGTACAGAGGAATATTGTGGCGTTGGGTAGGAGCTTGGAGCTGTGTTGTTCACTTATGTCTTTTTCGTTGTAAATGTATTTAGTTTCAATTAAATTACAATATTTATTCATTGCTCTCTTGATACACAGATATAATAGGTTTTTACAACCTGTTTACCTGCTGATACAAAGACAAATTTTTCACTTGATGTACTTAGTTTGGTTTTAATTCTTGGTACATATAACTTATTACTACAGATGTTTCTGTATAGTGCATTTAAAAGTATTCAATAAGTTAATCCACAATACTGATAACTTCATTCTTGAATTTATCATTAAATGTTTAATTTAGCCCATCAGTGTCAGCACATTTCCTTTTAGTCCACTTTACACAGTAGTTGTTCACTGCGTCACTGATCGTACTGCAACAAGCTCGCCAATTTATTCTGGAAAGAGGACGATTTTTTTACCCTTTATGAGTTTAACCTTTTGGTCTGCAACGATGTTTATGTCTCCAGTAACAATATGACCACAGGGGCTGTAGATGTAAGGTGATGTTGTACAATCGCATGTGCTTGGGTAGTTGTCCGGTCATACGTTATAAAGGAATAACTGGATATTATACGTCTACTCAGTTGTTTACATAAAGTACATGCATTGTTTTACAACACTACAATTGTGTTTCTTATACTACAATTTCAATATTGATAATTGTATCACTTACCTCTCTTTTTGTTGTTAGTTTTCACTGAAAGTAAAAATATTATGAAAGATGAGAAACAATTATTCTTTAAATTCATATCCATTTCTAAGAATAAATATTTGTACCTTCACGACTTAATGGTATATTCAAATCCAAAAGACTAAAAATCATCAACATTATTTTTCATTGTTAATTTTCAGCGCCATTATATCAGTTCTGTAAAACTGAATGTATCTTCTATCTTTCCAATCCGTATTTTGTTATTTGTCTATCACCGAATATGCCTTCAACCAAACTTGACAATGAATAACACACCTCTTCTGAAAACGTGAATGAAGCAAATGTTTATTCGTCCAGGTCACGTGATTTACCTCCAGTTACTTTCATTTGTTTATTTATTTATTTATCATTTTCATACGACCACTGCAGTATTTAGACAGTAGTACTTTACTGATGTATTTCCTTTATCATATACATGTACATGCATCTTGTACAACCTCACAATAAAACAAAACAAATTGTGTTCCATACAAATGTACATTAGAGTAATCTTACCGTCACTGAGAACTGTTAGTCTGTATTCTTTAACATATTTATCGGCAGACCGACAAGTATAAGTGCCAGAGTTTGACATGTCTGCTTTTGATATTTTAATGGTACTATGGATAGTTTTTGATACACTTGAAAACCGTTCTTTTATTGTAATTCCTTCATCAATATCAGACTCCATCAAAAAACCATTAAAAAACCAGTCAATACTTGCTACCCCCGTGTACGTAGCTCTGCATTTTATAATTATAGTATCCCCAATATGAGTCAGTTTTGGACCTAAAATTGAAATCACTGAAAAAGAAAGAATATAATTATGTTTTGGTACTATTACTTCAACATTTATTGAATTACTGAGTGCATTTGTGAATGTTGCCGGTAAAGGTTAAGGAATTTTTAAGGAAAAAAATATATAAGTAACTTAACAAATACTCACTTGTAGCGACTACTCGGAGTTCCAAATAAGACATAAGCGTCTGAGTAGTAGACTGATAAACCAAGGCTATGAGAAAGCACGCCCTTAAAAGATTCTTTGGTAGACATCAAGACTTGATAGAAAAATATTCAGCTCCTATTTCAAAATTTATAAAGGATAATCTTGATGTAATTCCTTGAGGTATGTTGACCACTGTTTACTGATGTGACGTATAGGTCGGTTGTTTTAACTGGAACTCATTTCCGTAAAAAAAACTTAGAATCATAGCAACCGTCATATAATGAGAACTGTCATGGCTCCAATACGGTGGTTAACTATTTTAATATTTTTTTACAACTATAGCTGCTAACTTGGTATCTAAATTACCACCAGTTCCTAAAGTGTTTGATATTAACACAGACATTTAAAAAAAAAATTATAATATAGTTAGATATAATGATTTGAGTTTTAAATTAAAACCTGTGACTGATGATTATATACTTAAACAGTTACAACTCAATCCAAGTAAAAGTACAGGATAAGATGGAATACCATCAAGGTTTTTAAGAGATGGCGCGTGTATTTTAGCAAAACCAATTACATATATAGTTAATTTGTCGATAACTTCAGGCATATTACCTGATGAGATGAAAACAGATAGAGTGTATCCTATATATAAGAAAAATAGCAGGTTAGATGTCGGAAATTATCGACCAGTTAGTATTTTACTGATTGTTTCTAAAATTGTAGAAATATCAGTATATTTACAATTTGAGAAATATCTGGTGGAAAATAATTTACTTTATAATTTACAATCTGTTTTCAGATCTGCTTATTCCACAGATACATGTTTGATTCATCTGTTAGATCATATATATTAAAAATGAATCTGCTAAGGGACTTTATACTGGAATGTTAGATTTGCAAAGAGCCTTCGACACGGTCGACCATCATATTTTGTGTCAAAAACTAAAAATAATATACTAAATGGTTTGAATCATATTTATGTAATAGACAACAAAAAGTTAGTATTAATGGTACTGAATCTGATTTAAGATATATTACAAGTTGAGTACCACAAGGGAGTATTTTAGGCCCGTTATTATTCTTGTGTTATGTTAATGACATGTCTATAAGCATTAGTAAAGACAGCACAATATGTTATATGCAGACGATAGTACCATATTATAAGAACCCATAAGTTATATCTCAGAAACTGGGTAAGGAACTTGAATCTTGCAGTAAATGGCTGATCGATGATAAATTATCACTTCATTTGGGGAAAATAGAAACTATTCTGTTTGGGTCTAAACGTAAATTGTCTAAAATTCGTATTTTTTTATGTAATAATCATACAATTTCATCACAAAATTGTGTGAAACATTTAGGCCTGAGTATTTATAATTCTCTTTCTGGAGAAAAATCAGAATAGTCTAGAAAGACTTTAGTTACAGCTTTAATTCGATGTCACTTTGCCTGTTCTGCATGGTATTCTGGTGTCGGTAAAAAATATAAAGATAAAATACAAGTGTTACAAAACAAATGTGTTAGATTTATAAAAATACTGGATATAGATCAAAAGTTGACCATAATATATTGAATAGTATTGATTATGTTAATATTAAAAATCGTGTTAAACAATTGAGATATATCATGTTCATAATATCTATTACCATCATTGTCCTAGTTATATGTATACAAATTTTACAAAGGTGAGACATTGTCATAATCATTTCACAAGAAATATTGAATATAACTTCTGGGTTCCACCAGAGATAAGTCAACAAAAAGATACTTTTTATTATAATGGAATACAAGATTGGAATATGTTACCAAATAATGTTAAAAAAAATAAATTAATTCAAAATTAGCGTTAAAGAGTACTTTACCAAATGTCATAGTGTGGCTTCATCTGACTGCTTTTTATATTATTAATTGTTTTTTTATTTAAACTAGTTTTATATGAAGTTTTATATCAGACTAATTTGTGTGTTATCATTTTCGTATGACGAAACTATAAGCGGTTTATATGAAAGATGAAACAATTGGAAATAAGCTTCAGAGCTTTATGGGTTATCCCTGATAAAATATAAGCTAATTTTTTCCGTACACAAAAGTACAATACTCATCAAATTCTCTATTTAACCAAATATGTGATAGTATAAGTATATATGTATTGTATGTTGTGTATTATAAAAATATATGTTTGATATTGATATTTTATTGAATAAAATATTATTATTAGTAGTATATAAGTGGGAGGTTTGGCATGCCGTAAAACGTGGTTTAACCAACCATTTTCATTTGAAAATGCCTGTACCAAATCAGGAGTGTGACTGCTGCTTCCAGTTGTTCTGGGTGTTTGCTTGTCTTTCGACCTTGCCAGTTATAAGGACTTTGATTATGACATTTTCATTGGAGTTCCATATGTATTGTTATGAAACTTTATTTGTAGCAAAAATTTGGTAAACATGCATCTTTTTCAGAATGAAAATATTAGTGCCATTCATGGTGAACTACTTAAAGACCCTTAAAAACCAACTTCCCAAAACAATTATCACCAAAAGTTAGATATGTGGTGTATATTTAGTTAGTAAATTGGTAGTCTCTACTAGAAGAGCCTAAAAGTACACACAATGCTATGTTCTGATATATTGTGAAAGGATTCTGACGACTTTTTGAAAATGAAGTGGCATTTCAAAACACGCCCTACCCTCTGAATAACTACAGACGTGCATTGCCTTCAGCGAACTACGTCGCAGGCGTGATAAAAAAAAGTTTGAATACAGCATGTTTATTGCTGTTTCTAATTCTGAAATTCGCCACTTACCTGGCGGTGGTTCTGTTTTATCTTCAACTGGGGGTTCTGTAAATGATTTTTAAAAATAAACAGGAAATGAGAACAAGTCGTTCATGCAATTAATATGTAGTATCTGTTTGGTAAGTTTTTTTGTTTTGTTTTTTGTTTGTTGTTTTTTTTTTAAATATCGATAAAAGAATACCAAAAATGGTGAAAACTAATAGAACACATTATGAAAGTAACTGTTTTTCTATTTATTTTTTTTTATAAATGTCGCATACGATTATTTTTCCTCAGTTAGAAGGTTTAAAACGAAACAAAGTATGTATCTCTTTCAGAATGAAAACGTTAGTTATAGAGTTAATTATGATACAAAAAAGTCTGTTTGCTGAGTATTCGTGAACAATGCTAAAATTGAGTAACAAAGGTTTTATAAGTAAATTCATTTTTGTAACTTTGAGATTGGCGTTTTTGATCAGGCAAAATGACTTAACATTCTTCATCAATACCAATTATTATCAAATTCTTACTTAACAACTTTTTTTGAAAGGAAAATAATTATAAAAAGTCATGGTCATAGAAAATAAATGCTGGTAAAACACTAGTAAGTGTCGATTCTGGTAAGAATTTGAAAATTTCGTAAGTGGTCCCTGTCAATTCTAATACAGGTTGTTTGAATTCAGAATAACCTTTATACAAGATACTTTAAACAACAACAAAATGGATAAAAAGTCAATAATGTCATACAAATCAATAAATAGTACCCCGGACAAAATAATATTAAAGAGTATAAAACACAAACATAACAGCTGCTAAGGCTCTCATAGATGCTGGTCGGATACTCTCGCTCTATTAAATGAAAAAGCCATTCTTTAAAGGGTTTTATGCTTTCTCGTCATATAGGTCAACAGAAATCGGTAGCATTCATGAGATGCAAATATAAATTTAAAGTCTTCAAGTCAATGGTAGAAAGAGACATTTTTTACAGAATTGTACACAATTTCATATTTGTAGCCCTTATTGCATATCTTACAAAATAAGCATATAACAAATATATTTTGCACATTTTGTAATAATATAAACCTTTTATTCTAAGGACTACGTGTTGTCTAATATCTTTGTTGGAGGATGGAACTTGGCATTCGTATACACCAGCATCTTCTTTTGTCAAATCGTTTATTATTAGATCCCAGTTGTTTCGTGATGAATCATGACTGACAGACACTCGGGTATCTTGTTTAAACAGTTGCTCCCCAACTGTTACTGGACTTGTATCTGGTAATTTCCGCCATATTACCTAAAATAGAAATTGACCCACAATCAGGTTAAAAATACTACCTAGATCATCGATCATAGTAATTAGACCTGTTATATGCTATGGTATTAGTTGTTTTTCTACCGATTTTGAAACTAAATGAAATGAGGGAGCAGCTGTGGAAAGAGTCACTGCTGGTATAAGTGTTATTCTGTAATTGTTTTCCTTTCCCCCTGTGTATAAGAAAAACAACTTATGATGGATATATAGCCAGGTTTATTTTAACTATTGTCTTTATTGGGTAGTTTCTTTCTGACGTTCACTTTCTTTTCAATGGAGTATTACAACTGTTAAGAGTTAACAATCTATCGGAAAAATTTACTTCATTACCTCCTTTATGTATTAGTTGTGTTTGACTAAAATTAAAATTTTAAGAAATTTTATCAGAACTCTTAAAGTGGAGTTTAGATACACACTACAAAGTAGATGTTAAAAAGTTTGCTTTAATATATACGAAACTTGGTCAAATAAAAACAAAATACTTCTTATTGTTAACAATTTTTCATTAAGACAATTTGTTCGAAACAAAAAATCTGCCTACCTTATGACAAAATTAATCTGAGACACATTCAATAAACCTGGACAAGGACAACTTTTATTTGACAAAGTACGAAACACGGACTTAAACATTGAGAAAATAAAGAACAGGTTTTCAGAAGTAGTATAAATTCAATTTTTTGCTTTGTATATCTACACTACTGCACGCCCTAAATAATTCTGCATTTTAAGTAATCTCGAGAGTCAAGATAGTTCAGTTTTTGAAATAGATTTTGCTCTTGTCCAACATAGTGATGCCATATTTTATACAAAAGAAATATCCACAGAAAACTTATATGCTAAAAATGTCGCAGTTAAGGTGGAATACTCAATAACACTTTAATCGATAAAGACTTAATAATGTCTCATTCCATGTATAATTTCTGTGAAGTTCTAAGTAAATTTACAGAAATTTAAACCGACATATTCACACAATATCCAACAGTACAATCAATTCAGACAAAAGTGCAATCATGACAAAGAACCATAAGCTTTTACTGGTTTAGAGGTGTCATAAGTTTAGTCGTCCGACTGTCTCCACAAGATGTCAGTTTCGATTGAGCAAATTTACATTTTAGTTCCACTATGTTTTTTCTGTAATGAAGATTGATTATCTGTCGTCACCAAACAGATTTTAATTACCACAGAAGTTGGACTGTTTATGGTAGATGTATAACATTACGTCTAACCTTATTGAATCATTTCCTCACGAGGTTTAGTCAATCATTGCGTGGCCTATGGCTGGTTAACGTCTAATGTTTTATGTCTTGACCAGTTAGTGAAAAGAAATGTTAGGCCAAGCAGGTAATTATAGTCATTAAAAATTATTCAATATATATTTAAGGTTATGTGAATCATCTTACGGTAATATTCGCAGTAACTACATACCCTTTGCTCCAATTAGCATTCACATGTGTTATGAAATTTCTGTTTAAAAAATAATGTGAGGGTGAAGACATCACATCTCAGAATATTGTGATAGTTTTTAGTTTTGGTCTCGAGAGTATCCTACGAGGTTTGATAAAGAAAACTACAGCGTTACTAAATTAGGTGTGCGATTTTGCATAAACATGGAGGCAGTAACGCTCTGTAAGCTCCAGACTGGCATTCATTGCATTTGTTTTACAAAGAATGATATTGACAAAAGAATCATGTCATATGTAATCAGAAGTAAGCATTCAGAATTCATATAATATGTTCTATCATTTTTTGAAAATGGTTTATAGAATAATTGCAACCAAGTCAGAATAAGGACGAAAGAATGCATCAAATTTACGAAGCTTTTAATCAAGTTTCATTACAAGAAATTTCAAAGCTAAAATATTACAAGAAATGCCAAAATTTATATATCAACCTTAAAAACCAAATATTATGTGGAGATTAAATAAACAAAAATAATTGCCTTTTAATGATTATCTTAGAGACAAACAGTAAGTTTCTGCTATGGATATAGAATAAAAGCTATATACTACATTATGTTCTAACCCCACAACTGCTAAAGTGCCAAACATTTCTCGTAGATTAGTATCGATGTCCCATTTTATCCAGAATGGATAATGGAAATCTGCAATTACGTTTAAAAAGCTGAAACTACTCATTCAACTGTTATATTGGAGTACATTTTACATAACAGATTCTTGTTATTTCTTATATTTTGTATTCAGAACAGCGCAACTCCAAGTCAGGACGAGACAATCTCAAAATATATCTGAAAAGTACTTCATTGAATATGAGACAACTTTATAATAACAGTGCGGAATGTTAAAATAACCATACGTACTGTTCTAGCTCCCAGATTATGAACTACACAGGACAAATTAGCCCTAGATCCCGCATAGAATGTTACATTCCCTGAACTTGATGTGAAATTTGGAGTTGGATTCCGTCTTGTATAATCGTAACCTGAAATGAGATGAAAGCAATAAATATATTTAATCTGTATTTACCATGTAACAGAAGATCTTTTAAAGAATTGGTTATGAAGTGTTTTTTTCTGGACGAAAGGCAAAAAGGTTGAAAAGTGACTCAAGCAATTTCAATTCAGTATGTGTTAATAGTACCTAACATAGGACAATTTAAACAACAGTAGTAATAATTACCTATATAGAAATATATGATATGAACTCTGTATATTGAAATGGATACGCTCTATAATGTTAATATCTAGTGAGAATTCATTATTTATGAAACTGGTGTGTAAAATTTTTGATTTCTTATTTTACTGTGAGATAAATGAAAATATAAGGGAAGCCTTATTAAATAAAATTCTTTAATACCAATTTTGATGCACAAGATGTTCACATTTCGTCGATTTACGACTCATCAGTTGTGCTTAAGGCCTAAAATGTTGAAAACCAAAACAAAAATTCTAAAAGTTGAAGAGCAATTTAATAAATGCCAAAATGACCAATAGGAGTAAAGCCAAAATCATCTAAAGACAGCGCTATAAACGTGCTAAATATAGTACTCAGAACTATTTAACATGTAATGGTTTTTTAAGTTCTATGTATCACAATACAAAATCTTACTACTTTTGTCCTGACTATTTCCAGACAAAATTATGGTACAAGTGCGCATATAAAAAACCCCAACATAATAGTAGGAGTGATAAAATAGACCATATGTTTCATATATTTCGAAGCCGTGAAATTTATAATATTTAAACAACATTTGAACATTTATTGAGATGGTTTTACTTGATTCAGCTTTACGGTCTATCAAACCTGGACAAAAATATGACGATGAGATGAAATGTTTGATCCTGCCTATTTTTTTTTCACGGCTAACCTTTTTATTTATATTTAAACCAAAATATTTCTTGATTGACACATGTCCAGCATTTTTTTCACACCTTAAGAGATGCTGGCTTTTTATTTTGCCAAAATCCAGTGGTCCTGCCTTTTTATTTCAAATTCCATGGTAGCCCCCCTAAAAATCAAATGGTTGTTACCTTGGAACATTTACTGTAGCCATAAAATAGTCAACTGTGCGATATATGTTCATGTTAAGGCATGCAACATGTAACTACATTCATAGACATACCAAAATACTCAATGCAACATACGACCAGAAGCTCATCCAGAACATTGCGGTTGGCGGAGGGTGGGATCTGTGACATCCCTCTAGACATAAGCTTATCCTCTACTATATAAAATTCACTTAAACAATATCCCAACCACATGTATATGTTCCCAGTACCTTATAAGTTTCTGTAACTAGTCAACCTGTCCAATATTTTCTACACAGCGTAAATTTATTTACAGTGTTTTATAATATGAATATCTTTTATATTCAATATTCAAAATCTAGTGTAAATCGATTCCGTTTGGAGCTTCTTTGTACACTCTTGTTTTTATGTTATAATTATTTGCAATGTATATACAGTGTATATTCTTTATAAAAAATTAGTTCAGATATTTTGCTATTTTCTAAAGAATACAAAGAACTTCTATTTTCCGTAGAGAAACAGACAAATTAGTCTATATTAGTCTTTTTAAACATCACGCATTTTACCGCGAAATTTATTTTGAATACGTCGTTTTATCTCATCATATAAAAATTCGAGAACATCGAAAATATTGATTCGTCAGACGACAATGGCCGCCTTCAAAGGGGAGCGATTTGCCTCCCTATCAGAGGAGGATTAGCAAGATATATTAGACGACAGTGATGCGAAAAACACCAAAAATGTAATAAGGAATAAGTAAATTTCTTTCGGTATATTAAAACACTTATTGACTGCATATTCGGGGTATAGAAAGTGTATTGTACCCTCGATATCAACTATTGCCCCTTGGGGAGTTTTTTGAGGGGGGAGCGGCCGGGTAAAAATTAAGATGTCCTTAAAAACCTTGGTTTTCTTTAATCAAAACCTTTTATTGCTTTTTGCTTTCTATAGATGTTGACTTTCAGGATATGCCTTATTCTAGTTTGAAATGTGAGTAGGGTCACTTTCCCCTTTGTTTGTTTCACTCATAAGCCTTTTACTGCTTAAATATTTACCTACTTTTCATCGTAAACGATTGTGCGCAATCACTTTTTGTTAAAAAAACAAAAAAATATGCTTAATCATTAGTAAACAAAAAAATCCAATCCACTAGACAGACAAACCCGGGAAGACAAATGAACAACCAAAAGCACAACAAATAATCACTGAAAAATTAAACAACAATGACCAAAGAACTCCTACAAAAACAGCAGTAAACTCAGGTCTTCCGGAAGGGTAAGAGTTACCTGCTCCATATACGGCACCCGTCGTGAAGTTCAACAAAGTCAATCGGGTGGTAGTCACAAATCGGTGGATGTACATGAAATATTACGACAGTGGGAATAGGTCCAACATCATCTTAGATATTGAAACATTCTAAAGGTCAATCAGTTCGTGGTGACGACCGAAAATGTTTCCTAAGTGATGACATCAACTTTTCCTTGATAAAACCCTGGTTAGGAAGCTTTTGTGACAGCAGTAATCCTCCTTGTCGAAAGTCATGGTAACACACGCATGCCCTTGAATATCGGATAAGCTGAGAAACGAAGACGCCATATGCAGGCAGTGCTAGTATATTGCTACACAAGAAGAGTAAATTAACAATATGAAAGTTGAAGTCATCACGTTTGTCAGTTTTGTCTTCAAATGACCCTCATTGTCTATTTCAAGAAACAAATCCAAATATGGAACCAATTTCGATGTATCTGTAGTATCCTTAATTTCAAGCTCATATGGGTATATGAGATACAGAGAGTCTTGGAATTTGTCGTTATTTAACGACTACACGACATGTATATAAAGAAAAGTGAAATTAAAAGATTGAGCTAGTATTTATTTGTTTTAACGTAGTAGCCCTTGAATGAAGTCCGCTTTATATGAGTATAGAAACAGATCAGCGAGAAGAGGAGCACAGTTGGTTCCCATGGGAAACCCGATTGTTTGTTGAAAAATTCAACCGCCAAATTCAACAAATATGTTGTCTATGAGAAAATCTAACATGTTTATAATTTCATCCTCAGAATACTCTGTCAGAATCAGAGCGGTTCTTCACGAAATAAGCCTTTTCTCTATATACCTAAAACTACAAATTTATACCTGCATGTGCCATTTTTCTTGAAAAAAAACATTGTAGTAAATGTTTTGAGTTTTTAAGAATAAAAAAAAAATAACAATCCAAAGATACTAATATTAGTAACATCTGACTCACGCCACTGGTGGAATATGATGTTTCACAGTATTTCTGAAGGTCATCTTTAATACATGTCAATATGAATGTTAAAATGTTTGAAAGAGGTTATGTAAAGCAATTAGCTGACCCAGCAACGTACTTTTATTCAATCAGATTCTTATGTAGCTTAGAAATGCAATAAAGAGCAGGAAGGTCCATTTCTTCACACTCTGTAGAAATGCCAAGGAAATGAAGAACGGTCTTGTGGTTATCAATGACTTCCTTCTTAGTGAGTGTGGTCGATGTATAAGTTGGGTTACCCCCAATGATATCTATTCCCAACTCGTTTTTAAGACCCTCAAAATAATAAGTTGCAGACAAACAGTAAGTTTTCTACTGGCAAAGGTTGTGTATATTGGCGATTTTGGTCAATTTGCATCACTTTATGAAATATTTCCAAGAAGCAAATTCAGAACTAAAACTATTCTAATGACATATGAAAGGAGGTACATAAACTCACTCACAGCAAAATATGCGTTTTTATTCTGAATGTCCTTTATGTTGAAAACTATTAAAGACGTTTAATAGGCAAATTTATGTTAAAGGCAATTTAAGGTATGCAGAAAATTTTTATTAACCTATTTGTTAGTTAAGCAAGAGCCTTTTCATCAGTTTCTAAAGTATGTGTGACACAAGTTTTATGTGATCGGATGTTGTTCGTTTGGTGCATACCACATTTTCTATTTCAAATGGCCAAATGTTTTGATTTTGTATTGAATGAAAAGGGGTTTCCAAATGTTTATACCAGATGCTGTAGTCTAAGGATTTCACTGGTAAAATATTGCAGGTAGGATAAAGAGTAACAACATTTAAACGGCCTAGAACAGTTTGCAAACATATGTAAACTATAATGAAGTATTACAATTAAATTAAGATGCTTTTGTAATTGTGTGTTAACAATTGAGGCTATCATTTGTCTTGTGCTCTTTGATGATGAGATGAAAATTTTTAACCTCAAGAATTCTACTATTTCAATTTCTTATAAATAATTAGTTTCTTTGTTTTGATTAATGGGTAAATTAAATGTTTTGTTGTCTGAAGGATTCATTTTAATACAAATATTGACAACTGTAAATATTAATACATTACATCAGTAACATGTGTCGACATGATATGTATTACTTCTGGCCCATTGTTGATTAATGAACAAAATGAAGCTTTCTAATTGGTTAAAAGCAGAGAATGTTGAGTATTCACAAAATGACTTGCTTATAAAACAATAGAGAATACTGTGGTAAATCGTTTCCAAAAATAAATATCAATTTTCATGTTCAACATATGGACATTTCGTCGTTTTAAGACTCATCGGTTATGCTCAACTTTAAAATTTTTGAAGAAACAATAACCCAAAACGTTGAAGACTAAATTTATGAGTCAGACTGAACAAAAATATAATCAAAGAATAGAGCTGTGCAAGAGGGAGTTTTCATAGATTTAACTTTGTGACAGACGTGGTGACTTCGGCTTTCCTATTGTTAATTTTCCCTTCTTGGGTGGCAATATACCAGCATCGCCTGCGTGTGGCGTCTGCGTTTCTCAGCTTATCCGGTTTTCAGGGGCATGCGTGGGTTGCCCTGGCTTTCTGGATTGCTGCTGTCACAAAAGCTTCTTAACCAGGGTTTTATCAGGGATAAGTTGATGTCATCACTTAAGAAATTTTACGGTCTACATCATGAATTGATTGACCATTGAAGTGTTCCAATATCTAAGATCATGTTGGACCTGTTCCCACTGTCGTAACCTTTCATGTGCCTCCACCGATTTGTGACTTCCACCGGATTGACTTTGTTGAACTTCACGACGGGTGCCGTATACGGAACGGGAACTGCTTACCCTTCCGGAGCACCTGGTTTTTATAGGAGTTCGTGTTGTTCATTGTTTTTAGTTTTCTGTGTTTATTTGTTGTGCTTGTGGTTGTTCATTTGTCTTCCCGGGTTTGTCTGTCCAACGGATTACGTTTTTTTGATTGCTCCTTAGGTATATTTGTTTTTTTTTGTTTTTTTTTGTTTTTTTTTTAAAGAACAGTAAATTTAAGTTTCAATTTCACGTTAGTATCAAATACTAGCAACGGGCTTATCTTGGAGTTCACTAGCAGAGGTATCGACTCATTGGTAATGACTATTCCATGAACACTTGATTTTAGGTTTCTTTATTGTTCTCTGTTACATTCGTCTGTTTAGTGGGCGCCGTTGGTTATTTGTCATGCCAATGTTAATGTTTCCTGTTATCCCTTATTCTCAATGAAGATGTTGCCAGACATTTTCTTCAAACCCAATCTGATATTAACGTGTATTTTTTTTCATATGTAAAAGATATACGGAACGTTCACAGTTTCTTAATTTAACCAAGTAACCAAGTATATTCCTATTAATCGAGAACAATGGCAAGTGTATTGTTGTTTTTCTATATTATACTGCTAAATGCATTTATATATATATTGATCAGTCTTTGTCTAAGTACAAATGCTACAAAATGTATATAAGGTGTTCATTTGCAATGGTTCGATAAAATATTCTTTCATAGACACGAAGCTAAACATTTGTTGAAATAATATTTTCTAAATCGTTTTATTCGTGCTAACCTTAGATTGGAAACGTCCTTTTGTTTACTTGAACACTGTTTTGTTGTTCAAATCTAAAGTGGATGTTGGACATAATAAAATATTATTGAACTGACTGGAACAGAAATATTAGAAATACCTTTCACCGTCTATTTTAAAAGGAAACAAGTGCATAATTTTACATCCTAATTATGTCTTGACATCCAACATTTTCTATGGTGTCCTACAGACGTATGCATGAAGTCAATTCTTATGAAAATCGCATAGGTTTCAGTGACACTGACACAATGGATGAAATTTGGAATCTCAACGTTCTTTTGTTGACAATCTAACTTTTTAAAACCTTATATATTTAAAACAAGTCTAGTTTCTTGAAGTCTTTCTATGCATTTAGCAGCATATTCATATGTGAATTTTGACAAAGGGGCTTTCTCATTGCCATATTTTTTCCTTTTGGTGTATGAATCTAGATTTCAACATTTTGTTTTCCACACATTCGAAAAAAATGATCTTTTTTTTTGCTTTAATTCTGATTTGATTAGAAATTAGCAACTCAGTAAAGGGGTAACTGAAATATATGTCAAAGCTCCTTGAGCAATCTCTCAAACATTTTCGTGAACATTTAATTGGCCTCATTATATGCTCATTGTATCCATTTTCCCTTAAGACGCTGTTATTAGAAAACCTAAAATTACAAGAACACATGAAATAATTATAACTAATGTTATAAATTGGTTTATTAACTTAGTTTCTCACTTAAAACAATTAATAAAGCCATTTATTTGGTACTATCTGCGTAAAGATTGAAATATCATCAAGTACAGAGTAACAACACTATCTGTCATGCTGATAAAACTCGATAATGGTTTTTTTTAAAAACATACATATTTTTTCTTTAATTCTAACATTTGGCCTGTTTGATTTTTGTTTTACCTGGATTCAAATGTTTAGTATCGACCTTTATTGAAAACAAATTTACATAATATCATTTAAACGTGTTACATGTGTGGTCGGGCATCTACTGTATGCATCACTTTAAGTGATGTCATAATTTTAAATCATCGTTTAATATCATGATTATGTTTTGGTGATACTGTTAGAAGTCTTTTTGACAGCATCCTCGATACAATTTAAGTCTTCTGTGGTTGACATTGTAGTATACGTTTAAAATTTAAACACTTAACAGTACAGATGTTAAGACTCAGATTGAAAGCTTTGCATATATGCTTTATAAACATTTTATATAAAAATCAAAATATCGCATTCCGCTTTAAATTCTGTTCTATCAAAATTGCTGAAATGGTTCCAAGCTCAAAATATGAAAACGAAGACATACCCACTGAAATATCTGTGACTGAGATACAGGCCTACACGTGTAGATTAGATTTATTAACTATCAAACATTTCTAAAACTTGTGATCATAACTGTACAAAAAAGGAACCCAAAATTAAACTAGAGGCTCCCAGCCTGTATCGCTTACCTGGATTCATTTTGCCAATCAACGGTCATAAAGGCAGTACCTTAAAGGTGACTTGGTTGGTAAGTAGGATCAATTGACATTTTTTTTTATTGAATTATCTACATTTAAAAACATTTGCTGCCAAAATTGAATTAAACTGGTCATATCTTAAATGATGATCTGCTGTAGTTGCCGTCTTGGTTAGCATTTCATGTTATCAGACTGAAAAGGGACCACCTAAAGACCATTGCTTCCAACCTGGAACTAAGTTTGTCTGTTGTGGCCATCTTATTCGACAGTACGGATTAAAGAACAGAACTCTGAGAGAGGATCAAACTGACCATTTGGCTCAAGACCTGCAATGAACTTTGATCTGAGGGATACAAAAGAAGTCCATTAAAAAATTTATAATTGCACCATGATATATGGACCTACTGTAACAAAACCAACCATGATAACAGAATAACTAGTCTTGTTTTAAAGGTGTATTTACCTGAGACATTTGACATAGAAATATTGAAAGGATTAAATGAATAAAACCAAGAAAATTTTTATTCTACATGGAGAGCATGAAAGAGGTACATTTTACTTTGCGGAAGGAGACTTTTTTACCATGGCTCGTGATTTCTAAAATTACGGAAAAAGTAGACTGACTTCACACCCCAAGATTTTAACTGGATATATGCCATTGTATGGCGATCGTTTTGAGCCATCTCCCATGTTTCAACGAAACGTACAGACTTAATGGCAGCCTATTATTTCATGACTTCTGTAACAGGAAAACAATTGCGCGGCTTGACCCAACTTGACGTCATGATCTCAAACGTGTGTAAAGGAATATTTTGTGATGCTGATCCATCCTGTAAACAACTGATGGAGAAACTAGGGTCAGTATAATTCCTTAAGTATGTATTTAACACAAAAAGTATAAAATATTTGCATACGGTCCAAAACTTTAATGTGATGCTTTAAAAAAGAATGCAAAAGAGGTGAAAATGGGGTTTTCTAAATTTGAACAGTCCATATGTAATGTAAATCTTGTGCAATAATTTTTTTTACATATATTATAAAGTAAAATGAAAAAATTATTGTTTTTTTTACTAAAATCTTTAAAAAAAATTGTCATTCCTTAAAATTCTAGAAACCCAAATACCCCCCCCCCCCCCCATGCCCCCAACCGGAAGTTGTAATATGTATGATGTAAACATTGAAACACATGTGTTTGTGTGAATAAATACACAGGGATTTTGCATTGCTATTAATAATATATTACAGGTCAGTTATTGTATGATGAAAATTCTCACTATAAGCAGGAAACACATGCTTTTTATTTAGATGTATCAATTTTGGCGAGACTACATACATGTCATGTAACAAGGACAAATGTAAACACGAACAGGTGGTTGCATTCAAAACCACAGCTAAATAATTGTAACATTAGATGAATGTATTTAATGGAAATAGGTGCAAAGAGACCTATATCATCCACAAATCCCTTTGAACAAGAATTTTAAACCAACATTTACCAATAACAGGTTGAATAAATTCTTGTGATTTAGAATTTGCAGTTTGTCAATTGTAAAGGGGAGTAACTCATTATGACAGCATGTAACTTAAATGTACATGTATTACTGAATTTATTTGGTTTTTAAACTTTTAATATAAGGCAGCAAAATGAACTGTCCTATTGTTCCTGTAAATTTATAAGCTTATACACTTATGCACATACTGATAAATTATTTAAAAGTGCACATGTGATTGTGTAATGGAAAAAATTCATTCTCGGTTGCTATGCATTTTTTCCTCAATGCAAATCCTTGGTTACTACTTGTAGATTAATATTTTTTTCTTTAATCATTTATCGTTGAAATGTTAAGGATAGGACTAATTGTGTTTTACAATACTTGGTGATGTCATAAAGTTATGACATCATAATTCATATAACATCATAATTTGTTCGCCTTCAAGATGTTTACATTTCTCAGACATAGAAACTGCAAATTTTTAAATAGCTGTAAAATTGTTAATACTGGGCAGATTTTGACATTTGACCCCATTTTAGATTCGTCTGTACATAATCTACCTATTAGTTAAAAAATATTGAACTTTTTTGTGAGCATGTGAAAATTTCAAGCTGAAACTTTTAAAATGACGGATAATAATTTTCAAAATTTGCAATATTTCAGCCTAAAAAAATATAAAAAGTTACCTTTATTTGTCTGTTATATGATTTTTTTAAAAGTATAAATATTAATGATAATTTTAGAAGGCATTAGTGAGTTCCAAAGAGTAAACTGAGGCTCTAAATATATCAGTAATGAATCTTGGTTTTTTCACTGATTTTTGGTTTTTATTCATGAAATAAACATGTTTGCTTTACGCCCAAATTTATGCTGAATCTTTCTTATTTTCTTTCAGATCTGAAAAATATTGCACAGTTATGTTCAGGAGAAGCTTCCGCACCAACCAAATACCATAATGTAGAGAAAATTTATATGTCATATTTCAATATGGCTCAAGACCTGCAATGAACTTTGACCTGAGGGATACAAAAGAAGTCCATTAAAAAATTTATAATTGCACCATGATATATGGACCTACTGTAACAAAACCAACCATGATAACAGAATAACTAGTCTTGTTTTAAAGGTGTATTTACCTGAGACATTTGACATAGAAATATTGAAAGGATTAAATGAATAAAACCAAGAAAATTTTTATTCTACATGGAGAGCATGAAAGAGGTACATTTTACTTTGCGGAAGGAGACTTTTTTACCATGGCTCGTGATTTCTAAAATTACGGAAAAAGTAGACTGACTTCACACCCCGAGATTTTAACTGGATATGTGCCATTGTATGGCGATCGTTTTGAGCCATCTCCCATGTTTCAACGAAACGTACAGACTTAATGGCAGCCTATTATTTCATGACTTCTGTAACAGGAAAACAATTGCGCGGCTTGACCCATTTGGTTTCAGACAAGAAGAATTTTAAATGAATAAGTTAAACTTAGTTCGGTCATCTTGGTTGACAGTCCCAGTCAATGTAATACTTATGAAAGAGGATTATCTAAGGACAATTGCTAATTCTAATTCTGGTTACAATTGACCAGGCAGCTTCACAAAAGAAGATTTTTAAATGAATTTACCCAAAGTTAGGCTGTAACGGTCGTCTTGGTTGACATTCCAGGTCTTTGGACACAATTCTGAAAGAGGGGAGGAACATTTAAGGACCATTGCTGCCAGGTATGATTTCAAATGGCAAAGTGGTTTCAGACATGAAGATTTTTTAGTAAATTTGGTTCTATGTTAAACTAACTTCGGCCAACTTTGGTTGACAATATTGGTCTTTGGACATATTTATGGAAAAGGGCCATTGATGCCAAGTCTGTTTCCAATAGGCTCAGTGGTTTCAGACAATATTTTACGATTCATTCCCACTTTTTCTATTTTTATTGACAATAGTCCTGTTGGTTTAAAAGTAGGGATGTTGGGAATATTTGGACAGGGGATCATCCAAGGACCATTCCACCAAAGTTTGGTTCCTATTGGCCCAGTGGCATCAGAGGAGTTTTTTAAAGAAAAGATTACGACGACGGCCGACGGACGCAACTTGATGGCAATCCTCTAAAAAAGCAAAACGAATTGAATTGTATGACCGCGATGCTTAAGTCATTAGGTATAACAACAATGAATGTATAATTTAAAATATTTATACACACAAGAGAAAAAGTAACCTAATAATAGAATTTTATATCGTTGCGAGACTAATTCGATTTCTTTTTAGAGAGAGCTAGATGTCAGTTTCTTATTGTCTTAGATAAAATACAAACGTGTGAAAGGTTCTTGATAAGTTGTCACTGTAGACAAATGATTTGTCCGAAAATTATTTTCCAAGGTAATATTAACAACCACTATTCGGCAAAATGTTAACAGGTTACATATTGACGTCAAAATTGTGACTATATATAAATTTCTCCCTTGTTAAAATCGACATGGCTGCCCGCATATGACGCCTTATATGGTTCGCTTCGATTACAGAAATGATGCATATGGTCCTATTAGAATTGAAATAATTCATTGGTGCCATTGTCTATGGTTATTTAAACATGGTTAGGCCTTATATTTGTTAACATTTTCCACCATACAAACGCCCGGTATAAAATATAAACAAATATGAGGTCTAACCATGTTAAAATAACCATAGAGTATGACACCAATAAATTATTTCTTAATTATTACACCGTGTTCTCATTATAAAAAATACTTTTCTGATTACCTGAGTCTAAAACTTATATAGACATGTTGAATGGTATTCTTATTCTATATCATTTTTCTGATTTTATCGGTCTAAATCTTGTATTGGTATCTCATCCTTAGCATACCTTAGTCTCATGGTTATATAGTAATGTTAGATCGGTATTCACATTCCAAATTTCACCTTACTGATCGGTTCAGTTTAAAATGTACATGCATGGGCGTATCAGATTAGTTGTCTCAAAATCATTTTTTATATTATTCCATCAGAAAAGTAATAAGAACTTTACAGCAATCACTGACAGAATAGGATTTATAATGACTAAAGAAACCATCAGTAAAACGATCGAACATACTCCAAACAAAACTTTATTATCTTACCAAAGGACAAGTGATACATAGTATGGCAAAACAATCATTTTCTGGTATTACATTTTACAATTAAATTACATCTCATGCTGTTGTAAATTTTGCGAAAAGTCAAAATAAAGGATGTTAAAAACATACATTACGACCCAAGCGTTTTGAAAAAAAGATTTCAAATCCAGAAGCTGTTTTTAGAGACATTCCTAGACATTCGTAAATTAAATTTCCATTCTTCTTGGAACAGTTGGAAGATCTGACCTTTACAAACCCAGATTGCTTCATGGCGAAAAAATCTATCATAATTTCTGATCGGCCAACTAGTTAAATTCCCAAAATACAGACATGTATATGCAAACAAAATTTCTATAAGGCTACTAGTATTTGATAGGTTGTTTCATCGGTTACCATATATCCCTTCGAGATATTGTCTTGGCTTAAATATATGTTTCTGTGTTTGATATGTTGCATTTCTATGTGTGCTTTCTTTCTTGTAATATAGGTTTTACTTCGGTATTCCTCAACTTTATTTTTTATCAAATTATTTTGACTTTCTGAATTCCGTTTGATACAGCTACATTATGTAAATTAATCATATTTTACACTATCAATTTTATACTTTAATACAGTCATTGGAACATAGTTAGATGTTGCAGGTAACACATCATCAGTCGCCATGACTATTTCATTCTCCTTATATGATTAGAATTTTTTTTAATGGGGTTTCTTTGTACATTAAGACAGATCTTTAAATTTACACCGACGTGCCTGCTTAAATACTAGTGCAAAATGTTTTGATTTTTGACAGGAAAATGTTGGTAATGACGCAAATGAGATATGATAACAAATCAATTAATCCATGTTAAGTATAGGAAACAGTCAGAACGTTTGCTGATATCTGTAGAATCTTCAGAAATGTATTTTTGTTGGTCTTCATAACCAAATGATTAAATTGGTAAAATGGTCATCATAAGAAAGTAGAACAGGATAGATTAACATTCTTCCTTTAGTTGTCTCTTTGTAGTGTTTGTTTTCTGTGTGATTTGTACACTCTCTTATTGCTTCGGTAATATTTTTCCGATATTTATCATCATTTTTCAATTTGTTGCACTGCATCTAATTGAATAAATAAATTGTTTGATAAACAAAACAAGAATCAAAATTCAAAAATGCCAGGTAAAACCCTTTATCTTATTTTTAGCAATAGGTCGTGAACGAAAGTTATAAAAATACCGGTCTTTCTCATTTGCTTTTTTCTATTCAGTATTGCGTGGGTCGTTTTTTAATTTTTATTTTCATTTTTTATTATTAATTAATTTATTTGTGAAATATAATGGCTGAAGTTTTTTAAGTATATATTTCACATTTTTCCTCCAGTTGTTCTTGGAGGAAGGTGACATAACCATGTCAAATCAACCTTTGTCTTGGCAATACGTGAAATACAGTACAATCTACACGTTATTTGTCACAGTTCATTTTGTCAGTTATTCCACCAAATATTCTGAAAGTTCCCTATAGTTGATAGGACTTGATATGCTGTGGTAATTTATAATATGCAAGTACTGTCGTTAATGTTGATGGTAAAGGTCATGCGTCCCATTCCCTATGAGTGTTTGGCCTTATATCATTTTTAGGATGAAAAACTATAAACATCTGATAAGCTAGTCTTTGATTAAAGAACCTTTATATTACCTAGACAATAATTTGAGTCGTTATAATTCTGAGAACGATACTTTTTCATTATCCGTCTAATTTTTAAAAAAAAAATTATTTATCTTATAATCGAATTAATTGAATTGAGTACTTATAGCGAAAACATATTTGAAATTCATATATTGTTCGTCAACTTTCAAAATTGTTTAGAAATGTCATTTTTGCAATAACTTAGAGGTCTCAAAAGCTTTCTCTTTGTGGTATCTCGATTTGGAAACATTTTTACTCGGAGTGTTTCATGAGGACAAACAATCTTCTACGCATGAATAAATAATATCTTTGATTCCAATTTTGATGCACAAGATGTGCACATTTCGTCGATTTACGACTCATCAGTTGTGCTTAAGGCATAAAATGTTGAAAGCCAAAAATAACAATCCAAAAGGTTGAAAAGCAAAATCACAAATACCAAAATGACCAAATTGGGTAAAGCCAAAACCGTCTAAGAGCTATGCACGATTAGTTTTCACAAATTTTACAGTATCAATTTAGGGCTAGTATCGAAATACATGTACTAGCAACTTGGAGTCCACCAGCTGCGGCATCAACCAATTTTGATGCACAATGCACAGTATTCTTATGGTAATAATTCTACAGTATACGACGGAGTATGTTTGTGGGAATATGATTGCACAAAATTGTACCGTCAATATCCGACAGTTATAAGTCATGCCAAAAGAAAGAAATCGACGAACTACTGCATTCTGATTTATGGGGAGTGGAACTTTCAAATTAACAAATATTACGAAAATTGGCAAAATAATGCAGTTGGTCTCTTATAAATACATCCGACCATGTAATATCCATAATTATTTTCCTCGCCTGCAAGTGAAAAAATAATTACAACTATCTACTGGTAATTTTGTTAGAATAAAAAACCTTCAATTATTGAACATGGTAAGAAAACGCAGGAAATAAAAAGTCGTGTGTTTTTTTCATATTGGTATTGTTTTACTTTGTACTGTGCTCGATGAATGTATACGTGATGATTTCATGTCAATTATTTTTATTATTCTATTTGTCCCTGATCTAAGGCAGAAATTTGCATTTCATTTGTTGTTCACTTCTCCATAATGCGCATTCAATGATGAGATCCTACTTTTGAAATCTTTTTTAATATGATAACCTTGGAAATACGCTCCTGACAGAAAATTTGTTCAGACAGGGGTATGTTGCTCCTAAGTTGGAGTGATCCTTATTAAAGTTTTATGGACGCCATCATTACTTGGTTGAGAGGTATGAAAAAACCGTGTTCCAAATGAAAATGGACCTTTTCTATTGATGTTGTCCCTTACTCATACCGGATTTTACATGGGCAGTATGACGGGTGTGCTGCAGAGACTTTTTACTCTTCCGGAGCACAATAGTCTACCCCCGGTTTTTTGGTGGGGTCCATGTTGTTCATATGTATTTAGTTTTTAATTGTAATGCCTGTATTGTTTTGGTATTGTCTTCGTTGTTCTCCGGAGTTTGTCGGTTGTTTCGATTTCCCCCTCCTTCAAATATCGCTTTGGCATTTCTTGACTTTACTTATAAAATTTTCTATTATGGAGGACATTGTTTAACTAGGTCTACAAGTACATCTTTTTTTACAAAAAAAAATCAAGTTTAAAAAAGCCAACCATACGTTAGAACGAATTCCACAGGAAATAATGTGTGATAATAATGGCGACGATACTATACATAGTTAAAGTAATCAAGGACCTGTAGTACAAAGAATTTGGACGGAAGTCAAATTAAAAAAGCAACATCATAAAAAGACATCGGTGTCATAAACTTCTGTGACATTATATTCCATTACAATATGTTAAGATTTTACAGGTTATATAGCCTTGCGCAAAAATGTTTAACGTTTCATTAAATTTATATTCATTATTTTGCTGTAAGGTGCAAGATTTTTATTTTCCAGTGGCTTGCTAGATGTAGAAGGGAAAGAACATCTTTTTTTTTATTACGTACAAGTATTCTGATTGGTTATTTGGTACACATTCGTCCTTTTTACCCTTCCGGAACACACAGACAGTACTTCAGCTTTGGTAGTCTTCTGTTTTATGCGATCTTATTTTTTTCGTTATTTTGATTCCCTTTTTCGCTTTTTCTCTGGATTTATATATTTTTGGGTTTCTTTTATCGATATTTATATAACTTTATACACGAAAAGCAGTGAGAAAATTCTAACCATATGTTTCTTATAAGCACATATAAAGCACAATTAAGTCATAAAACGCAGTCTGTATTTAGTTACAATCCATAAAAGAGTTTTTACGTCATTTGTATTAAATATTTTGTCTTTTAATGCTGAAACTTTGAATCGGACAAATTAAATTAACAATTCATATATAACGATAAGTTTCTGTTTTCTTTTATAAATATTTTTCTTAGTGATGTTCCCATTTTATCTTGTCTAAACTGTCTCTTATAGCGTAGTATGTTTTCTCTCAAATTATCCTTTATTTGACAAAAAGATGCTATCTTTCATGATTTATTGTTATCAAATAGGTTAAATTATATCACTGTCTGTGTCGTGTCTGTCAAACCAGTTATTACAGTGACCATTTCTGCACAAAAAATATCAGTAATCTTTACGATTTCATTTCCTAGATATGAATTTCATAAAATGACACACTGACGTCGGGAGAGGTCTACATCCTGTATACACACACGAAGGAAATAGAGTATTCAGCTGCATGTCAGACAGTCGTTAAACAAAATAACACATAATTCATTGTCTGTGCAAGAAATAATAGAAACACACATGTCATGTAACTCGGAAATTCGATTAAAATGATTTTTTAGCATTTATATCAGTATTATATAAACCAGAGGTCCAATGGAATATTGTTTGATGTAGCGCTTCATTGATTTACTGTTTGAAGTAGAGCTTCAGTTATTTTCTGTTCGAACCAGACCTCCAATTTCGTTACAATTTGGACCAGACCTCCAATTGCGTTACAATTTGAACCAGACCTTCAATTGCTTTACAATTTGAACCAGACCTCCAATTGCGTTACAAATTGAACCAGACCTCCAATTGCATTACTATTTGAACCAGACTTCCAATTGCGTTACAATTTGAACCAGACCTCCAATTGCGTTACAAATTGAACCAGACCTCCAAATGCGTTACAATTTGAACCAGACCTCCAATTGCGTTACAATTTAAACTAGACCTCCAATTGCGTTATAATTTGAACAAGACCTTCAATTGCGTTACAATTTGAACCAGACTTCCAATTGCGTTACAGTTTGAACCAGACCTCTAATTGCGTTACAATTTGAACCAGACCTCCAATTGCGTTACAATTTGAACCAGACCTCCAATTGCGTTACAAATTGAACCGGACTTCCAATTGCATTACAATTTGAACCAGACCTTCAATTGCGTTACAATTTGAACTAGACCTCCAATTGCGTTACAAATTGAACCAGACCTCCAATTGCGTTACAATTTCAACCAGACCTCCAATTGCGTTACAAATTGAACTAGACCTCCAATTGCGTTACAATTTCAACCAGACCTCCAATTGCGTTACAATTTCAACCAGACCTCCAATTGCGTTACAAATTGAACCACACTTCCAATTGCGTTATAATTTCAGCCAAACCTCTAATTGCGTTACAATTTGGAGCAGACCTCCAATTGCGTTACAATTTGGACCAGAGCTCAAAATAATTTACTCTTTCATTAAAAAATTCAATGATTTAATATTTTGATCAGACTTTCATTGATTTACTGTTTGATTAAGAGCTTAAATTCGATGATTTTACGGTTGGAAACAGAGCTCAAATGATTAACTGTTTGATTAAGAGCTTCAACGATTTACTGTTCGAATCAGACCTTCAGAGATTTAATGTTTGAACCATCGCCTGAATGATTAACAGTTTGAACCAGACCCTTATTTTTTGCGTTACAAATTGAACCAGACCTCCAATTGCGTTACAATTTGAACCAGACCTCCAATTGCGTTACAAATTGAACTAGACCTCCAATTGCGTTACAAATTGAACCAGACCTCCAATTGCGTTACAATTTGAACCAGACCTCCAATTGCGTTACAAATTGAACTAGACCTCCAATTGCGTTACAATTTCAACCAGACCTCCAATTGCGTTACAATTTCAACCAGACCTCCAATTGCGTTACAAATTGAACCAGACCTCCAATTGCGTTATAATTTGAGCCAGACCTCTAATTGCGTTACAATTTGGACCAGACCTCCAATTGCGTTACAATTTGGACCAGAGCTCAAAATAATTTACTCTTTCATTAACAAATTCAATGATTTAATATTTTGATCAGACTTTCATTGATTTACTGTTTGATTAAGAGCTTAAATTCGATGATTTTACGGTTGGAAACAGAGCTCAAATGATTAACTGTTTGATTAAGAGCTTCAATGATTTACTGTTCGAATCAGACCTTCAGAGATTTAATGTTTGATCCATCGCCTGAATGATTAACAGTTTGAACCAGACCCTTATTTTTTAATTTTTAGCCAGAGCTCATATTCGTAGTACTTTGATCAAAGCTATCTTGCTCTCTATTAAGATATCATTGTATTTTCATCCCTTTGGTTATATCTTTATGTTTTTTATTTTCGTGTCTTTGGACTTTGACTTGACATGGACTTTACCCTCCGTCTTATTTCTTCGTTGTATTCTTTTATTGGTATTCAATAAAGGCATATGTGTTTGTTTTCATAGTGTATTGTCTTTAAGTATTGGATATAACCCCGAAGGGGTATATCCTATTTATATCATTAAACTCTGGAAAGTGCAAACGATAGGTTTTAATCATTTAGAAAGGGGGGGGGGTATCTTTCAGGAATTTTACCTTGTGCAAACTATGTTAATTGCGGGATATCTAGTTACATTTTATGGCACCACGATATAAAATGAAAATATAGATAAATAAAAATTACTTAAAATAAGACTCTAATGGAGATATCAAAGATGCACTATAATGAAGCCTGATGACTTTATTTACATAAAATGAATTGTCCAAATTCAGACTATGGATTGTGGCTTCATTTGAAAGAGTCTAACGAGATCGTTATACGAATTATATGTAATAAAACAGCGAACAATGTTTAAGAAACAAATTGATAGTTATGAACGTACTGATTACCAGTGTCTTGCCCACCAAAAAATATTTTTGAAAGTCTGTTTTGTATGTATAGGAACTTAAAGAATAACATAACGATGGGTGGTTCAGCTTAACTTTCTATTCTATACGCAATATGTTTTCCTCTATATAATATTGGATTTAGATATATCAATGTTTGACTTAAAGCCAATGCTAAATCAGAAAATTCTTTCCGCGAGAAATATAAATACGGAAATTTTTGCGTCCACTTATTATTGTGAAATTTCAATTTTGACAATAATGCAAACATTTATCAATGCAATTTATGTACATTTTGCAATAGAATAAAGTAAGTGAAAATCAACTATTGTAATTTAGCCTGTAGCATTTTATGGCGTTACTTTCTAAACTTATATTACCTTTGAGCTTATTGGAAAATATTTGTAAACGATATCCTTGTTTGATACGGTGTGTATAGAGAAAGATTTTACCTTAGATATGACAGTCAAACTTAGATATGCATGAAATTTAATATATATATTTTTTTAAATTAAAGTGACATAAAACCAGTTTCTATTCAGAGAGTTTACAAACTACCAATTATCTTAAAATGTTAAACTAAAACATTGTATGTTTCCGATGGAAAATTGTGTATTAGTTTATGCAGCGGCAGATTTTCTACCAATATTAACCATAATAAAAAGTAATGGAATTTCAAAATGGTTAATCCGAACTTTCAGTCAAGTGTGTTTCTTTGCAATTGACCTAAACGATAAAATTGACGGGTGGAGGCGCACCCAAAGAGGTGACGTGAAAGTAAATGTACAAAGATATCTGAAATAAAAAAAAAACAGTACTATTTAGTCGAAATAAAAGTTCAAACAGAACATAAAATTACTTATCAATACAGTTTTATTACATTATGGCAGAAATGTATGCCATTAATTAATTTGTGTAAGATAAGTTTATTATAACGATGAAGACACGTAATTCGAATAATTATACGTAGAAAGCATATGATGGATACAATCCACCATGCACGTGAACTATTTTATATGTATGTTAGTGAAATAAGTTCTTTTCTATTTCTCATTATTGTGTTGTCAATATCAATTTATCATATAGTACCAAAAAAAAAAAATGTTCTACCAACGAAATTGGTTTGTTATAAAAATCGGCATCGAAATCTATAAGAACCCGACAAGATATACAAGGTAGTATCAGAGAGAAAAAATGCTACAAAATTATTACTATATCTACACAAAGGGGTGAAAAGGAAGAAAAAGATAACAGAATCATACAGTACCAACTTGCAATCTGATTTTTTTATGCTTTACATTTCAAGCATTTTTTAGCCTATATCAAGGTAATGCGACATCAAATTATCTATGACAACACATACTACCTTCAACATTTTTGTTATTCTCTTACGTATAAGGTTCATTGCATGAAACAACCTTCTTTATAAGCAGTGATATAAAAGCACACAGAGTCTGTAATAAATTCTTTGATGCCACTTTTGATGCCGATTTAAATAAGGGAATATTACAAAACACGATGTCTGAGCAGTCGAATCATGAAAAGGAAAAGTGCAAAATACTTTGTATAACTTTAGTAAATGTTGCAGAAAAATCTCTATGGAACTATCTATATTTCATTGTTCAGTTTTTTTGTAATGCTGAATGTTTCGTGTTAATGTTCATTTCTACCAATATTAACCATAATAAAAAGTAAGATTGTTTAGCTGATAATAACTCATTTGCATCATTAGCAACAAAATTTTATGTCTTCTAACTAATAATGTATAAATAAAAAAAATACAATCAGCAGGTTCTTGCGAGCAATTATTCACTTCATAACAGTTGTCATAAAATGCACCTGTACAAGAACATATTTTTAATTATTCACAAATGCTATCAATTGTTCAAGACACAAAATGTTTTAACTAATAGTCTAACATTCTCCTGATATTAAAAAGCCTCCTATCATTTTTGCTTAGGCCGTGTAAGAGAAAAGTGGAAAAATTGCATTTTCCAGGTCCCCGTTAAAACGGTCGCCAAAGCCTGGAATTTACGCCATTAATTTCTTTTACCTTCATAATTCAAGATCAATTAATAAATCCTGCAGCAGGAAAGTTTACAAACAAATAGAATTATACTTATTAGAAATAGCATGTAACCCTTTATAAGAGTGTTATTTCTTACTTTTGCCTTTAATAGAGCGTCAGTGTCACTGTATCAAATCAGACTATCCATACTCTCTGTTGTGTTTTTGTTTGTGTTTTGTGCTCTTATGCTGTTTGTTGTCCGGGGTTCTTTCTGTTGCGTGGCATTGATTGATTGGTATGCCATTGCTGACCTTTACTGTTATCATTTGTGTTTATTTTTGTTATCTACTTTTGTAGGGAAGATAATTCTTATTTTACAAATATTTTCTTTTTTCTTTTTAACCGGGTTTTCCTCTGGAAAAATCCGTTATTGAATTGGTGAAGTTGGTCGGGAGGGCGGGTGGTTGGGTGGCTGCCAATCGTGTCTGGCCTACAACTTTCTTGTCTTAAGATCTAGACCTTAGATCTATGGTATGTGGATATGTCACCTCAAGGCGATGTGTCATGTTTCAAAAATGTTGACCTATGACCTTGACCCTTGACCTTAGGGTGAATAAATAGGTCATTTTAGATCATCTTCGTGTCTGGCCTGTAACTTTTTTGTCTAAAGACCTAGGCCTTGGATTTTTGTGTGTAGGTAGGTTATCTCAAGATGATGTGTCGCGTACCAAGAATAATGACCTTGACAGTTGACCTCAAGGTCAAGAAATAGGTCATTTTTGTAACTTTTTTGTCTAAAGACCTAGGCCTTGGATCTTTGGTCTGTAGGTAGGTTACCCCGAGACGATGTTTCACATTCCAAGGATACTGATCTTGACCCTTGACCTCAAGGTCAATAAATTTGTCATTTTTGTAACTTTTTTGCTTTAAGACCTAGGCCTTGGATATTTGTTGTGGTTTCCTCAAGATGATGTGTCACGCCTTTTTTTTAATTTCAAAATAAATATATTCTAATATTTAGGCACTATGTTCATATAGATATTGCTATAAGCAGTTTGTTGGAGAAAAGTTACTCAGTAAAAATGAAATAGAAGGAAAACCCGGTTTGCTGTCACTCAGACAGCTCTCTTGTTTTACTATCTGCTGACAAAGTTTATTTATTGGGTTTTTAGGTCACTTTCAGTGCATTTGGATCTATCGATGTGACTAGTTTTCATTGGTGGGGGAAGCTGGAGACCCGACAGAAAACAACCACCTTGCGGTAGGAAAAAATGGAAAATCCTCGTCGAATGCTGGATTCGAACTCACAATCTCAATACCGTTACGTGTTCTGAATTCTGAATTAATAGTCAGGCGAGAATGAAGGTACCCATTACTGTACTATTATACGAAAAAGAGCATATAGTACTTCTATTTTCGCAAATTTGGTAGTATATAAATGAATTAACAAATTAAACTTTGGGTAAAGTATCCTTCAGAACTGTTCGCGCCTGCTATTATTATTATAACATTCTCTCACGGTAAGAACTCGATAACAAAAACAAAAACCTGGAAAATATAATTCAATTTTACAGACGGACACTGCAAGAGACCAATCCTGACAAACACATATGCAGAAAAGAGAATGCAAAGTTGGTGCGCATGTGTAAAATATTATTTTTGAACCGTAACAGACTTGTTTTCTGTAGAGCAGGTAGTTTCATGAGGATAATCGATTGGTATGTCACTGCTGTGTGTTAGCTTTGTTTTCTGTAGAGCTGTTGATTGTATGAGGATAATCGATTGGTATGTCAGTGGTGTGTTGTAGCTTTGTTTTCTGTAGAGCTGTTGACTGTATGAGGATTATCGATTGGTATGTCACTGCTGTGTGCTAGCCTTGTTTTCTGTAGAGCTGTTGATTGTATGAGGATTATCGATTGGTATGTCACTGCTGTGTGCTAGCCTTGTTTTCTGTAGAGCTGGTGATTGTATGGGGATTATCGATTGGTATGTCACTGCTGTGTGTTAGCTTTGTTTTCTGTAGAGCTGTTGATTGTATGGGGTTAATTGATTGGTCCTTGCATACCATAAGGCAGTGGTTATCGGTAATGCTTATGTCGTGTCGACACGCAACATCTTGATTTTGCTTTCACGCATTACCTTTTAGCGCATCACATAATGCATTTTCGCGATTTTGAAATAAATTCGTTATTTACTCTCTGCATTATTCATTGTATTCAACTAATAGGGCATTTTAATTTTTTATTTCAATATACGTAATCATTCAGAGTTACCTGTGAGATGTTGCAAATTAGATACAATTATTTTTATTCCTCATGATTTTCTTTCTAATTAATTTATCTTTACAGAGGAGATGGTGTACCGAAGTAAAAATGTAAAACGTACACGGAATAATTTATGTTATTTGTGAATAATCGGATATGATTATAATTATCCACCATTTTACATCTTACAATGGTAGCATACTGTGGAAATAATTCTCTTTAATTTTAGAATAGATTTTGTAGGTCGAGACGTAACCACCTCCATTTTTGTCTACAATATGGCCTTCGGTGTAGTGCTCAAATTTATAAAGCAATTTATTAAAATATACAGTTGTTATCGGAATGACGTTCTTTACAAATAAAAATAAGGTTGATTGCAATTGATGTGCTCAATATATACCAAAACTGGCGCTTGCCTTTAACCAAAGCATCTGTTGAAATTGAATTTAATTCTATTTTTGGAAAAATGTGTAATCTGGCAGACGAAAAATATTTAAATTAGCACTATTATCCTTTCTGTGTCCCTGTCCTATATAGCATTTAACGATATGACAACAACTTAGGAGACATTGTTTTTCTCTTAACTTAAACTTTACGATCTCCAATCGAAAAGAAGTTATATAAATATCACATTCACTGGAAAAAATGAAGAATAATCAAATGTTTGTACAACTGTATATTAACTATTATATTTAAAATATATTTAAGGCTTTGCTTTTCATAAAATTTATGTATTTCTCCCCCTCTGTCATGTCTGTGAGAATTTGTGTATTATGTCTTGTATAATTTACATCACAATGCAAATTTTATAGTTATATATTTCTGAAATGCTACTCCTGCTTTATTTAATATGTTTATTTAAATGATAGAAAATGGCTGTTAAAGATACATCCAATGTTAACGATCCGTCCATTTGTTTAACAGTCAAAATATGAGAGAGATGAATAAAGGACTGATCAATAGAATAAAGGAAAGAACGTCCTCGTCAATGAGCAATATTTCTTTGAAGTAAATACATAGATCTGGTGTATTAAAATATTTTTACGTATGATTTAACAATACCCAGCTTGAATTTTAACTTATGAAACTTCAATGAACGTTTTTGATCAACATGACATATGTATATCACATTAGAATGTTTCATTGAATCCCCTTTTAAAGTCTGTTGCATTGAAATACAAATGTAGGTGGATTTTTTAAGACTCATTCATCCCTGTTTAATAATGCAGAAATGTTTTTATCTTCTATCATGAATACGGGAAATACTTTGTTAGTATACTCTGACTAATTGTTTTATCATAGCGACATTAACAATCCACCAGCCATCCTAATAATCCTTTTTTCAGTGTTCTTATATTAGTGTGTTTTGTATTTTAAACCTTAAAAAACTGATTTTGTGAATTTGATGTTAAGGAAATGTCTAGAAAATTCGGAAGTATATTTTTATTATAACCATCGAAATATATGATAAAAAAAGTGCAAGATGAACAGCTTTATAAATTCTCAAAAAATCATGTTTTCTTGACTTATTCTTGGGATGAAAAGGATATTGTTCGTGATATCCTAGTCGATATCGCACAGATCAACACTCTAACTATGACATGCACTAAATTATACCACAATGTCGCATAAGCAAAATACAAAGAACACCGAAAGGTCAATATAATCAAAAGCTGGAGAAAGGGCATATACAAAACAAATACCACAAAGTTATAACTATAATAATAAAAACACATCGCAAACAAAAACAGAGAAAATATCACTTATAAATCAAAGTGCTTCCAAAAAAAGCACGCCATTAGATTTCCATCTTTATTAAAGGCAACCGTAACTACATATTTTCCAAATGGATTTTATGTAGGCAAAACGACAACATGGGTTGAATGTTGGTTTCGTATCTATTTGGCGTTAATCGCTATTGATATAATATTTATTTCAAATGTATAATTTTTTAATTTAAAGAGTTAACGACTTTTGTTATAACACGTTTTATTTTTATAATACGTACTGAAACATTTAATTTGTTTTCTAATTTCTTATAAAGAAATTAAAATTTTATGGTGTAAGTTTCAAAACGGAACTGGCAAATTACCATTTTAGATAATAGTAAGGATTAACTTCAAATGATTATAACATTACAGACTTGGTGCAGACAATCTTCTAGGATTCCGATTTTACGACGTACCATAATATCTAATTCGTGTTAAACAGACTACGTTTATTACAGTTATATCTCCTAATTAGCTCCTCCTGGTCACATTTACCATTGTTTCTGTATTATATATATATTGCTTTGTGAATACAGTATAACCAGTTCACGAGTGATTATTTTACACTGCTTTCTGTCAAACTATGAAACTCCAGAATAAAACGTATCAAAAGACATAAACCAAAACCAACTTTAAATAAAAACATTAATAATGTTCCAATTCTTGGTAGTTATAAATGTGGTGTTATACAAGTGCATAGCTCTACCTTTCCTTGGATTTTGTATTTAATTTCATTCGATTCAGTTTTTAATTTAAGATTCCAAACAAGCTTTGCAGTCTTCGGCAGAATTGACGATACATTGTTTGCTGAAATATGCATCTCCAGTGCTTCAAAACTGGAATTATAGAATTTCAATGTTCATTTTCATGACATACCATGAATTATGTGAATATCTCCCAATCAGAAATCATTCTTAACAAAGGATACCATGAATAATTTATCAATCTTCATTTGATAAACAGTTTGAATTGTTCAATAACTGTCACCAAATTATTTTTATTGGCTCGAATCCAAAAAATTATGAATTACATTGAACGGAATAACTCCAACCAAAATATATATACTAGAAGAGCTATCTTTAAACAAACAAATGAATTCGAAAATTGCCTTGTTTTATATATGGAGTGTACTCTAAAGTTTCACAAGACGAGAAGTAGATTTATATATGGAGTGTACTCTAAAGTTTCACAAGGCGAGAAGTAGATTTATATATGGAGTGTACTCTAAAGTTTCACAAGACGAGAAGTAGATTTATATATGGAGTGTACTCTAAAGTTTCACAAGACGAGAAGTAGATTTATATATGGAGTGTACTCTAAAGTTTCACAAGACGAGAAGTAGATTTATATATGGAGTGTACTCTAAAGTTTCACAAGACGAGAAGTAGTACCATATAGTTAAAGTCTACAGAATACTTAATCGATATCCTTCTCATGTTTATTTTTCGAAAATGAACCTACATGTATGTGTAGTTTGTAAACAAGTGTTTGTTCAGTGCATACTTGTAAGAGGTTTAATGTGTTACAGGAAAGCTTATGTGTACATGTAGTACTATTTTGCCGGATGTCTTGTTATAAAAAAAAATAGCTATTAGGGTTCTATTTATCTATAACGAATCTTTTGCTTCAGATGAAAAGAAATTCTTATCCATTGTTACGTGTCGACTCTATATAATATCGACAAATACGCAAAAAACATATTGAATACAAATGAACCTATAGAGATCAGACACATTCGGCTACAAATCTAAGTATTCAGTCATTCCTTATTATGAAAGAAAGATGGATAAATTCTTGACGAAATTTCTACCTAAATATAATATGAAGGGCTATATCCTTTTTACTGTTCTTCTGTATATAGTTACATTATTTCATTGAAATAACCATTACGGTCACTTATGGCGTGTGAAACGTTGCAATATTCACAAAAAAAAAATATATGCCCACTGACACTTGGACTCTTAGTCCAAATACTTATGACGTCTTGAAAGCACAGGCACTTGTTTCTGTCGGGGGAGGGGGCCGGGGGGGGGGGGGGGGGTTACTATCCACACTTGTACGAAAAATCACCAAAAAAGTACCTTGTGATTTTTCGTACAAGTTTGGATAGTAACCCCCCCCCCCGACAGAAACAAGTAACAAGTGCTGTGCTTTCAAGACGTCATATGTATTTGGACTAAGAGTCTAAGTGTCAGTGGGCATAAGTACTTTAGTGTAGTTGTCTAGGTAGACTGTTCTCAAAATGGACTCGCAGGGGAAGGGTTAACTAATATCTAAACCTGAGTAGTTCAAGCTCGATCTCTCCTAATGAAAAGGATTGGCAAAACGATGAAGTTTTACAATTTACAAATTATGCAACGCCGTCGCTGATTGATGATGATGCGACGTGTGCATACTGGCTGAAGTCTGTGAGGACCTAGTATATTCTTAATCTTTTGAATAAACAGTCTAATCAGTGTATTTCTGGTACCACAACCTCATGAAATGATAGCATGCACCTATCATTAGCCAATTTGTTCAATGAAACTTAGAGTTAATTTTCCCCGCCATACGACCAGTCATCCTAGTTTCGTTTTTGATTGTCCAAACAAATATACTGTGACAAAAGAAACGACTATCCCATGATGCAAATTATTAAAAGTATTTATAAATTTTACGAACATATATATTTTATTTTATGAATCAATATTTTGATTTTACGAATGAATATTTTTTGGATTTTATGAATCAATATTTTGATTTTACGAATCAATATTTTGATTTTATGAATGAATATTTTGATTTTACGAATGAATATTTTTGGGATTTTATGAATCAATATTTGGATTTTATGAATGAATATTTGGATTTTATGAATCAATATTTGGATTTTATGAATCAATATTTGGATTTTATGATTTACGAACACATATTTTGATTTATTGAATATATATTTTGTTTTTATGAACAAATATTCGTTTTTACGAACAATTATTTAATTTAATGAACATATATTTTGTTTTTTGTGAATGTTGCAACGTTTCACACGCCATAGTCACTGTAGTGACAAAACTGCAATGATAAAAATGACTGAATTCTTTCATGACATTAATCAGGTGTCATTCATCTAAAACCAGTGTAAAAAGGCTGGCGTACCTGGCCTCATGAAAATTGTTAACTTTGTTCTGAATGTAAATTAGAAAACTGATTACAATTCAATTTAACGCCTGTAGACATAACCCACAGATTTTCCAATTTCAAATAACGCTATAAATATTTTGCTTGCTGTATAAAACAGCAAAAAGAACAGGTTTTATCCAGGGATCACAGTAGTAAAATATATTGTATATAAGCAAATCCAGACGTCACATTGGTACTTTGATAAGATGATCAATAGAGGTTAATGTGTGTATTGCGTGAGAAAACAGTATTTTTTCAAGAGAAACTGATATTACAATTAATTGGCAATGAAACCATCACTTTAAGATTTTAATTTAATATTAATTTGTTTTCATTGGTAGTAATAGATAATATACCATAACAAAATTACTTCATAATTTACACCAAACCATAAAGCATTGAATCATAAATTGCTATTACGCTTTAGTACTAACTGTAACCAAATGGTGATCATGAACATGGATTCAGGATGCTTTGATTTTTCAATGACAAACACGTCCTTCGATGCTTCCTAATTCCTAGTTTTATTTATTTATTTATTTATTTATTTGAATAAATATACTTTCCTCTCATTCATATGTTTGTCAAATACACTCTATAAATCGTTCAACATTCTTAACAAAGATTATTTGAACGAAGAATAATATACGAATAATATTATCAGATTATTACATGCTTATTTTTGTATTGGCCTTGTTATTGGTACGAGGCTCACTGTATTGGCTGCGGCGGAGCCGAAGGCACATACAGCTGACTGAGGACCAATAACAAGGCCAATACAGAAATAACGTGCATGTAATGATATCTTTATTAATAAACTAGTTTTGACAATGCATATTCTTGAAGATTTGTTTTCTGAATCAAATTCTGAAAATTCGTAAGTATATGAGCGATTTAACATCGGAAAATGTACATGTATTGAAAGTTATGGAATATATTTTTAAGTCAGATCTATTACGGAGTAATTTATAATTATCAATTCTGAACCACTTACCTTTAAATTGGATAGTTTCTTTAATCACATCCCATGTATAAAATATATATGCAATATACGTAATGTAAACATTATGGAGTTTTCATGTCCATTCAAACTAAAGTCTAGAAAAAATCGCCCCAATCTATATAGGCCTGATACAAGTCGGCCAATACAGCAAAATATGTATTGGCCGGGTTTTTCGATATTAATTAATAACAGTTTATATCATTTATGTAATATCCAGAAGTACACGAACGAACAAAAATATCAACTAATATGATGGACTCATTGGTAAATTGTTAAACAGCGAATTTTAATCTGCAATATGTATAAGTAACTTTAACAATCTATCATGCAAATTTTGATGGAATAATACGTGCATATTCCAACGATTTATGTCTCATTAATGGAAAGTGGAAAGCCCAGACAAATAATGATATGTAACAGAGCAGATCGTATTACCAAATGTCCAAATAGTAAGGCAAATAACAATATGTAACAGAGCAGATCGTATTACCAAAAGTCCAAACAGTAAGGCAAATAACAATATGTAACAGAGCAGATCGTATTACCAAATGTCCAAACATTAATACAAATAACAATATGTAACAGAGCAGATCGTATTACCAAAAGTCCAAACAGTAAGGCAAATAACAATATGTAACAGAGCAGATCGTATTACCAAATGTCCAAACATTAATACAAATAACAATATGTAACAGAGCAGATCGTATTACCAAAAGTCCAAACAGTAAGGCAAATAACAATATGTAACAGAGCAGATCGTATTACCAAATGTCCAAACATTAATACAAATAACAATATGTAACAGAGCAGATCGTATTACCAAAAGTCCAAACAGTAAGGCAAAGAACAATATGTAACAGAGCAGATCGTATTACCAAATGTCCAAACATTAATACAAATAACAATATGTAACAGAGCAGATCGTATTACCAAATGTCCAAACATTAATACAAATAACAATATGTAACAGAGCAGATCGTATTACCAAATGTCCAAACATTAATACAAATAACAATATGTAACAGAGCAGATCGTATTACCAAATGTCCAAACATTAATACAAATAACAATATGTAACAGAGCAGATCGTATTACCAAATGTCCAAACATTAATACAAATAACAATATGTAACAGAGCAGATCGTATTACCAAATGTCCAAACATTAATACAAATAACAATATGTAACAGAGCAGATCGTATTACCAAATGTCCAAACATTAATACAAATAACAATATGTAACAAAGCAGATCGTATTACCAAATGTCCAAACAGTAAGGTAAAGAACAATATGTAACAGAGCAGATCGTATTACCAAATGTCCAAATAGTAAGGCAAAGAACTATCCAAGAATAGAATTGTGTAGTAGAAAAAAATTCAATGTTTGGGTAGTGTCAGATTTCTAGTAAATAACCCGATAATATCCTGGCAATCGTACTCTGTGACATTTCATTTGCCAAACTACCGACACAACGGAGAAGAAATTTGATGGTAATTCGACCTGTCTAAGAAAATTATGGTTGTATTTCTATCAATTGCACCTAAAAATTAATAATGTCTGATATATAAGATGTATATCTTAAAAATATTTTTATATGTAAACCTAAGTGACAAATTGGACCACTGTAATGGTACCTAGGATTTGGTAAAGTAATATATTAAAGAAAAGCCCGTTGGGTTGTTGCGAAGTTTTCTTCCAACAGAATAATTAAGTCTATGGGTTACTACGTTATCCTCTGCTCCTTGAATACGTCATTTTATTATCTCTGCTCATGTTTATTTCCGTAATGACAAATATTATAAAACTAAAGATAGATAAAAAATAATGTAACAAGCCGTGAGATACCATATAACTACTGAATTAAATGTGTTGTATTAGTATATCTTCTTTCTGTCTATAAATAAATAAACAACAAAACGGGTAACAGAAAAGATCCAAAATGGTATACCAATTAATCAACACCGACCAGTTACAGAACTTAACATTAAAGAGCACAAACATCGAAAAACAGAGGTAGCATTATTTAACATGGTACTGACAATAGTTTAATTCTGAGACATTCAATATAAGTATCACCAGCTCAGTTGCTAGTATTTCAATATTAGCCCGAAATTCATACTTAAATTTACTGGACCAAAATTTTAAATTTTGTCACAACTAAGGAGTATCTCACTCATGCATAGCTCTGGCCTGATGATTTTGGCTTTATCCTTTTTAATTTGCTCTTCAACTTTTTTGATTGATTTTTTTGGTTTTCAATATTTTACACAACTGGTGGACGAAATATGCAGATCATGTGCATCAAAATTGGTGTCAAAAACCTTAATATGATACAAGAGAGATTTAGGGTAAAAAAGACATGGTCTTACGGCTAATAAAGAGAAATGTTTGAAAAAAAATGGTTTTAATTCCCAAATAATTTGAATAAAGATTATCATGTATAAAAAAAGAAAGATGAAACAAAAGGGCATTTTAAACAATTACCATTTTAATACTTGGAGAGTAATTTTAATTTTTTCCTTTTTTAAATTTGTGTGCAGGTAACTCAAATATCAACTTTCACAAATTAAGAAAATTAGCATTTTGTAACATCCTTTCTTCTCTGATTCTCTTATTTGATAACTATCTAGAAAATCTATAATATCATACAGCATTGATAGAAAACATTTACTATCACATTGCACTTCCGTTTAAGACTAGTATTATGGATTGATAATGAATGCACACTGCACTCCACTTCCTTTAAAAAGTGTTTTTTTTTCTCTGAGTGTACCGTTGCATATAACTAGGCATTGGTATTATTTAATTACACTTTCAACCAATTATAAAACATAACCATTTCCTTTTGTTATTTTTTTTATCAAAATATTACAAACTTGAGGGAGATTTGTGAAAGTTTCTCTGATGTCATTTTTATAAACATGAGTAGGCACACTTCCGTTACCTCTTTTCAACAATTAATGTTTTGTTTCTAGCTCCTTTTAATTATTCCTGCAAGTACAAAGATAAACCAGCTATTATAACACCAATGAACCAATCCTCCCTCAACAATGGCAAAATAATGACGTTGATGAAACAAATCAAACAAACAAAATAAAAAATTAGAGAGGGCGTAAAATGCCTTAATTTAACATTCATACACCAAATATAATAGACCGTGAAATAATTCATTTATAAATCCATGTCTTGAGTTTTAGTTCTACGGTAATTATACAAATGTAATCGGAACTAATTGCTACAATATTAGTTCTTTACAATATCAAGAATGTTTTTTGCATTCGATTTGCCACTCGCTAGAGACAATACATGTGTAATTGACAACATAATGGACAGCCACATATGTTTCAGATGCATTAAACATTATCAGATAAATATTACTCTAAAACATTGCCAAGTAAAGGCATTGCGTACGCTTTTAACAGAATGTTTAACTTGGGAAATGTTTTGTTATGTTTCCAAGCAGTTAACACATTTTTGTTTCATTTAGTTTCAATAAAATTACATTCCAAATAATTTATCACTTTCGGTGTCAGTTAAAATACATTTCAGATAGGTTGTTACAACTTTTTTGTATTTAGTTTCTATAAAATTACATTTCAGACCGGTTTTTACAGCTTTGTTGTATTAAGTTTCAGTAAAATTATATTTCAGACCGGTTTTTACAGCCTTGTTGTATTCAGTTTCAGTAAAATTTCATTTCATGCCGGTTTTTACAGCTTTGTTGTATTTAATTTCAGTAAAATTATATTTCAGACCGGTTTTTACAGCTTTGTTGTATTTAATTTCAGTAAAATTATATTTCAGACCGGTTTTTACAGCCTTGTTGTATTCAGTTTCAGTAAAATTACATTTCAGAACGATTTACAGCTTTGTTGTATTGAGTTTTTGTAAAATTACATTTCAGACCGGTTTTTACAGCTTTGTTGTATTTAATTTCAGTAAAATTATATTTCAGACCGGTTTACAGCTTTGTTGTATTGAGTTTTGGTAAAATTACATTTCAGACCGGTTTTTACAACTTTGTTGTATTTAATTTCAGTAAAATTATATTTCAGACCGGTTTTTACAGCCTTGTTGTATTCAGTTTCAGTAAAATTACATTTCAGAACGATTTACAGCTTTGTTGTATTGAGTTTTTGTAAAATTACATTTCAGACCGGTTTTTACAGCTTTGTTGTATTTAATTTCAGTAAAATTATATTTCAGACCGGTTTACAGCTTTGTTGTATTGAGTTTTTGTAAAATTATATTTCAGACCGGTTTTTACAGCTTTGTTGTATTCAGTTTCAGTAAAATTATATTTCAGACCGGTTTACAGCTTTGTTGTATTGAGTTTTGGTAAAATTACATTTCAGACCGGTTTTACAACTTTGTTGTATTCAGTTTCAGTAAAATTATATTTCAGACCGGTTTTTACAGCCTTGTTGTATTCAGTTTCAGTAAAATTATATTTCAGACCGGTTTACAGCTTTGTTGTATTGAGTTTTGGTAAAATTACATTTCAGAACGGTTTTTAACGCTATATTGTATTTATTTTCAGTAAAATTACATTTCATAACACTATTAAAATTTTATTGTAGGTACTGTCAATAAAATTACATTCAGAAGGGTTGTTATAACTTTGTTTAGATTCAGTAAAATTACATTCCAGAATAGCTTTTACAAAAGAGGACAAATATACCTTTGTTGCATTTAGTTTTAGGAAGTATTAAAGTAGATTACAAAAACGAACTTATAAGGGGTCGTCCATCATTTTTCAAAAGTTTACAAAGAGCACATTTTTTTTTGGAAATCCCTATCCTCCCACAAAAATAGTACATCAACAGTTTCTTACATTATCGTTGTGAACATGAACCACTCCTTAATCAGAAAGAGGATCCAAAAATATCATTACCTATCTTGAAAATGCATGTACCAAATCCAGAGCATGGGTCACTATGTTGACATGCTCAAGTCATTTGCCGTTTGTTGGCTTTTGCCACTGTATATCTACTGTTCAGGATCATGAATTATATCAATATTACCAGCATGTATTCGCTATTTTCCGGAATATCGGCGGAAGTGACATACTGACTTTAAAGCGTACGCTAAAAATATTGAATTTGAAACCCCCTCCCCCCTAGTGTGCGTTTTGTAAAATCGTGGAAACTTTTGACAATTATGGATAATCCCCTAAACTAAATGCATGTAAAAATAAGTAACATCCTCCCCAAAAAAAGGAAATAATGGCATCTCGTCTTGTAGTTCAATTTTAATGGGCAGTATTCACAAGAGAGTATAAAATCAAAGTCTTCAAGTCTATTGAAGAAAGAGAAATCTTAATAGAATGCCATTTAATGTCATATATCTGAAGATTGTCAAAACGTAGAAAAGTATGTCGGTGTTGTTTTATATTCAAAATGAAACAAGATATATCTGTTCGTATTATACTTACATGTAACATGGGATGTGCATATTTCACAGACTGTAGAAGTCTAACAAATTTATCCTGCAACTGGCCTATTTACTACCCACATAAAGGATGCCGAATATTTTTTTATATATTTATATATTCTGCTAGCAGCATGATATCATCCTCTGGTAGGCCTATCCTTTTCTTCACTTGTTATGATATTTTATATTTAGTTGTTATGACATCATGTTTTTCCTAGATATGCCCTTCTTAAAATAGGCTAGAAATGTACCATTTCCATGACTTCTCTAGATAAAAGATAGTAATTTATCTTTTTTGCTGGATAAAAATGATAATACATGTACATTACCGGAAATATACAGTTTATTTGTACAGATGAAAAATGCTCAGTAAACTGACACAAGTAAACTGTATTTTTTCCAACAGCGTACATATATTGTATTTTTAAAGTTGATAGATTTCACGTATTCAGTAACAGTTATCCCAAGAGGACTTATCTAATGAAGCATTTAAAAAAATACTAGGCTATCAGCAAGAACGTACGCATTATAAAATACACACGACAATCGACGAAGTGACCCAAAGGACGTAAATTATAGGAAGACACATAGCCAGAGCAGATACAATACATAAAGATGTAAATTATAGGAAGACACATAGCCAGAGCAGATACAATACATAAAGATGTAAATTATAGGAAGACACATAGCCAGAGCAGATACAATACATAAAGATGTAAATTATAGGAAGACACATAGCCAGAGCAGATACAATACATAAAGATGTAAATTATAGGAAGACACATAGCCAGAGCAGATACAATACATAAAGATGTAAATTATAGGAAGACACATAGCCAGAGCAGATACAATACATAAAGATGTAAATTATAGGAAGACACATAGCCAGAGCAGATACAATACATAAAGATGTAAATTATAGGAAGACACATAGCCAGAGCAGATACAATACATAAAGATGTAAATTATAGGAAGACACATAGCCAGAGCAGATACAATACATAAAGATGTAAATTATAGGAAGACACATAGCCAGAGCAGATACAATACATAAAGATGTAAATTATAGGAAGACACATAGCCAGAGCAGATACAATACATAAAGATGTAAATTATAGGAAGACACATAGCCAGAGCAGATACCATTCATAAAGATGTAAATTATAGGAAGACACATAGCCAGAGCAGATACAATACATAAAGATGTAAATTATAGGAAGACACAAAGCCAGAGCAGATACAATACATAAAGATGTAAATTATAGGAAGACACATAGCCAGAGCAGATACAATACATAAAGATGTAAATTATAGGAAGACACATAGCCAGAGCAGATACAATACATAAAGATGTAAATTATAGGAAGACACATAGCCAGAGCAGATACAATACATAAAGATGTAAATTATAGGAAGACACATAGCCAGAGCAGATACAATACATAAAGATGTAAATTATAGGAAGACACATAGCCAGAGCAGATACAATACATAAAGATGTAAATTATAGGAAGACACATAGCCAGAGCAGATACAATACATAAAGATGTAAATTATAGGAAGACACATAGCCAGAGCAGATACAATACATAAAGATGTAAATTATAGGAAGACATATAGCCAGAGCAGACACAATACATAAAGATGTAAATTATAGGAAGACACATAGCCAGAGCAGATACAATACATAAAGATGTAAATTATAGGAAGACACATAGCCAGAGCAGATACAATACATAAAGATGTAAATTATAGGAAGACATATAGCCAGAGCAGATACAATACATAAAGATGTAAATTATAGGAAGACACATAGCCAGAGCAGATACAATACATAAAGATGTAAATTATAGGAAGACACATAGCCAGAGCAGATACCATTCATAAAGATGTAAATTATAGGAAGACACATAGCCAGAGCAGATACCATTCATAAAGATGTAAATTATAGGAAGACACATAGCCAGAGCAGATACAATACATAAAGATGTAAATTATAGGAAGACACAAAGTCAGACAGATACAATACATAAAGATGTAAATTATAGGAAGACACATAGCCAGAGCAGATACAATACATAAAGATGTAAATTATAGGAAGACACATAGCCAGAGCAGATACAATACATAAAGATGTAAATTATAGGAAGACACATAGCCAGAGCAGATACAATACATAACTATATAACTTTAACCGGAAACTATGGTCAAGAGAAATTGCAATAGAATAACCACAAGACAATTAAGGCGTTCTGGGAGGGTGTAAGCTTTTGTTTTATTTATATACAACACATATCGTATTATCCTGTGGTAATCTTAAATTAGTGACACGGTACGACATTGAAAACATGTACCAATGAACGATAACCGTTGCTATTTCAAGCTTTGTTCCATATTGTTGATGTTTTAAATATGCAAGAATGTACCAACGAATCATAACCATTGCTATGTCAAGCTTTGTTCCATATTGTTGATGTTTTAAATATGCAAGAATGTACCAACGAACGATAACCATTGCTATGTCAAGCTTTGTTCCATATTTAAATATGCAAGAATGTACCAACGAACCATAACCATTGATATGTCAAGCTTTGTTCCATATTGTTGATGTTTTAAATATGCAAGAATGTACCAACGAACGATAACCATTGCTATGTCAAGCTTTGTTCCATATTGTTGATGTTTTAAATATGCAAGAATGTACCAATGAACCATAACCATTGATATGTCAAGCTTTGTTCCATATTGTTGATGTTTTAAATATGCAAGAATGTACCAACGAACGATAACCACTGCTATGTCAAGCTTTGTTCCATATTGTTGATGTTTTAAATATGCAAGAATGTACCAACGAACGATAACCATTGCTATGTCAAGCTTTGTTCCATATTGTTGATGTTTTAATATAGATATTATAGATCTCTGCGCGCTTGTATGACGTATTTTATTAGGAATTTTTTTCTATTATTGCTAAATCCAATAGGAATATACGAAAAACTAATTTTTAGTAAGCGAAATACATTTACAAATTAAATACCAGATTTTATTAAGCAGATGCTGCTAGTACATGTAATAATATCTGATTTCTTTATTTAAGATTCACAAATTTGATTTCATAAACAATTTAAACTACCCTCAACATACTTATAATGTTTGTTATTGGTGCTCATACTGTTCAGGTCTAAAACTACACGTAAAATTGACATGCAATGAAGAGAAATGGTTAAATATATGAAAATATAAAAGTATTTTATTGCTACAATTCATTTTTTCGTGACAATCTGACGAAGTCAACCAAATTTTGTCCTCTTAGAATTTAGGCTATACTCTATAAGCAGTGTTATTTGAAGACTAATGTAAATATAACATCCTTTAACAGCTTTAAGAACACCAATACTGTCGGCAAAGGTAAACCTCTCTAACAAACACTGGCATCCTTGGGAAAGATTAAAAAGCTATGTATCAAACACTATAAAACGTTAGCGCAATTATATTTTAACGATATTTCTATATAGCGGTAGATTTATATGTTTTATTCCCGCCATGAAAATGTGATTAATATTTGACGACAAGGTCCTCCAATTGGTTTTGACTATATTCAGTATGATTAGACGGATACGCCAGTGCAATAATTAAAACAAAATGTCTACATTCATTTGAAAAAGTTCAAGCAAAAGAATATAGCTTTTATAGCTGTTCTTCATTCTGGATTCACAGAGAGGCATTGAACTCGTATAAATGGAGAACGAAAATTAAGTTCATTTATTCAAGAATAAATGAACACAGCGAATAAAGAACATGTAAACAATTGGACTTAGGTGAGCGAAATGAGATGAGTGAATGAGTCTTGTCATTAATTGTAATTGCTAAAAGCATAAAATGTTATTACACAAACTATTCTCGGGGAGCAATGTCCCTCAACGTTAATAAAACATGTGCAACTCTGTTAAATGAAAGAAACAATCATTACAATTTTATCATCACATCATACCTCATAACATGAAAGACAGAGTTAATATCAGAACATTGGGTTTTATCTTAACATTGTACTATTTTTAAATTGGCATGTGAACATGGAATTTCAAGTTACTGAACTTTTCTTTAAGAAAGAGGTATATATATATTGTTTTAATTATATATATATATATATATATATATATATATATATATATATATATATATATATATATATATATATATATAAAAGCTTTGTATCTCAGTTAATCTACACATTTTAAAACTGTTAATATTACCACCATTTCTCTAGAAACTATATCGCCCATCTATCCGTCTGTCCTTTTGTTAGCTGATTTCTTGATATAATTTTTACCTGCGTGTTTATTTTCTCTTTCAGAGGAATTCCGGTTTACCTTTATAAAATTAAGCATTAAAGTATGGAAAATATTTTCCTTATGCGTTGCTCTGTCCTTGTTTTTGGCTTTTGCACTTTGTTGTCATTTTGGTATCTTAATCTTCTCTTAAATGTTGTGGTTTATTTTTTTGATTTTCATTTTTTGGACCGTGAGCAAGGACTTAAAGTGTTGAAATGTGACCAAAAGTTTTTCAAAATTGGTATCACAGAACGTTTATTTGTATTTGTATAACTTGAAAGATTTAAATAGTTTTCAAAAGTTTTTATACTACAATATCCCACAATCAATGCTTTTAGCTGTGCTTCAATTTCGCAAACTCTTTCATTCATTTCTTTTTTAATTTAAACTCTCTTCCCTCTGTATTTAGTAGAGTGACACATGGAAAAGAGAATAACTTCAATAAGGTAATTGTGAGAATCGCCCATGTTAAGGGTGATACAGAGGAAAGTAGATAAAGAGGTCACATCATTAATAAAATCCAAAGACAGGGCAAGTTCGTCAGTACAGTTACAAACAAAACAACGCATGAATATAAAACATAAAGAAAATTCGAACATAACAGCATAAATACTAAGCACAGAAAATGTGAGTACCCAGAATGGTAAGAATCTCCTGGTCTTTTAACGACAACCGACACATTGCAGGCAAAGTCAGCTTTAGGGAATTTTAAATTCATGTAAAAATAACATTAATTTCGTGTGAATTTCATGTAATAGGTTTTGTTATAAAAAAATATTCTGTTTATGCGTTATTGTGACAATAATTAAGTGCACTATAATTCTTTTTTAATTCACGTAAATGCAACTTTAAAATTTTCACGTGAAATTCACATGTATTCAAATGAAAGCTAATTTAACGTGAAAATGTATATAGATAAAATCATATAAAATGTCAGATGCAATGAAATCAAACTCATTTGTGGATCAGTGGCGGATCAAATGTGAAATTGACAGACAACACAGGCTAGAAAATGGGCAAAATCAGGATCATATGAAAGTTTTGTGAAAAAAAAAGTTTCCCAGGTATTAACTTACATCTCTCGCTAACAGTATATTAAGGAAACGTTAAAATCTATTTTGAAGCAGAGATTATAAAGAAAATGCAGAATTGTGTCTGATTATATATATTTATACTAAGAATACGAGCACTCTATCTGATTGAAATTTAATTCATTATTCACGACTTTTCTAGAATATCATCATCTTGGTATACGTTAAAACATTGATTTACAGTTAAATTTTGTTAAAGAATTGAGAAATTGCTTTCCCACTGCTTTGTTATTTAAATTTACATCAGCTTCACATTCCGTATCAATCCTGTCCTCGTTACAAACGCCTAAATCATTGCAATTTGCACATTGCAAAGATATAAACTTGAATAAGTATTAAGGGTAATATTTTACGAACTGTTTGATGTGATTATGGAATATATGCACTGTATTTTGAAATAGTCATTTGTTTTCTTCGATTTTCATTAATATGATAGTTACCCTGCTCCGATAAAAAATTCCAGGTCGATGACATTGACTTTTGTTTTATTTGTCTATCGAGTGTTAAATTGATATATGCCACTATACAGTTTATTATTCTTTTCTTGTTGAAATGTCAACCCACAATTTCCTGAAAGTCTAAAATTAAATCTAAATACTTGTTTGATCTTTTCTCATTTATTCTTTATCATTTATTGAAATATTTAACTGCCATGGCTATAAAATAGAGTAGTTATGAGTTAACATGGATTTTAATTTCGAAATATTGTAAACTTCACAGCAGGACCAAAGCTGTCCAGTAAAGTCAAATGCTATTAAACCATACATTAATTGGTATATGTCTCGTAGTGACCATTATCAGTAGTCTAGTTAATTGAATATGATCCATTATTCTGGCCAGAAATATTTTATTTGCATTGTTTTATGATATTACTAAATTTAATTTTGTGACTGGGATAGATACCACATGTTACTTTATACGTCAATAAATGGTATTATATTAATAAATACATTAATGGGAATTTGTGAGAATGTTTCGTGACAATCTTAAAAATCTTGTTCATTGTGGATTATCTTCTATGGAGATTTGGTTTAATCTATTAGAAAAGAAGGACAAGAAAGATGCTGGCCTCTCAATATTTCAATGGACCTCTACCTTTTTCAGATCTAAGCAGCTTCTATTGCAGTATAGAGACTATTATCTTTCAAATGGCCACCTGAATCGGAATCTTGGTTGTATCAATATTAAAAACTGAATACAGGTTCCCAAAATCTGGGCTGACAAGCCAATGACAACATTTACTCACACCTGAGACTAATATAACTCTATGTGTTATAGTAGTCACTATATGTTGTAGTAGTTTCAGCTCACACTCAGATGATCAAGTTTATTGCATCCTCTGCGTTCTTTCCGAGTACCCTTTAACAACGCAACGAAACAGCTACTTTATTGGTTTGTTTCTATAGACACTGTCAGTTATATTGTATGGGTTTTGCACTTCTCTTCGTACAGGTATCGAGTGGTCTACAAACCGTATAAAGACATACATTACTAATCCTGATTTTAAAAAAAAGTATTACATACGGAATAAACTTGAAAAATAATGTTTCAACTTTTTTCTTCATACCGAAAATAATTCGTATTCTCGAAAACATCCTGGAATTCTTACTATTTAATAATCGTGGAATAAATGATAAACAGAATCATTAACCATTGGTAATTATTAGGGACGAAAAATTCTATATTTATTTATTGCATTAGCGACAGGTAACAACATAAAAATATAATATTTTGTAAAATATAACTAATTTCTAAATGGGAATAATAAGTTATCACTTCTGCTAATTAGTATATTATGACTAAGGGGTATTACTGCTGCTTTGATCTGGGTTAATTTTGCACAAACTGGCAACATTTTCGTCATTTAATTATGAAATGTAATGATTTCCTTTGCACTGCTGATATTCCTGCTATTTAATTCTTGGGTGGTTGTCTCATAATAGAGAAAGCGACAAACTGTGTAGAGGTTTGTGATAATGATTTATGAGAATAAACCGATATGGAGTATGCGTCATTGAGACAACATCCATAGGCCATGTAGATAGGTCGGTGTCCATTTAATAATGAATGTTCAATTTGAGAAAAAGGTTACAGTAGTCAAACTGCAATTAAAATGAAAGCAATTACAAATAAATCTTCCAAGAATGTGAATTTGTTAGTTTATTAATAAATATAGCCATTGTTATAACTGGTATTAATAAAAAAAAATTAAGCTGACACAGATCTAATATTTTTTACTTAGGGATGATCGCTGGTCTAATAGGAAATAAATAGAATTTGAAATAAGTGTTTTAGTTTGAGAGAACATATGAATAGTAAACAAATAAGCAAGAAAGAAATATAGGTTCATGTGCTCATTTTAGAGCTATAAAGCCTTGAATTAGCAGGAAATAGGTTTTCTCTGGATTTTTCATTGTCTTTGCATTGGCAACTTCAGTCTCTCAAAAATGTATGAAAAAATAAAAAGGATTTCATAAAATTTTGTCAAATACCATTTTAAGGTATACATGATTGAATTATAAAAGAAAAAGTGGGGGTTCATGGGCAAAAAATTTAATGTTTAAGAAATGGATAAAACCCGAGGATTCTGAAAATCTGACAAAAAGACCAAATATGACCAGCGAACATCCTTAAATGAACATGGACACATAGGGAGCGATCGAAAAGACGCATGAATAAACTAGGTAATACAAATAATTCGACTAACTAGGTGATATAAATCAATCAACGAACTAACACAACTTAATCAATATATAGGACAGAACAGATACACTGAAAACTAAAACCTATAGACAATACAAAACCAGTAGCCGGATCCCAGGTTTTCCGGAAAGGTAAGCAGCTCATGGAGTATATGGCATACGATGTGCTGTCTAATACCAGCTTCAAAGACACGGATTTTTCTTATGAGTCCTTACTAATCGCCAACTCTTAGTCAATCGCAAGCATCCGTACATAACTCGTTGGTATCCGTTAAAAACTCGTCACAACTCGCAAACACTCGCAGACACTCGTGAGGATCCGTGAAAGTAGAGGCAATTTTTTTGACATGTCAAAAATTTTCTTGCGATTGTCCATGGATTATATTTTCCGTAAATAACAAGTAAATAACTTGAAACAATCCGTAAGTATCGTATACCGGTCGCAACAACACGTAACGCTCGGTATACTACTCGCAAGAATCCGTAAATGTCTCGTAAACAATTGTTTTACGATTTGTTACGGTTAGTTTACGATTCGTTTACGGATTGTTACGAGTGCATTAAAAGTGATGTTTACGATTTCATTCACGTCGTGTTACAATGGCTTTACGGATTGTTAAGAGTTATTACGAGCACTTTACGAATACATACGTATACTTTACGATTTTAGGAAAGGTATAAACATTGTCTCACTGGATGTCAGTTGTCGAATGATGATACACAGAGAATTGCATACTTTTTTTGCAAAAAGCATAACGACTCGTAAATACTCGTATCGAAATCGCAACCATTCTTAACAACACGTTAACAGGTCGTAATTTACACGTAAAAGCTTAGATGAATCGTAATATTCCGTAATATACTCGTAACAATCCATAAAAAGCTTGCACGTATTTGTCCGTGGTAAATAGTTTTTTGCCGTAAATACATCGTAATAATTCGTCATAAACCGTAAATGGCTAGTAATTACTCGTAACCACTCTTAAATCGCTCGTAAAAGTGGCCAAATCGTAAGGATCCGTGTACTTTCACGAATTTGTGCCATACGTAAGGATTTTTAAGGAAAATCCGTGTATTTGAAGGTAGTAGTAATGGCAAAAAATGAAGTTCCAATGTATTTTTTGTACTGGTTTTCTTTACTTCACATTATATTACTTTTATCTTATTTATTTTATATATTTATCGTTACTTGTATGAACAGTGAAGAACTCAGACCAAAATGGTTAAGTATTTTACATATAACTCAATCATATATAACTATGTACAACATTAAAGATTAATATTCCGTTGATTTATTCCATATTTCATTGAACAATTTTTAACTAATCTATTCATCTGCAAGTAGTTATACAAGACGATAAATTGATTTCAAGTGCATTACTTAAAGTTGAATATATATTCTTCCTGCTGACAGGCTAAAAACTTATCGGTGAACACATTTAGTGTGCTAATATGTAAGCATTTGTTAATGGAGAGACAGATTTGAGGTGTGATGACTTAATGAGTCTTGTCGTTACTTATGTTATATACTAAGTAACATTTATAAGAAACAACATTTATCTAGGGAATAAGACAAATACGCTTGGCAACCCAGAATAAGAAAAAGTACATTCTGGTAATAAATTAAGTTTCTTTTGATGTGTGTTTAGACTTTCTAGTTGCTATAAATTTGAAGATGTTGATAATGACAAATGATTTCTGAATACATTACATCCTGTAGATGTTTGTCGGTTTTTTCATGTAAAGTTGTCTGTTCTAGTGGGGAATTAACTGAATCCATTTCTTACTAGGACAGATTTTTCTTGTTTGCCTGTGTTTGTTTAACAAACGACCCGGGAATTATGGAGAAAGCTATGTACTCATCGACACTGCAAATCTCAACAAGCTCAAGGATTTCTTATTTTTTTCTTATTTCTTATATGATTTCGGTATTGGAATGTTACGGTTTTTCGGGAAATCAAGTTGAAAGCTGAATATTTTTACACCAATTTTGCCAGTATTTCTATATAAGTAGATGTTGCTGCTTTTTTTATACATTTAATGTAACGGCTGATATATACTTTCCCTCTATATTTCGCATTTTGTGGCCTTCTTGAAATCAAGGCCCTATACTAGTGCTGTTTATTGCTTGTCAATGAAAGCTGACACGATGACCCCAGCATTTTCTCGACCTATAACCTTTGGTGCATACTCAACATCTGTTCATATTTAGAAGAAAACAAAATTATATTACAAGACCAAACTCGAAAAAACTATTTTGTTTCTTTCAATACTGAATTTATAAATCTCTCACTTTATTTCAATAGAAAGGCAATATAAACTAGAGGCTCAGAGGGCTGCGCCTGTATCGCTCACTTGGCAGAAACAAGAATTGCCCATGGCGGCCATTTTTGTCGCATGATCTGGACAAAATGAGAAAAAATTGTAAAAACCTTCCACAGATGCTTTTTGTCAGGTTTCATTCCATTTGGCCAAGCAGTTCCACAATTTTTTTTTTAAATCAACCAATGAGAAACAAGAATTTTCGATGGCGGCCATGTTTGTTGCCCGATCATGACGAAATGAGAAAACTTTGTTAACAACCTCCCATAGCTGCTTCCTGTCAAGTTTCGTTCCATTTGGCAAAACGATTTCAGAGGAGAAGATTTTTTATATCAGCCGATCGGAACGAAATAAGAAAACTTAATTAAGAATCTCCCATATATGCTTCCTGTCAATTTTTGTTCCATTTGGCCAGGAGAATATTTTTGAAAACTCAGCCAATCAGAAACAACAAGCAAACTTTATAAAGATATACATAGATGTTTCCTGCCAAGTTTAATTCCATTTAGCCCAGTTGTTTCAGAGGAGAAGATTAAAATGTGAAAAGTTAACAGACCAACGGACGGACGCCAAGTGATGACAAAAGCTCACATGGCCTTTGGCCAGGTGAGCTAAAAAGGGTATGCTATATAAATAAATGTCACAAAATTTCAACATTCATGTTACAGCTGCTGGTCCAATTTCTAAACATTTTAACTACTAGTAAAAGCCAAGCACTGAGATCATCGTGCATGTATGAATATGAAAAAAATGTGTGGTATGATGTACATAATATTATCGTATTTCCCCATGCCTATAGCGACCTGCTGAGGCCTTCACAATTTCCCGTATTTCGGCACTGTGACGTCGTAAAGAGTTGACCCGACCCTAATATGAGCTGACCCGAATATATCAGCGACGTCATAATGTTTGACCCAACGTTGACCCGAATATATCAGGAAAACATCCGGTTATAGGCAGATGGCCATTGAAAAGTAAGAAATTCCATTAAGATTGCTAGTTAACAATACGATAAATTTATCATCAAGTTTTCTTCAAACAAATATTGTAAAATATAAGCCACTCGACACAATATGAAGCTTTTTAGCTCGTTCGCTACGCTAACTCGCCGAAAAAGCTTCACATTGTGTCTCGCGGCTGATATTTTACGATATACGTCTGCAGAAAACCTGATAATATGTACAACCCGATAACAGGAAAGGTCAACAATTCAATCAACTCCATCCAATCAACAAGCCCTCAGACAAAGGTAACAAAAAGGACAAAATACAATACAGAATGAACAGTGTCAGAATAGTCTGAGTTTGTATACACTTAGCAGTGGTTTTACAGGCACACAAAGCTTCCCCTTATCTATCCGAACCCTCTTGTGTATAAAACAGACCATTAAAGCCAAAACAGTCTGATAACCAACAAGGTGACCCCCAGCTAAAAATGATAAACTTGGTTGGATGATATATAATTTAGATATGGTCAAGATGTGCTAAGTACAGAGCTATGCATTTGGGAGAAACTCCTTAGTTTTCTCAAATGTTAAATTTTTGTAACAGTAAATTTTAAGCATCAATTTCGGTCTAGTATCGTAATGCTGCAACTGACCTGGGGATGTCCACCAGCAGCGGCATCGCGACTCGGTGGTAAAAGTACATTCCTTGCTACCGATTTTTATGAACAAGATGTGCACATTTAGTCGATTTTAACACTGTTTATATTCATATCATTCAATCAATTCATTTTACAATGCATAATGTTGATTAAAAACCACTTTTTTTAAAGCTTATTTATGGTTAAGCAAAGACACTCCAAAAAGTACACATGGATTCAGTACAGCGATCAGTTTAATAAATGCTTCTGTGATTTATCTATAAAATTGCATTTATCTTAATTTATCTCAGTGAAAAGTAAACAGAAACTAATGTACAATATTCCTATTACACTTGTTACACTGTCTTTTTTCTGATAAAAATTCTACTGTAAATATTTAGTCATACAAAATACTGTGGTAATTTAAATGTTCTCTTTCAATGCTTTTTTAACCGAGAAAAATAATGTTAATGAAAATATTGAACAATTAATTTTGCTTGGCAAGTGATAACAAATATATGCCAATGAGAAAACCATTTGATTTTTATGAGGTGGCAAGGAAGGAATTGCTAACAAGTATGTATGAAAAAAGGCAGCTTATGGATGCTACTGAGAAAAGTATATTTTTTAGAATTATAAATTGTTTTTAATGAAACCTTGAAGACAAACTTTACTATAAGAGTGTGGTAAGACTGCATCTGTAACAATAAAAATCAAGTAAGATGATAAGTTAGAGTTGAATAATACCAAAAGTAAGTTATAAACACTAGCAATGAAAAATTATTTGATCAAAATTTGAATACCGAAGTGTCAAAGGAGGGGAAGTCCGTGGACAAAAAGTACAACCGGGAACACAAAAAAAAAAAAAAAAAACCACGTACACATAGAAACGAGCAGCAACAACCCCGCAAAAAACCGGGGGTGAACTCAGGTGCTCCGGAAGGATGAGCAGTTCCTGCTTCTTGCAAGAGACCCGCCGTGCTGCCCATTGAAGGTCATGTCCGGTGAAGGAGGAAGAACATCTATGACAGATACAGGTCTTTTGTCATGTTGGAAACTGACACTCCATAGCGGTCATTCAGATCGTAGTGACGACGGTAGAATTTTCGAAGCGACGACTTCATTCAACGGCAACATAACCCTGTCCTAATATCTTTTGCGTAAGCTGCTGGGCCCTATCCAGAAAATTGGCATTATGGCCGCAATTTCTATCAAAACGTATGAGTTGGGAGATAAATACTTCATACGCTGGAGCAGCTGGAATGTTACTACACAGAAATGGGAAGTTGACAATGGGAAATTCAAAGGTTTGGAGCGAATACGATTTATGCAAATACTGGAGTATTACTAATGAAATGTTCAAAAGTACACATTAATAAATCAAAACTGGTATAATATTACATGTATATCCTAATGATACTAGTAATGGATACCGGTCTATCCTAATTTGAAATATTTACATTTTTCATGTTTTAAAATTTCAATCTGCTCAACAACCTTTGGCCATTAACTTTAGGGTCTCCACTACTGTAGGGTAAGGGTTTGGTTTGGGTTAGGATTTATGGTTAGAGTTAGGGTTCAGGATTGATATATATATATATATTGTCATATTGGTAAATATGATTATTTTCCTTTACTTAAGGTAAGGTTAAGCCTTGCAATTTTTGCTGAGAAGGAGAAGTATGAGCCATATTCTCTTTGTATCTATCGTTACCAAATACCTTTTGTTTTTAGTGGTTGTTTAATAATCTTTGATTTCAGCACAAGTCAAACTGTTGACTGATTATTGATGAATTTTATTTTTAACACTATTTAGTGAGAGTCTTGTGGTGCGTAATGACGTTCGTTGTGGAAGTCCATACAACGATCCAGAAATGTTATAAATCTGTTTTACAGTATTGCATGATGTAGTCTACATATATGCGAGGAAAACGGACAAGGAGTTAAGAACAAAATTCACAAGTGTCACCCAGAGATCATCACAAGATGGCCTTCAATTATGGAAAACCTCACCATGCCGCAAGCCTTGAATGGCCCAAGAGTAATTGATGAGTGGTTATGTCCAGCGGTACAATATCCTGCCGATTATCAATAAATTAACTACAAAGTTAATCGAGACAAAGACATTCAGGACCATACTTTCCTGACTTTGGAGCGGGGTTAAACCAGTTTCTTGAAGCTCCAAACCTCCTCCTTTTTAAATATAGTAAAAGAAACTAAACAATATCAAAATACAATATAAAGTCGATCCGAAATGCTTCCAACTCCCATCGTGACACATAACATAGAAACAAAACAATCAATCACCATGTAAGTGCTCGAGGTTAACTGAAAACAAGCTCAGGTAACATAACGAAAAGTTTGAATCTTCAAGCCTACCAATCGTAGGAAGCATTAGTCATAGTCAGCAAGCTTGTAATTTAGTGTAGAAACATCATGATCTAAGATGGCATAGCTAGAAGGTGTACAAGGCCAAAAACTGGAAGGTTTAAAGCAAAAGGTTCAAAATGATTTAGATTTTATCTAAGGAATTTATATACCCATTCTATTTAATTTTCATATCACTTTCAAAAAAGCCTTATGAGTAATTCAAAAGTAGAATGAAATAAAAAAAACAACTTAATTTTAAAATTGACTTTTTTATGACATTAAGATAAGAGAAGACAGGATGGATAACGTTGTAGGGTTTATTTACACACAGATTAATAGTCCTGTGAAGGAATAATCACTACTTGTTGATTTTAATATAATCTTCGTACATTTCATTTGACCAAAAAAGAATGTATCTAATTCTCAAGTTAATTAATCTCTGAAAAATGACAATACATTTTTTCATATCGAAGACCATTTAATCGATTTGAAAATCATACGAAATAATAAATATTTACCAAGCAAGATCTCAATAGTACTATAAATATTTAGAGACTGAGTGAACGTCTTGTTCATCTCATTATTGAAAAAAAACGTGCTTAACTTTGTATTAATTTGAATTAATAAAACTAATTAATTATGTAAATATAGAATAGTTTATTTTCATGGCTATTTATCGTTGCCACATAGGACGCATAGATCTCTATATTTTTTCCTTTATTTCTGTAAATTTGTATTTCACTTTTTCTAGATAAACCAACTATTTTTTTTCTTATCACTCTAAAGTTAGATTTGGTTATATCTGTTTGATCTGTTGTAATGGAGATTTTTCTTTTTAATATATTTTGTAATATTGTTATAGTATGATATCCGGCTCTTCCATTACAATTTATAAATTACAACTAATACTGTTACCTATATTTTGAGAAATTAAACATATCACTTTAATACCTTCCTAAAAACTTTTATTAATTCAATATTCCATTGTAGATATTAAAGATAGAAAATAGAAAAGATAAACAGTGTTAGAGCATTACTTCAAAGTTAAATCTGTGTTTCATGCTGACAGACAAAACAATCTTGATATCTACTAAGCTGTTATAGAGAAAGATTTGCTCTTATTTTATTAATTCTGTATGTTTCGTTTAAATTGTTTACATCTAACTGCTTTCAGTCTACTTTAAGAAATGTACTTTGTAAATTTGAAACATATTTCTTACTGCACTAAGCCAGGACTAGCTCAGCGCAGTCTGAAAATATTTTTAAAAATAAGATTAAAAATGGACAAGTGCAAAACATTATCTTATTTTAGAAAATATACCTCTTGCAATTGTAAAACAGGGCTAACCTATTGCTACATAATATATTAGTACCTAAAAAAATATCTTATGCTATATACTAATAAGTTGGTGGTAAATTCAAGACCAATTAAATTCATAGTGTTTCAATGGACACGATAAAAACTAATAAAATCATAAAATGTGTGGAAAGAAAGTACTAATGTAAGAGTAGTATCTCCCTCGCAACCTTTTAATTTTTTTTCGTTTTTTTTTTTTTTTTAATCTGCTGGACAATATTGCTTTGAGTTGTTAGGTTTCCTTGTGAATAACGTATATTGATGTGTTGTAGTTGAATTGATTTGGGGCTTGTTAATATAGTGATGATTTCAGGAATTTGTTTTATCTGTTACCGTCAATCTCTGTGTTTTAAGTAATATTTCACACTGGATGTGATTATTTTACCACTAGTTAATCATATCTATTGATTTGGCATTCATATCCGAGTTCAAACATGTGAATGTTATATCCAAAATAGAAAAGACAAGATAAACAAAAAGTATGCTAATTTTTCCGTCATGTTCAGTGCATTCAAATAAAGTGTCCAGTTCATAACTGAACACTTACTTTTTCGTGCGCGTTGACTTTTCATCCGCCTAGTAAAATCTTAATAATTCAAAAGAATATTACTTAAGTGTCTTCAAGCACCCGCCAAGTTTCCAGTCTTTCCACTAAGGCGTGAAAATTACGTAGATCTCTATTGTTAATTACTTTCAACATGATTTTAATGCAGATCCCCAGATTCTCGAGCTTTACATTTTTTAGTTTTAATATCTACTCAAGATTACAGAAATATCGTCATCTTCAGGATTGTATATTGTGCAGATTAAATACTGCAGGGCGATATCTGATGAAAAAAACATTTTGCAAACCCCCACCCTCATTCCGCCGAAGTTTCGGTAATGAACGGAAAATCAATTCTGTCTGTCGAGCTCCAGATTGATTTTATTACTTTGATTCTATACTTGAAATAATACAAATTCAATTCGTTTTACAGATTTATTATAATGCAAAATATTTTTTACCTAAATCATCTTTTTCTGTTCCTTTTATAAATTCACTACATGTACTATTCATATTACATAAATCACTTCAAATAAACGCATGCTTTTTTAGATGTATTCTGTCCATATCAGTATAGCAATAACGTTTCTTCTAGACTTTCTAAAAGTGCCTATGTAATTTTAATTTTTTACAATAATTATTTATATGAAATAGGCACTCCTCTACCCATACTTATTTACTATCATTGTGTGTACATAGGCTGTGTATACTGTTTGATAGTAAATAAGTATGGATAGTAGAGGTGCATTTTGTAACAAAAAAAATAATTATGAATGGGACATATTACACAGAGACTTGTGGCAAGTCTACGTGTCTTCATATATAATACAATATCACCGAACTTCTGTGAATTCAGCTGTTTAAATAGTAGGTAATACGTCTCAGTCTTTTCCAGACACCATAAAGAGAAGACAACTTAACCCGTCAGGCGTCAGATTAACTAAAACCAGGTATTAACATTGAAAAATATAAATAATTGTGACTATAGGAATAACTATCATTTTAATAAGGATTAAAATGTCACAATAATTCTTAGTTCCCTACTCGTTAATTGAAGAAGTTGGCAATTATATACCTGCTGATTTCCCTATTAAAGTAAGGATAAATACTGAATTAACACGCACGTACGTCATTATAATGAACAACGTGTTCCGAATATAGTCTATAATGATGTTTTTATATAATAATATGGCTTATCAGATATCATTGTAAAATTATAGTTGTAAATAATTGAGTGTTTTGCTATAAAATTTAACAACTGATGCACCATATTGAAGTTTATGTTTGATTTTTAATGCAGCAAAATATTTTTACTACAAAATGAATTGACGAATAATTTAGTTATGGACAATTACATATGCAATCATTGCAAGATAGTCTAAACGCAATAGATGTAATCGAAACAAGCCCACCTGTTGATTTATGTCCTTCTCTAAAAATTCAAATGAACAATGAAATAATTTAAATTCATTTGATAACTCTTGTAGTTTCTCGATCTCTATCTGTGTTTGTGCGTTAGTTCTGTATTCGTGTGCAGATGGGAAAAATAACGTACACTATACATAATAACGGTATTTTAAGAAAATTATACACCACTACATCATGTACATATAAATACTTAAAACTAATTATGTAGAAAAATGATCATTAAGTCTTCATTAGTTCGCATATTAATCTGGAAATCATTATAAAACCATAATAAATATGATTTTCATATACTGATAGTTTCAAACTTAAACGGTGCATTATAAGATCAAATACACCGGTGAATATAAAACATACAGAGAATTGAGATTTACAGAACATAAAAACAACTGCTAACGTGTATAGCACTGTAATTAAACAAATTCAATACAAAAGTAACACTTTAAGTGCATAAAAACTAAAAATAAGCGGAAAATTAAGATAAAAATTAAACATTTCATTTTCATTCGTCTTTACATAATTGTTTCAGAAGTATAAACTCCAGAAGGAATTGTATTTTTAACACTTTTCTTCTTTTCACAGTTGTTGAAAAAAAAATAGTCATGGCTTCCGCTTTCAATATTAATAATTATTATGACAGATCCTCAAGATAACATATGATAAAATGTGTCCTAGATTGAAATATCGTTGGCCTCATTTTTAAATTAGCCATGTAATTAATAATTTTAAAAAAAAGTTAACTCACCTAAAACACTGGAACTACAGAATAGAATCCAACTATATATCAGGGAAAAGTATTTTCTATTTCCGAATAATTTTCCATCATATATTCTCAGTTTTAACCACATTGCGTCCGCGTCATTTCAAAATCCAGTAGAAAATAAAATCATATCCTAAATGTGATATATTTCAAAGTTTGACAATGCTTTTATGAAAATTGACATTGGAATATCAACAGAAAAACATCTAATTGATATTAAACACTGATTAGGTTCACATGGTTCGGTTATCAATATGTGGTTACACTGAACACTATTGAATATTTCTTTTGGGACATACCACTATAATATGCAGACTTAACAGCAAGCGTGGGGATTTCTTTTATACACTAGCAATCACCGTGATTTCATAAATAACTATAAATCATGTGACTGATATCCTCAACTTTATTCAAATTTTCTATATTTTTACATAATGGTAAATTTATATTTTATTTAGTTTTCTAAATATTATTAGAGATTGATTGTGTCTGTGTATTGACCAAGTTTTAATGTTATGAATATGACTAACGATGTTGAACAAAACTGTATCACGGGATTTAGAGTTTTACAATTTTCTAAATATTTACTTGTGTTCGTTTGGAGGCTCTGACAAAAGCGAATGTAGTCTGTCGTGATATTAATTACCCATTACAGATTAGGAACGATTTTCCGTTAATCCCTATATTGTACAAGTTCTTATTTAATCTTAATGCATCCATTATGTATCCTTTTTAGCGAAATTCTGTTTAATCCTAATTTAATGCAATTTACTGATAGTAAAATGTTTGTCCCTGATAGCAAGACAGGTGGTATACAATAATCAATCTTGAAATAGAGGGAATTTTTTCACTGGATTTTTTTTTCTTTTACTGTCATAAATTTTTACATTAAAGATATTTAAAAGGATATGTCCACACCCTATTACCGGCAACTGGAACTGCCGATGCAATCGTAAACACAGATGAGCTAGATGTTTTCCGATATGACAGGTAGGTGGTTATTTGACACTATTTATAACATTTATTTAGTAACATGTGGTGGTTTCCCGTGTTGGTCATACAATTGGCAACGTGTCTGTTGAATATAAATCTATGACTTCACCTTAAAACAACATCGGAAAAGAATAAAGTTATACTTCAGCCGTCGTTACTGAAAGTTTGGTACACGGGAGCATATTTCTTTAAAACTTAAACGCCATGGTCACATTCTACGTTTTATTAGAAAAAAATTAGGCTATTTTCTACCATTCTACCTCCGAAGGACCCTGTCTTTTGTTCAATAATTTTAATACAATCAATTGAATTTCTCCAGTTAACATGTTGCTGTCTTGAACAGCAGATGGATATTTTCATGGCAAACATTTACAGCAGATCTTGGCAATCGTAAACGACTATACATTTAACTTCAGTCATGTATCTTTTCTTCGCCGAATTGTATTTATCATAGAATATTACGAATGATAGATATGGATATTATGGGTAAATGATGTCGTCCTTCTCATAGCTGTCTCTTCTCTTTCATATGTCAGACCTTTTGATGCAACAAGGACAGTACAAAATCGGTAGTTGATGAAATTCAAAGGAATTACAAAGAGTAACAAAACTTGCCTTCAATCAAAATTCTAGGTTGGTTTATAAAAACAAATATTTCAAAAATTGTCAAGCTCATGACACACTGCAATAAATTCGGAGATATTAAAATGAATTAATCAGGAACGGAACATTTCAAAAGCCTGTCCCTCAGACAATGGTGGGGCTCAAGAAGGCAGAATAGTGGCTACTGGCTCTAGAATATAATATTAATTGAGAATATAAACACCATATGTTGGAGAAGCTGGTATATTGCTGCACATAAAAGGAAAATTTAAAATTTTGAAATCGAAAATGTCTCGTTTGTCATATATTCTAGTACTGAGTTGATTATTGTCGTCAAATTCGAGGTAGATGTCTAAAAATGATGCAGAGGAAGCTGTGCCAGTAGTCTCTTTAAGTTCTAATTCTGGTGGATATATAAACGGAATCTATTCTCCAAATTTGAGATTGTTGATGGAAAGAACGTGGTCAATATATCGGTATGTGAAATTAAAGGATCTTACTATTTCAGTCTATTTGAAACCACATAGCATTACATGGGCTATGGCATTACATGAAAGTCGGTCTATAATTTGTTATTTTCAGGATCATCTGTGACTATAAATGATGGGGGAGGGTGAGTATAGGATCCTATACAATTAGTTTAACCCCATCGCATGTTTTATACGCCTGTCCACCAAGTCTTGAACTGTTGGTCCATATTCTGTTAACAATCAATTAAACTAATTGCCATTGTGCTGTGACCATGGATTGATTCACTTTTTTCTGTCGGGGCCATTCAGAGCTCGCTGCCAGCTGTGGGTTCCACATGTTGAAGACCTTTTTGTGTATATTTTTATCGTTGCGTTTGGTGGTATACTTGTACATTCATATCATTTTCCCATAACAGTTCTTTTTTCTATTCACCATGTTTTTTAATCACACGCAGATGAAATGATCTTCATCCAATAACATAAATAATATCCAATGTATATTGAAAAGGCTGGATGTTTAAAGTGACCAGACTCATGCTTTCAGAATACAGATAAGGTTAATATTTAAATAGTCCTAATATACAGCAAAACTAAATTTATTTTGGAATTAATATCTGCAATACATAAAGCAAAATAAACATATTTTGAAGTTATAATGTATGTTTCTAACATCGTTCCCGATTGCCATTTTTGTTTTAAATATGCTGTCATTGTTTGCCTCGTCTGTTGTACACGATAGCAATCATATGTCGACCCACCAAATTCAAGTGGTTGTAGAACAGTTATTAAATAACAAAAAGTATTCACCGTTGGTAGTAAGGTCATAGAGAGTCTCAATTCATTTAATAAAACGTAAAATGTGACAAAGGAGTCGCAGTTTTAAAGAAATATGCTCCCATGGACCAAATTTCCATTAACGACTGCTGAAACATAGCTTTTTTCTTTTCCGATTTTGTTTAAGGTGAAGTCATAGATTTATATTCAACAGAGAAATTGCCAATTGTATGACCAACACGGGAAACCACCATATTACTAAATAAATGTTATAAATAGTGCCAAATGCGAAAAGAACCACCTACCTATCATATCGGAAAACATCTAGCTCATCTGTGTTTACGATTGCATCGGCAGTCCCAAATGCCGGTAATAGGATGTGAAGTCAGTCATTTTAAACATTAGTTTAAGTAATGCATTTATATTATGGCGAATATTATACTTCCTAAGAGCTGTTACTATGTGTGGTCAAAATAACCCATGGTTTAGTACCTTCTAGGACAGTAAGTATACTCAAAACTAGTTCAAATCTTAAAAGATCAATATCCAGCGGTAACAGTCTTATGAGACCAACACATCTATACATGTACTTAAAATCAGACATTCCAATGCATAAAGCAAATCAACTAATAATATAAATATTAAGTAAAATCTAACGTGTCAAACTAGAACTCTGTATAATAAGATCAAATGAAAATTCTAGGTTAAAATCCGGGGTTAAAATAAATTGCATAGTTGAAAAAGAAAGAAACTTACATAAAACCAAACGCATAGCTCTTCACGAGATTTCCCTCATAGCTCTGTGCTTAGATAGTTTCTATCACTAGTATTAAGTTCTGTGCTTTACCATTTTGAATTAACGTTTTTTAAAAATGTCCATATTCTTTGTCTGGAATGATATGATTTGTCAAAGTACATATCTGAATTGCTACAGTCTCAAACTTATTATGATAAAATGCATAACATTTTAAAAACTGTATTAGACCGTGCATGCCATTATGTTTAATATGTTATTTCCTCAATGTAATAATATGATGATGATTTTGAAAAAATATGTGCAAAAGAACGATAATGAACTTAAGGTCTTAAACATATTAATAAATTTTCAGATGTTTTATATTATAAACCAACAATTAATCTTCTCTGTTTCTATTTCCTGAAATGCGATTAAGATTTTTTTCCGTTATTTATGATATTTTTAATGTGGAAAGCATTAAACGCTATAATTGAAATTCTTTGTGAAATTTCAGGTTAAGGTAAGCATCAATGAGATAACACCCATCAGGGTACACTTGGATTATTGTTTTAATTTTCAAAATTTTAGGCCATTAGCACCTGAAGTCAACGAAATGTGCACAACTTGTGCATCAGCATCAAAATTGGTATCAAAAGAATTTATTATTACTACCGAGTCGATACCGCCGCTGGTAGACTCCAAGCAACGTGGGTATCATAGCCCAGTTGTTAGTATTTCGATACTAGCCTGAAATTGATACTTAAATATTTTCTGTTACAAACATGTGAAATATGTCTTTAAATAGATTTGGCTTTACCATTTTGGTGATTTGGTATTTTTTAATTTGCTCTTCAAATTTAGGATTATTGTTTTGATTTTCAACATTTTAGGCCTTGAACACATCTGATGAGCCGTAAATCGACGAAACGTGCACATCTTGTGCATCAAAATTACTAGTATACCACAGGGTCGATACAGCTGCTGGTGGACTCCAAGTCTCAATGGTATCCCCCGCTCAGTTGCTAGTATTTAGATACTACAGAAAATGATACTTTAAATTTTCTGTTACAAATATGTGAAATTTTGTGAAAACTAAGGATAATCTCCCCCATGCATAGCTCTCTCCTTAGATGGTTTTGACTTTAACCTAAAGGTCATTTTGGCACTTTTGAATTTGCTCTTAATCTGGATTATTGTTGAGCAGAACTGATGAGTCGTAAATCGACAAAATTTGAACATCTTGTGCATCAAAATTGGTATCAAAGAAATCATATATGCAACATAGGTTAAATCGTCGAAAATCGTTCATTTAAACAAAAATAAATGCCAGGATACCGAGTAACTCCCGCCTGTTTCACAGCGAGTTCTTTGTAATGAATTTTTACATCAAAGATATTTAAAAACATATGTAAATCATTATAAATTCAATGTTTATTCATATTTCCAGGTAGATAAAATGATATAAAATACATATTACAGTGTGCCGTGACAATACTGTTTGGAAATGAAATACGTAAGGTGTAAAAGGGGGTTTTAGGTCACAAGCTTAAATTCGCAATTTCAAAACTCCCTTTGGCCCAAATTTTAAAAATCATAATTTTAATATCTTATTGCGCATATATAGTTTATGCCAATAATATATAGAAATAAAATGCATAAAGTGAAAAATGAAAAAAGAGTTAATGTCGGAAGCTTAAATTTACAACTTCAAATTTCGCCTCCTGTGGGTCTCACGTTTAGAAAATAAATATTCTAAACTACACACAGCAATGCTTTATTCATTAATTGGAAAAAGGAGTTTAGGTCACAAGACAGGGGCGGTAACAATATCCCCGAAATTTCTGCGAAAGATTGAAAATGATCAAATATCATCTGAGAATACAGCTCAGCATAAATTACTCCTTATTGTTCTGAACTTTTACATAGTTGCTTCATGCTTACAATCATTAGTTTTACATGCCATCTTTTTTTTAAAATTTTTGGTATCATCGTTTTAGCTTTTAATATTCTTGATCTGAGATCATGGAATTAATTTATCACCTTACACTCTCACTTAATGAATATCGTTTGAAATATTATCTCATTTACCTAAATCGGCGCGGGAAATTTTGGCGGATTGATAGAATAATTTAGCGGAAAAAATGGACCTTTTAGGGTAAAATTTGGGGACATTTTTGCGGAAGATATAAAGGGCCATTTAGCGTGATAGTTTAGTCATGGTCTGGGCCATTTTGGTGTTAAAACAATTTCAAATTTGTTGTTTTGGATATGTGTTTCTAACTGAGACTTTGACAAACGAGGATATGTCTTTATTCTTTTTCTATACACAGCTTTTGCGACACTTTTCAGATCGTTTGCTTGCAGCTCCCTCTCCTGCTGATCTTGTAGGGTCTTTGGGTAATAGTCATTAATCTTCTCACTGTTGACAATATTCTTCCTGACAAAAAGTAATAAAAGTTATCTGTAAACATGTTCCGCTAAAATGTCCATTGAATTTTTACAGGTAACCAATTTTTCTTCCGCTAAATTGTCTACTACAGTTCCCGCTAAAATATCCATTCACACATTTAGAACCTCCGCTAAAATGTCTTTCGTCCAACTAAATTCATTTTGAAGGGTGCTCATTTCTGGATAAACCTTCATCATGTACCCACGCGACTAAAAGTTTCGGAAAGCCAAAACATAATTATAGTACAAATAATCTTGAAATTCGATAACCTAAAATCTACAACTAGTGACCGAACTATGCATTAATTCACGAATGTGTTTAGTTATTTTGTTCATTATAATGATAAATTCAGAAGATTCAATAAGAAAATGCAAGGAGATGTGTTTATGTGACGACGCGTGGTTATTGTTACGTCAATTCTAGAGTGAAAGATGACTTTTCTGTTTACTAGTGAATTATCGGAGTTTTTTCACTCGGAAATCACGGTATTTCACCACACACAAATAACATTTTAGCCAGTAGTCAGGTAAGGTCAATTTTGCCTGAGGGAGTTGATGGGTGGATGGGTATGGATGAATTATTGTTTAACGTCCCGTGGCAACCAGGTGCATATAAGGACGAGAACATTTTAATATGTACATATTATCAGGTTTTCTGCAAACGTATATCGTAAAATATCAGCTGCGAGACACAATGTGAAGCTTTTTCGGCGAGTGAGCGTAACGAACGAGCCAAAAAGCTTCATATTGTGTCGAGCGGCTTATATTTTATAATATTTGTTTGAAGAAAACTTGATGATAAATTTATCGTATTGTTAACTAGCAATCTTAATGGAATTTCTTACTTTTCAATGGCCATCCGCATATAACCGGATGATTTCCTGATATATTCGGGTCAACGTTGGGTCAAACATTATGACGTCGCTGATATATTCGGGTTAGCTCATATTAGGGTCGGGTCAACTCTTTACGACGTCACAGTGCCGAAATACGGAAAATTCTGAAGGACTCAGCAGGTCGATATAGCCATAGGGAAATACGATAAGATAATGAATATGATCCCTGCTTTGTACTAGACCGACACGCTGATTTAATGTGTTAGCTCACGAGGTAACTGTCAGCAAGAAGAAATATCACACTACTCGGACACACTACACTGAGTCCGAGCCGACCAGTCACCTGAGGGAGTTGAATCTCTACTTTTAAACAGAAAACAAACATTTAAAAAAACAATGATACAACTGGCAAAATTACTTGTAGTGGTTTGTTGACAACGTAACTGACATTTACAAATATATGTAGAAACAAACAATCCATCAGGAATGGCATTATAAGTGATATAAATAATGGACAGCTTAAATGAATTGAAAGTTAAAGAAAGTTAACCAAAATATACAGCTTTCCATTGATTTAGTATGATCTAGATTATTATGTTAACGTTTTTGATTTCTTTAATGTAATAGTATGGTGATGACTTTGAAAATAGATGTATAGAAATAGATGATAATGAACTTAAGGTCTTAAACACGTACAGATGGGTTATGTTATCGTTTGACAATTAATCTTCTCTTTTTCTATTTCAAGAAATACGATTACGAAGTTCTTCATTATTCATATTTATTATGTTGAACGAAGGATGAACTTGCAACTTGCGTTATTTATGTCAGTATTTTATGCAACCATTGAAATTCGGGTTGAAGTAAAAATAAGACTGATAATCTACACCTTACTGTTGATAAACCCGAGTTTCTTAAGGGAATATGATACAAGGTTCCTCTACTGATTTTCTGTTGAAAATTTACCAGGTGCTCAATATTGATGTATACTTTTCTTCATGACTTAGTTTTTAAGATATTTGACACTGACTTTGGTATATTTGAGCCAAAAACCCCCAAATTTCTCATTTTTCAAGACTGTCAGAATAAATTGTCTGTACCAAGTCAGACTATCCTGACTCTCTGTTGTGTTGATGTTTGTGTGTTGTACTCTTTTATGTTATTTTTTTGTCCGGTGTTCTGTCAATTGGGTTGCTTTGATTTATTGGTATGTCAATGTACCTTTCCTGTGTCGTTTTTTATCAAATATTGCCTTGGTTGGTGACCTATCAATAGGATATTTAATTGTAAATAATTTCCTTTCGGAAATTGGGCGTGCTCCATTTTTGTTGATTTGAACAAGGAAAAAATAATTACGTCATATAGTCCACCACAATGGGCGAGAAAAAAAGTATCAAAATTAAATAAAAGTAACCAAAAACGTAAAAAATCAGAGTAGTATCTATAGAAATCTATAGAAAATTTCTTTTTGTCAGAAAACGCCGGAATTTTGAACTGGTTATCCAATTTGTATTAAGTTTTTTTTTAATTAGCTTCAATAGTGGGATGTGAAAATAGGTTTCTGCGAAAGAGGAAAGGAATACATTGGCTTTCTGTGTTCAAGTTTAGTCTATTCTTTTCGTACTTTCAGGGATAAACGTGTCAAGTTTTTAAATATACTCTTCCTTTTTCTTCAAAACCGTCCAATTTCAGAGTTTGATATTATTTTTTCATACCATGATGACAGAAATGTTTACAAATTGATGAACGTGCAAAGATTGGTGTGGAAACCCTCGGACTTTGTTCAGTTTATGAGTACGTCAACAAACATTAATAAATTCCTTAAAAAAAACAGAACTTAAATTTTAAAATTTGCAAACTATATATATATCATGGTTTATTTTATCCCATAAAACTACCACCTTTAAACGGGATTTTTTTTGAAGTTTGCCATTATATTTCTACAATAACTATTATCTGTAAAACTTTATATCAGTGTAAAGAAATTGAAATATGAGTCCGTTATACAGTGATTCACTGATTTTTGTCAGTTGTAATTGAAGTTATCAAATGTTACATCCTTCATAAAAGTTGATTTTAGCATGATAGGCTTTGATAAAATCGCTGATTATATTATTTAGTTAAAACATACAAAATTCTTTATTAATTAGCTGAAAACTTGTCATTCAAGACCTGCCTTATAGTCACCAGAAGTACAAAAGATACATATATAGAAGATTTCGCCCCAGTCGACTTTTAACACTACAATACAATACAATACAATATTCTTTTATTACCCAAAAGAAAGGTGCCATTTCGGGCAGAATTCACAAATACTAATACAAAGACACCCAATGACTGAAAATACACAGGTCACACCTGAATAGGTAAATAAGGTGGTAACTGACCTCTGCACTTTTATAGGTAACAGCGCAACTACTGTATTTGGTGTAAATAAAACCAACAGAGTGGCCTCATCAGAAAACAAACCATGGTTTACTAACGATTGTCGAGAGAAGAGACGTGCATTTCATCATGCAAAAAACACATATAAATTTGATAAATCTGCGGAAGCTAGTTACAGGAAAGGATTTAAAACAATCTCTCAATCAAAACTTTAGTAAATATCAAGAAAAATGTGCTGCTGAATTGCGTACTCATTCCAAACATGACACGAAGGCATTTTGGAAAACATTTAAAAAAAATGCACAAATACAGAAAAGGAAAATCCCCCGATTCCTATCGAAACCTTTTATGGTTATTTCAAAACTCTTAATCACTAAGAACCAGATAATACCGATAACATAGATATAGATTTTAATTCCATTTATGACGACCCTTTATATGATTTAATTCTAAATGGAGAAATTACTGAAATAGAAGTCATTGATGCAATTGATAATGTAAAAAATAATAAATCGCCTGGTTTAGATAATATATATTCTAAATGAATATTTGAAAAACTCCACACCGAGATTTATACAAGTAAGATTTTTAATATTGTCCTAGATACAGGCATTATACCCGAAAACTGGACTATTGGAATAATTAAACATGTATATAAAAACAAGGGAAATAATATGGACCCGGATAACTTCAGGGTAATTACAATAATTAGTTGCCTAGGGAAACTTTTTACATCAATTATCAACTCTAGACTAACATTTTTCCTAAGCGAGATTTCTTTACTTTCATATAATGAAGCGGGTTTTAGAAAGGGATACTCTCAACTGTAGATAATATATTTGTATTACATCCATTGATTTCAAAAATATAATTCCAAACTATTATTTAAATAATCCAAATAGACGTAAACTAGTTGGTTTCTTGTCACATTATAATGTAACTTTATACAAAAAATTGCATCATTCATTAGAAAACTAGTTCAAATATTATAAAAAAAAATTTTTTTCTAGGTTGTGTATTTTTATTGATGTTCTCATACTATGTATCTGTTCATTTCGTAATTTTATTGTATTTGATGTTACATTTCCTCATGTAACACAATATTGTGTCGGAGCGTTTTCTAATAAATCTTGAAATCTTGACGGTTTTTTCACATAAGTTTAACATGTTTAACACAGACTATTTTCTAACAGAATACTCTCACAAGGGAGACAACTAAACTTGTAAAAAAATTAGTAATCATTGGAAAGTGGTTGTACCTCATACCAAACCTCTTTTGCAGTATAAACAACAATCAATAATTATAACAACAATATAAAGTTACCTTACAAGTTATTCAATATTTTTTCTCTTTCTGACATTAAAGAGTCAATACATATACTAATATTATTCAATATATCAAAATCCTCACAATTGAAAAGCCATATAAAAAGATCTTATTTGCTGCACATAGATAAACTGTTATATTTAACCAATTAATGGTTTCCTGTCATGCTTTAATTTTTCACATGCTATTAAAAATGGATCTCATCTTCTACTTCTTTTTTACATAAATTACAAATTCTTTTTTCTGCAGCTATATTAAAAAATCTCCCCCTTTCAATTTTATATTTAAATTTTATATTTAATTGTTAGTCTTGAACGTAAGACTTTTTTAAAGGTTGGCCTTTTTGTGAAGAGTGTCATTAGATGAAATATTTAAAAAATTAAAGATACTATATACACAACTGATCCAAGAATTATGTTTGTGATTATGCATCTCCTGAGAAACATGGAGTGCATTTTTCAATAAAATATTTTCAGTAGACATTAGCCTTTTCCAGTATTTATGAATATTCACTATAACTGTTATAAAAATTTGAAATCTCCCCAGTTCTCCCAAAACTGCAGCATTTGTACATCTCCTCTCTACACCTAAAATATATTTACAAGCTTTGATACATGTATTTATTTTTCCATAAATAAATCATTACATAATTTGTAAAAAGATTCATCAGTCTTCAATTTGTTGGGGTTAAAAATTCCCCATATCTCTGAACCGTATAAAAGTACTGGTTTGACAGTGTGATCAAAAACATGAGAACAAGTATTTACTTTAGGTTTATGATCACAAAACGATTTACACATTTTAAAATAAGCTTTAAGGTCTTTGCCATACAAAATATTCTTAGCCTCTATAAAAGATCTTGAGGAAGAAAAAGTAGTTATATTTATTAACATTTTCAAGCAGAGTTTCATCATCATAAAAATTTTCCTGAGTGATAAGCCCTCCACTTTTAAAAGTTATACATTTAGTTTTCTTGAGGTTTACTTGTAAACCCCACTCTTTACAATAATTAGATAAATTATTGATGGAATTTTTTGGTTCTTCTTTACAAAAGGACTAGGTCAGGTGACATATCACAGTTAATTAGAACCTCATTCAATTGGACAGGCTTTCCAGAATCAACCAAATAGGACTTGAAATTATTTAAGAAGATCATGAACAAATTAGGGCCATATTATCCCCCTGTCTGACACCTACATATGACTCAAAGAAACTAGTTGAGGTAACAGGTACGTAAATGGGCTGTCTCACGGATTTGTATGAAATTTTGCAAGCAATTAGAGCATGTGAAACTGCATATGAATATCGAAAAAATATATAAGTTACTTTTATACTTTCGGATATATAGCAAATTGAATATTCTGTAGAAAGAAGTACAAATGTTTAGGATGCACGTAAATATCGCAAAAAATATTGAAAAATTTTACTTTAAATTGCCTTTTCTCAAAAACGTGTCCTACGAATTTTCTTTAAAATTGATATGTTATTGCCACTAAAATTTCCGTTTTATTGATACGAAAGCTATAGGGGGTCACCGAATTCGTTTTTGCAGTATAAATCATCCAAGTGTCTCTGCAATACCTAACAACGTCGAAAAATAAGATTTAGAGCCACGACGTCACGATTATTTTTGCCTTTCGGCGCTTTTTCCACGCTGTACAGTAGATTCAACTATCCATACTCAAAAAATGAATTCCGTGACCCCTTATAAATTTTATATCAATAAAACGGAAATTCCAGTAGCAAAAACATATCATTTTTAAAGAAAATTCGTAGGACAGGATTTCGAGAGTTAATTTGTAGTCAAAATTGCTGAACTTTTTTACGATATTTACGTGTATTCTATATATTTGTACTACTATTTTCCGGATATTTAATTTGCTATCTCTCAGAAAGTGTAAAAGTTATATACATCATTTTTTCGATGTTCTGGTGCAGTTTCTCATGCTCTAGTTGTATGCAAAATTTCATAAAATTTCGTGAGATTATCCATTTACGTACCTGTCACCTTAACTATAACGAACATCAATTAACATTAAACTCCTTCCTTTAAATGTAAAATAAGGACTCTCATCCCTAAAATAATTACTTTATCATGGTTATTACACCTGCAAATTACAATATATGATCTACAACAAGAATACATAAATTGGTGTCTGTGAGTTGGTTTTTGTGGACTTTATGTGTGCTCTTTCAGTTGTAAAGACCTACGCATACTCAACTCCTACAATCCTCGAAATAATAATCCTTTAATTTAGTTTTCCATTTTCAATAATAAACAAAGTATGATCCAGAAATCGAACTTAGGGATGCTTCTCAGGATCTATCCGATAAGTATTACGTATTTATCTGTTTTTTTGGATTGGTCCCCCCCCCCCTAAAAAAATAATATATTAATTTTGTTTTGAGACTAGTAGATAAATATGCTGTCCATATAAAGCAACAAAGATGTTATATATGTTATATTAAAAATGTTATTTTCCCGCTCCGCCAACGAATTAAAAAAAAACTGCTGAAATCCATGTTTAGTTTAAGATGGTTATCTGAACGTTCTGTCACGTGAGTCAAATATGATTCAATATATCTGTTTTTAAAAGTGATAATCAATAACGCAGTAATATTACTAATGAAAGCACAATTACTACTGTTGGGAAATTAATAAATATTTGTCATACAATGACAATCTCATATGGTGTGCATTGATTGAAGTTTAATTGCACATGATGTGATTCTATCTTTTTGATCAAGGATGGCGAGAGAAACTATTTTCCGAATTTCCGTGTTGTAAATTACACTTTTATGTGTGCTAATATTCAAATAATTACATTAATTTATCATTATAGTGGTGTAATTACGACAGGTAAAAAATCTAAAGTCACGGTTTATTTATGGTCTTTGTTGTCCTTTGGTGAGAATTTACATAAAAGCATAATTCTGCAGAGTTTGACATTAAATCGACTCGGTGTAATTCTTTAATGTTCTTAACATTTTTGGCATTGAGCGCTGCTGATGAGTCATCAAGACGTTTAGATGCCTGAAAAATTATAAAAATTAATAAAATTATTGACACGTAGAGATCGTGTGTTGAAAATTGATTGATTATTGTTTTGCTTAACGTCCAGTGGAAAATATTTCATACTTCTTCACGACGAGAACCAGTTCAATTTATCAAACACAATTCAAATTAGGGGTGCGGGACGGGATACAAAGGGAAACCGATTTTGACTGCCCCTGTAAAAGGGTGGATGGGTGTTTAGGCTCAGATAATTTAGCCTACTCTTTTTCGAAAACTAAATAAGGGGTCAGCGTACAGGGAGTGTGGCAATGTACAAACGCGTTACCAACTACCCCCCCCCCCCCCCCCCCCCCCACACACACACACAACCCCCACCTTTATCCGCCACCTGGGAACGCGATAGACAGCTCTATGGTTTGAGCTTCCTTGACCCATCAGAGGCCGCCGTTGAAAATTGATGCCAAGACCAAAGTAACAAGATAAAGAACAAAATATTTTATGGTAAAACTGTTTAGTCTGGTTGCCATGAAAATCAATTGTTAACTTTCCAAACAATAAGCAAGCATCGTGGCCATTTACATTGTCATTTCAAAATTATTCTAAGACTTAAAATGTTAACAAAATTATTCTTTTGAAACCTTTATCACCAGGAATACTAGTACGAAAACACCTTCTGACACTGTCGCCTCTAGATTGTTCGCTGGCAAGTATAATTTATCAACAGAACTTTTATATTTATACTTCAGAAATCTATATGAGAATAAACCATCGACAGTTTGGTGAAAACTGAACATTATTCATCTGGAATTAGTATATTGTTATGCTTCATAGTTTGTTGGATTTTCTCCGAAGGTTGATCGTTAGATTTTTTTCAGATAACATACATGTATCAATATCTCCCCCAAAACTGCTGTAATGACAATTAAGTTCCCGTTATACTGATCAATTGACTTTGTAGAAACAATTGAATTTATGAGATCAAATGAGATATTAATTTGCCTTTCTCTGTAATGATGTACTTTTATTTGCCACAATACATATTCCTTTGATTCTAATTTTGATGCACTTTATATGAATATTTCAAAAACTACGTTTCTTACGTAATTCTGATTGATAATTTAAGTTCGGGTCATTTAAAATAATCTTCCTGTTATAAAAACGGATTGTATATATGGAATTTTAGCGAATCTACGGAATTACTTTGGTTCATAAATCACCAAGTTGATTTGGATACTCAATAAATTGATAGATAGATATCATGCACGTGGTTTTCTTAGGATCTGGATTGTTGTGAAGTTTGGTAATATTTTTGTCACAAGCATACCTGAACGCAATCCAAAAATGTGTATTGTACTTAACAGAGCTATGGTAGTTTGTATTTGAGGTGTTTCGTTTGATGCAAGGTACATTTGTAATTATTTTTATAATATTAAAACAACATTTTGACTGATTCATATATTTTCCTTAATTAAGGTATATTTCTGTTTACCTCATATTAAAATTATATGTATTAATCTCCTGTTTCGTCCGTCATTCAAATACAGAATCCAAATTTTTATTTGAAACGACATTGACATTATACAGAGTTGAATGAAAAATTCAATGGACTAACTGTGACAGTATAGATAATTAATGGGATAACAGGAAAAGGACAACATTTACAAAAAAATAATTTTCTTTGCCCTCTCAACAGCTCTCCAATAGAAATCACCTTATAAGAACACAAAACACAAACATAAAAATGAACATAGAGGTAAGATATACTGACACTTGATAATGGGGTAAAACCAGTGTTGCTGTAATAAACACTCAATGAGGTGGGCACTAGAAAAGTATAATTGGACTGGTGGACGGTAAAGCAGATTTTAAAAAAATTCATTGTTTCGCTGTAAAACTACATAAGATTGCTGGTCGAATACTGCAATCCCACTTACGATTACAGTGGAATCAGTTTTAACGATCTTGTTGACTCTTCAATCATTTATGAACTTGGCAGACGGTACTGTGAACAAATCAAAGTTCTCATAAACATTAACAACTTTTTCAATGTCTAGCGATAGCTTCATCACATACAGATTAACGTAGATTTAAATCGTCAGAATTGCATGAGTGATAAATGAAGTGGGTGTTTTTTAAGGCATATAGTCATAAACATGCTAAAACATCATTATTTTCAGATTTCAGTTTACACTGAAATACCTTGTTAACATACTCCTTACTTCAGTAAAATCGACTTCCAAATGTCCAGATTATATGTATAAATTAACCTTATTCATATTTATTAAGTATATATTAAAATACCTTTCACATTCATCAACTGCAATCTGAAATATTGAAGGGAGATAAATTGTCTCTGATAATGTCGTTTCACACTATTATATTATTATGTATCACGACAAAATCAAATATACAATCTACAATGTCAATTTTGATGCTCTATAAATGAATATTTCAACAGATTATGTATTCCCAGTAGTCGAAAACCGATACTTACCAAATGTAGAGCCCGTTGAAATGACAGAATGACTAATTCCTCAATTTTTTAATGTCATTAAAATTTGGAATTTAAATATCTTGATGGATAAAACCGAGTTTCTTAAATATGCAAAAGACATTTATCCAAAAGAGCTACATTTTAACAAGGCTTATACGAATATTTTATGAGTTTACTTTTTAGATCTTATCATAAATATCGAAAATTGAGAGATATATATACTACGGCAATGGACATTTGCGCTATTTGACAGGACAAAAGCGCCAAAAATAATGAACATTTGTGCCAATTTTACCTTTACCTGTAAAACCGTTAGCCAGACAGTCTGTTTTCCCCTTCTCACCAAGGAGAGAGATAAACTTAATTAACTCAACAAATTTAAAACATAATGTTCAGAACCAAAAACCCTAAAAAAAGCCAAAGGCAATCAAAGTTGATAAGTTTTCATAAATTCGTTTCAAAAAGTTTTTTTTTATTTCAATACTATATTCAATAAGAAAATTTTATTTTCATTCTAACCATTTGTTTTATTTCAGCATTTTTGTATCATATTTCTGTCAAATTATTTGGCCGCAAATGGGTATTTTTAAAACTGGCACTTATGTCCATTTTCGAGTGGCAAAAATGTTATGATAAAAGGTCGACTTTAATTTTCCAATAGCTAACTTTCTTGACGGAAACCTGCCTGTTGTACCATCATGTGGTATATACATATCACAGCTTGTACTCTTTACACGAATTTGCTCAAGGTTAGAAGATTTTAACGAGCGAAACCATACGATTGCTAAAACACTTCTATTACAGGGTTATAGATTTCACAAGCTGCTTAATGCTTTTAAAAAGTTTTATAATAGCTATCAACATCTTTAGCTAAATACCCGTTCTAGAAAATCATTTAGCATGAATGCGTTTTTCAATAATAGTTTCTAATATTGTGAATAAATGTGAAAGTCTCGCCACTAACTCAAAACAACTTGGAAGTTAATTAAGATATATTCACAGTAAGGGCTGCAAATATGAATTTTTCAGAAATTTTGTTAAAATTGCTCTTTCTCCCAATGAGCCGAAGACTTTAGATTATTACTGGCTTCTCGCGAATATTGCCGATTTCTACTGTGACGAGATAGCATTCAACCCTTTATGGGAGTGTTTTTTTTAATAAAGATTTTTTAATAAAATATCCGACCTGCAGCTATGACAGCCTTAGCTAGTTTCACAGTTAAAACTAGAATGCACATTCTGACCCTGCTATCTAAATTATGTACCGTCCCACCAACTTTTGCAGTTCCAGTAAGCAGTCACCTTGTATGTAACTATACCGTATTGGCTTTATAGTATGTTTTATACACCAGAGTGTCAGGGTAGATAAGGGTTTTTTTTTTTACCCATAAAACTTGTTTAACCCCACTAATGTTCAGTGTCTGTAATAAGTCAGACTATCCTGACTCTATGTTGTGCTTATGTTTGTGTTTTGTGCTCTTTTATGTTAGTTTTGTCCGTGGTTCTTTCTCTTTGGTAGAGTTGATTGATTGGTATATCATTGTTGACCTTTCCTGTTATCCATTTTGTTGTTTATCAATGAAATACATATGAAATATTAATTATATGCAGTTATACAGAAAAGGTGTTCTACTGATTATCCAGTTTAGTTGTCTACGGTCTCTTGACGATGAAATTTCTATCAAATTTATAATGATCTATTACGGTTTAAAGATTTTAACAGATATTGTAATAGTCGAATGTCTAAATTTCTTATCCTGGTAATAGTAATTTAGCAACATTTTCGCCTTATTCCTTTTAACTGTTTAGTATGTTCATCTAAGTTATTGAATTTATAGCAATTCCTTCAGACATTTTCTAGGAGATGCTTAGAAAGATATAGGGTGTAATAATGCTAGATGGTAAGAAGAAAATGGTGTCATAACTCATGGAAACTGTAGCCTAGTATGATGTTCTCAGTGGTAGATCGATGCCTTTAAGTGGTATCAATGATCGCAGAAAATTGTCCAGATTATAAATCTTTCATTCTGATGACCATCATAGATCAAATCTTTATGAAGATGCTTGGAGGTCTAACAGAAGCCATTCGGATATTGGTTTGGATGGGTAATTATTGGGTTAATATTTCGATAATCTTTTGCCTTATCAAACAATCTATAGGGTTAATGTTAGGACAAGTAGATGAATATATGGGTAATTTTAGATTAGATGTTATTGATAAAAGTGCTACTGTCTTAGTACCTATTAGTTATATTTTATGGGGTCAACCAGAAATATTGTCTAACAGGTCTGGTGATTTATTCCTTTTTATTACATCATAAGTAAGATTTCAGTTGAAATATTTCTCTGATGACGCCTAAGTTATGATGAAATAATAGACATTAATAAAAAAACATATTTCCCGTTACTGAAAGAAAGAAGACAGTTACGTATTTTACAGAAAGGGCTATATATTTTAATTTGGGGGATCATTTCTTTTCCATATTTCATTTAATTATTTCAATTTAAATATTATAATTCACATTGTCTAAAGGTTTATTTTTAAACTTTTAAAATCCGTTAGAGTAATTCAATTACTGCCGACCATGAAATTTATACCCAATATTTTACACTGTTTTAAAATTAAAAAAAAAAAAAATTAAAAGTGTATTTCTGTCCTCAGATGGCTTTACGTACATTTTTCATTTAATATGCTCTGTTGTGTTTTGTGGTTTAATGCTTTCCATATGGAAGTTAAGTTATAAACCATAACACGGTAGAGCATATTAAAATAAGAACATTCCCACTCTTTCGGCCCCGGTCATTTATGATGAGATAAAGAATTATTAGTTTAAACTCTTTCATTTATATTGGGAAATAAGTTACACCAACTTAGGCAAATCCCTCTCCACTTGGCGGGTCAGAGAACTGTATTTTAGCCTACTGTTTTTCGACATCTACAATTACTCTCCCTTAACACGGGATACCAATTTTTCGTCTCCATCGGACGGACCATAGCATGTTTTATCGAGAAAATTCTCGCAAATGGTGTTGATAATGCAAATTATATCCCTGAAATTTTCTCCCCGAAGGGAAATCGACCCAAGGGTTCATAGTCCGATGCGCTAACCACTACGCCACGGCTCCCATCAAGATAAAAGTCTTAAAATGTGCATAAACAGTGCAACAAAAATGGAATCACACAGATATTTAGATACCACTTTATTGGTGAACTGAAGTCCTCGATGGTATCTCCATCTCAGTTGCTGGAATCAGAGATTTATTTAGATACCACGTAGTCGAAATCTTTGTGTGTTCTTCAAAGTTTTGGATTATTGCTTTGCTTTTTCATTCATGTTTCGTAAATCGACAAAATGTGAATATCATGTGCATCAAAATTGGTATCAAAGAATTCATGGTATAATCGTAGGTTGTTTGCGTTGTTCTGAAGACAATATAGAGATATAAGATTTTTAAGACGTAAGTTCGAATGAAAACGTGATAAAATCATTATAAGTATCACTAGCTCGTCGATGATAGTAAATTGCATGTAATAAAGTTTCTGTTTAATTAGATTCCAACAGAACTACTCAAGATAAATAAGTTATGACACAGATTAATATCAGCCAATAAAATTTTGTCTGCAGGCAGAAAACAATCACCGACGTTAATTTGTTAATATGAGAGAACCATATTCGGTTATTTCCATTATGAACATTAATATTTAACGGAAGTAAGGTCATTTGTCTAGTTCATTGGCATTCAACAGGGGATGCCAATTTATATTTTACCCTGATTTTATCGTGGGCCTACTTCCCAAAATGAATTACGGTGTTCCCATAAAAGCATCAATAGGTATTTGTGATTCATGATCCGCTCACTACTTTATGACATCTAGAGATATAGATAAAACATATGTAATATTTGGCTCCAGTAGATTTACTAATTTAATATTTGTAGCTCTGAAAAACATAAATTTCTTTTCTTCATTCGATAATAGCCATATATTGTGGTTAGTTATCACAGGCATCGATCATTCTAGTTAGTCCTGAAGCTTGAAACTATTGATTTAGTATAAGCTTAATATTATTGCTTTTGTAAGTCATTTTTATTTACCCGATATTAACTGTGCTTCCTGTAACTCCTGGTAGACCTTTTCATATTTATTGTTGGGGTAAAGGGGTGTGCAAGTTTTCGTGTCTGTTCCTCCGTAATCATGGTAATGGTGTATATTCAGTGTTTCAAATAACCTATTAATACACGGCCACCAATCGATCTAAGTCACAGCCAAATGCTGTGAAAGACAAACGTTAAGAGGAATTTCCGGATGTGAATTGGAGAAAATAATCTGCTTTAAATTTTGAAGCTAGTCGGACATATATGGTCCCGTGTGATGTTTTTAAAGAGTATATGAAAATTCTAAGAATGTCATCATACCCGTTAATGATTCCCCTGTCACATATTTTTACATCTGTAATATTATGTTGGCGCTACAACCTTTGACAGACAGAAGTTGAGCGGTTACAACCTTTGACAGACAGAAGTTGAGGGGTTACAACCTTTGACAGACAGAAGTTGAGGGGTTTCATGCAGAAAACCGAATTTCAAATAATGTTTTCTGGATCATTGTTTTGATTCAGAATAAAGGCTTCTATTTGCTGACCAAACATTCATTCACCTTTCATTAACCAAAGTCTTTGAATTGCCAACAAATACGGACATTTTGTGCAATGCTGAGACTTGGAGAAACTAGCTGTGATTTGGGGGAATCAATAGCTAGGACATCGTCATAAATTCAGTAGTGCATTATATTCTTTGTATTATACACTAGTCGCAAGAGTGGGAGGTATTATACACATACTGCCTTCAGTCGGGAGTGGTCTTATACACATACTGCCTCCAGTTGAGGGTGGTATTATACACATACTGCATTCAGTGGAGGGTGGTATTATACACATACTGCCTTCAGTCGAGGGTGGAATTATACACAAACTGCCTCCAGTTGAGGGAGGTATTATACATATACTGCCTTCAATCGAGGGTGGTATTATACACATACTGCCTTCAGTCGAGGGTGGTATTATATACAAACTGCCTCCAGTTGAGGGTGGTATTATACACAGACTGCCTGCAGTTGAGGGTGGTATTATACACATACTGTCTCCAGTTGAGCGTGGTAATATAAACCAAATGCCTTCAGTGGAGGGTGGTATTATACTCATACTGCCTTCAGTTGAGGGTGGTATTATACACATACTGCCTTCAGTTAAGGTCGGTATTATATACAAACTGCCTCCAGTTGAGGGTAGTATTATACACAAACTGCCTGCAGTTGAGCCTGAGGGTGGTATTATACACAAACTGCCTGCAGTTGAGGGTGGTATTATACACAAACTGCCTGCAGTTGAGGGTGGTATTATACACATACTGCCTTCAGTCGAGGGTGGTATTATACACATAATGCCTTCAGTTAAGGGTGGTATTATACACATTATGCCTTCAGTTGAGGGTGGTATTATACACATACTGCCTTCAGTTGAGGGTGGTATTATACATATACTGCCTTCAGTTAAGGGTGGTATTATACACATACTGCCTTCAGTTGAGGGTGGTATTATACTCATACTGCCTCCAGTTGAGAGTGGTATTATACACAAACTGCCTTCAGTTGAGAGTGGTATAATACACAAACGGCCTCCAGTTGAGGGTGGTATTATACACATACTGCTTCAGTTGAGGGTGGTATTATACACATAATGCCTTCAGTTGAAGGTGATATTATACACATACTGCCTCCAGTTGAGGGTGGTATTATACACATACTGCCTTCAGTTGAGGGTGGTATTATACACATACTGCCTTCAGTTGAGGGTGGTATTATACACATACTGCCTTCAGTTGAGGGTGGTATTATACACATACTGCCTTCAGTTGAGGGTGGTATTATACACATACTGCCTTCAGTTGAGGGTGGTATTATACACATACTGCCTCCAGTTGAGGGTGGTATTATACACATACTGCCTTCAGTTGAGGGTGGTATTATACACATACTGCCTTCAGTTGAGGGTGGTATTACACATAAACTGCTTCAGTTGAGGGTGGTATTATACACATAATACCTTCAGTTGAGGGTGGTATTATACACATACTGCCTTCAGTTGAGGGTGGTATTACACACAAACTGCTTCAGTTGAGGGTGGTATTATACACATACTGCCTTCAGTTGAGGGTGGTATTATACACAAACTGTCTCCAGTTGAGGGTGGTATTATACACATACCGCGTCCAGTTGAGGGTGGTATTATACACATACTGCCTTCAGTTGAGGGTGGTATTATACACATACTGCCTTCAGTTGAGGGTGGTATTACACACAAACTGCTTCAGTTGAGGGTGGTATTATACACATACTGCCTTCAGTTAAGGGTGGTATTATACACATACTGCCTTCAGTTGAGGGTGGTATTATACACATACTGCCTTCAGTTAAGGGTGGTATTATACACATACTGCCTTCAGGTGAGGGTGGTATTATACACATACTGCCTCCAGTTGAGGGTGGTATTATACACAAACTGCCTTCAGTTGAGGGTGGTATTATACACAAAATGCCTTCAGTTGAGTGTGGTATTATACACATACTGCCTCCAGTTGAGGGTTGTGTTATACACATACTGCCTTCAGTTGAGGGTGGTATTATACACATACTGCCTCCAGTTGAGGGTGGTATTATACACATACAGCCTCCAATTGAGGGTGGTATTATACACATACTGCCTTCAGTTAAGGGTGGTGTGCCAGAATACCACACAAAGGCAAAATACAATGTTCTATGAAGGGATTGCTTTCATTTTTGGTATGCTGCTTCATATTGATCAGTTTTTATTTGTAACCGATTTCCGTGTCCGTCAGACACCAACTTTTTGTTCCGCGCATAGTTTTTGGCTTCTATTGAAGGGATTAATTTCGTTTTTGGTTTAAAGCATCATATTCATTAATAGTAAGGTGTAAGCGATTTATTTGGTCTGCGGCTAAAATAACATATAGATAAATGTTGATAAGATGCTATGAATAATGCCTGTTTATTATTTTACTAAGAGGGGTATACCTAGCACGACAACCTTGCGAACTAATAGTACAGTTGTCTTTTTTTATGTTGATTATCATTGATGTACCACATATAGTTGCTAAGAAATAGATCTAAACACATTTAACCAGGTTCACTAAATCGTAAAATATAGGTAAATGTGATTTAATTATTGTTGAAACCTTTTGCACTATATATACAAGACCATTGCAGCGGTGAAATATTATTGATGTAGCACAGAGCGTTGCTCAAAATAAACCTAAAAGAAAAACTTAACTGAATCGGGACTTACGTACGAACGAAAGAACAAGGTTAAAACTATATGCCCCTTTCATTTTCATGGTCGAGTCTAGGGGAGAAAAACTTTTATACCATAAATATATAATACTCCACTGAATTTACTAATTATTGACTCCTCCAAATCACATCTAGTGCGTCCAAGCCACAACAGGTCTCACTGATTTGAATTTTTGGTCAGCAAATAGAAGCTTTTTGAATTAAAAAAAAAGACCCAGAAATCACCATTTCCCTCTGGAAAACACGAATTTACAATTCGGTCTGCGCATGAAACCCCTCAACTTATGTCTGCCAAAATTGTAGCGCCAGCATAACATGGTGTTAACGGGGTGGACAAGAAAATCTTTGAGGCGAGAAGTACATCAGCTTCTCGACTCGTGCCGGTTCATAACGAACTCGCTCCACACCCTGGCTACAAATCTGAGCCGCGTGCAATTCAAGACCGTTTCAAGGATATGCGGCGAACACTACGATTTGCTCATACGAAAGGGGATGTACACCTACGTCTGCGTGGATGGTATGTCCTGGCTGCATGACACCCAGCTCAATGGGAAGGAGGAACTGGATCAACGTAGAGGACGTCATCGACGAAGACTACGCTCACGCCCAAAACGTCTTCCTAAGCTTCAACTGTCAGATCCTCCGCGACTATCACAATTTCTACCATTCACGACTTCGTCCAGCGTTTTAAATAAATACATCATGTCTTACATACTTACCATCACCGAAGGATTGGCTTTCGACGAAAGTCTACGGTTCAGGAATACAAACATAATGCGGGTGCTCAGTTGAACAACGCTGGGGCGGAAATACGGTCAACATTGAGACGCAGGACCTGTTATTTCACCACGTCGGGAGTTATCTCTTGGCAGAAGGGCAACTTCAAAAGAACTATGGTACCATCTGTGTCGACTGAGATCTTGTGTCTTTCTTTCACAATGGGATCATGTATCTATTCCGAACTATCAGCTACAGGCTCTCCGGGCAACCGATCGAGCACACCAACGATCCGAGCGTCGCCATCACCATGCTTGGACCGTCGATCTACCAATACGACTTTTCCAAATCTCAAAGTCTCAACCAGCTGTGGTCTAAAGACTCCTCCGCCGACTCCGAGGCAGAAAACACAAGCTTCGATGTTTGCCCTTGTACATCATCGCCAAACCCTTGAATAAGGGGTCGTTTTCATTCACCATTCCCTTAAACACACATTTTCGGCTTTGCGAATGACTACGACAAGATCGTGAACGGTTTCAAACACGAGCAGTTACTCGTGCGCGATTCAGATGCCAATGCAGTGCTAGCTGAGGGTGGTCGCAGTCAACGACGTGGCAAAAATCACATTGAGCAAACTGTCTTGGGTTGTTCCACCCGTCATTCCCTAAGACAAAAACAAGATGCGCTTGTACAAGACCCTCCAGAGCAAGACCAAGATCGCCTGAGGCATTGCAATTCCTTAGCTGTTCATCAAACCGAACAGTTCAACTGGCGTCTAGCTGCCAATCGAGTGGTTTGGAGAAGCCCAAATACATCATAGTTACTTTCCAAACCAAAAAAGTAATAACCAGACCCACAATACCACCGTGTTCAATCACTGTCAATAGCGGAACATCTACGTCACCCTCAGCACCGAACGCTATCCGGCCGTGGACTTCAATGCCGGCTTCACTCAGAACCAAGTCGCCCGAGTGTGCAATGAGACCTCAGACTTCCGAAAAAAGTTCTACAACATGAAAAGTCTGTTCAGCAATAGTGGCATCAACCCTTACGACTTTATCGATATGTACCCCATCTTTGTCATCGACGTGGGGCATCAATCCGAAAGGTTGAAAGACTTTATCGTAGATGTTCAGATCCGCGCCGAATTCGAACGCAATGTCTCCACTAACACCGAGGCATTCGCCTTCGTCATCTTCGACAGAATCCTCCAGTTCGAATCTGGTGGACAAAATATGAACGTCGTCTTCTAGTCTAAATAAATGAACAAGATACTGTTTCAGCCAATCGCTAACAATACAGACCAAAAATATGTGGTTTCCTTCTTGAAACGATAGCCGCATTCTTACTCGATTCCATCCACCATTCCAGTTGAAAGAGGGAAAAGGTTATTAGATGGCCTTGGTGAATCTAGAAACCTACTATTCCATCCCTCAACATTCATGCCGACAAAAATTCCTTCCGCTACTCTCCCGACAATGGCGCCAACTGGTTTCCCGTCGCGCTGAGCTCCGGGTTGTTCGGCATCGATGACATCAACGACGACATTCAGAGCCAGTTGCGACTCAACAAGCACAAAGCTAAGATCATCATCGATGCCAACCGCGCTATACTGAGAGCTACATTCACCCTGGCCAGGCAATATCAAGTGGATTTCGATGTAGATAACAGCATCAATACCGTGTTGGGATTTCAACGCCAACAGCGACATCATCTGTGGGAGTTATGTCTATGGATCGCAACAATCGACCATCTACAGCTTCTTTCCCGCCGTCGATGAAGATCCTCCAAAAACCACAAAACTTGGTGTAGTTATCCATGACTTTAAAAACCATCAATCGCACACAAACTTACGTCACAAGTCAAAATGAGCATCCCATCGATCTCCGAGGTGAACATCTCACCATCCGCTTTCATCTTCGTGAAGTATAAATTAATGGTTTATGAAGAGTACCTTTTAAAATTGACGAAAGGTCAGGCCGATAACTATACCGGGCGGCTAAGAACGGTTGTCCGTCACCCTGCTTTCGGGCTGGTGATGAGTCCAGGGTGATAGGCTTACCTAAAACACGGTCAGCAATTCTACGAGGGACCCGGCTTTATCTTAGAACCCAACAGCCCCTTCAAGAACGTTCCTCTTCTTGATATGCTCTATAAATGAATGGGTGATGAATAAGGTATTGGATACCAGCAGACAAGCCGGATAGAAGTATTAAAAAACAACTCGATGCGAAAATTTGAAAGTACGAACGCATGCTTAAGATCTACAACCGCCTGGACAAAGCTGTGTCCGCTTGGTGGGTTTTCCGTTAGCAGCCTGGTATTGACCCTCTGGCCTGTTTAAGTACCACCGCCCTGATTGTACTCTCACTGATCTCAAAGCGCATAGATAAGAAGAAAAAACACGGTGATACCTTGTGATTGGCAGGATCCTACAAGTCCCGGATTGAGCAATCTCTCACGCTTTGGTTGGCGACGAGCATACCCATGGTACCGAGTTTGGAAAGCTCGCCACCCCTCTGAAAAACTACTATGGTTAGAAAGCGGAGTTGCGAGAACCCTTTTAGTGAAGACCTTGGTGTGCATGTGCGTAAAAAACGCCTTACCAGTACACACATATCTCCGCCATGCTCCACCATATACTCCGTTCCAGGCGTTCAATAATAATTTCTAATCCAGTTTTTGCTTGATTGGAAATTAAAACGCTCTGATTTTATTTTATTTTATTTATCAATTTTTCTATTTTATTTTATTTTTTTTTTTTTTTGTTCCTTCTGACTTACTTCCTGACAAGGTCGTAAGATAAATACTGCTGTTTGGGCTTTTTGCTCAATTTGATGCCGGTGCTTTGTCGATAAGTTCCTTTCAAAGAGTCTTTCTCTCTGTTCAGACCGGACATGCCCACATTCTAAATGGTTCTGTCCCTCCCCGAGGGCAATTATATTTTATCTAGTACTCAGAAGAGACACAGTCAGTTGCATTCTTCCCTTCAGTGTCGGGGTTTTGGTTCTGAATATATTTTCTTAATTTTCCAGAAAGTGCTTCAAATTGACCCAAATCGCCTATATACACGACCTTTGAGAGTAGTAAACTCGAACTTATTAACATTTAAGCATAATATTTGTGTTTGTTTACGTAAATATGCATTGCATACAATCGTTAACGATCAAAAGTAAGCAAATATCTAATATCAAAATATCAAAAAGGTATGGGTTAAACAGGGGAAAGTAGCCCTACTCCTTTCTTATGTCATTAGATAAGGATGTACCCAATTTGAAAACTCTTTCTGCATTATAGATCATTAGCGGTTATTACATCGCCAAGATTTTGTTTATTATACAAAAGGAGAATGTTTGTTAAACATATATATTGATATTAAAACAATGTAAAATATGCTGTAATCACAGTTTGATCAAAAGGACAGATCAGTTTGTTCAACATACAGGGGCGGGTCCAGGTGAGGGCGTAATGGGCGTACCCCCCCCCCCCCCTCTTTTCAAAAAAAAAAAACAAAAAAACTACCGTAATCTGCTTGTATTGTATTGATTATGGCAATTTATCATATTCATTAATTAAACACATACTCTAAAATATACATGCTCCAAGTCAGGAACCGTTACATTAGTGCATTTCACAATTATTTTATGTTTTTTAGCAAAAAAAGGTCCAAAAAATTTTTCGCCTCGCTCCGCTCGGCCAAACTATTATTATACGTCCCCCCTTTCAAATATCCTGGAAACGCCCCTGACATATGATACATGACATACACAAAGCAAAACACGCATGAAACTGGAGGGATCGCTATTCCATTTTATTGATATTATGTTTTAATTGTGTCAAAATATTGCCATCACATAGGATCGATTCTGGGACATTTAGCATACCAGTCCATCTCTCTATCAAACTATTTTTCACTAGTTGCAGAGTTAACATTTAAAGGGAAATAATCCAATTTACCTATAAATCACACACGTGTAACTCGTGCAATGATATTTAGATACGGGACGTGCGGCAAATTCGTGTCAAGATTTTACAAAACCGGCGGAGATTTCGGGTCGGGATTTTTTTACACTCTGGAGAATTACGGTCAGGATTGTTTAAATTTCTGCAGAATTTTACTAAGCACTGAGGAGAATCCAGGTTGACTTTAAATGCATAAATATGTCTCATCATTATAACTGCATTTAATCCCCCCCCCCCTCCCCCGGGAGCTAAATCTGCTTTTGGTGACGTGAAACAACTGTAAACTGTGTATAATTAAACTGGATGGCACTGCAGATACGCCCCAAGAAGAACTTGTGCCATAAATACCAAGAAATGAATTACTCTACCCCGAAAAAACCTAAGGTAAATTTATCAACCCCCCCCCTTTTTTTTAGTCGCAATTGTTGGGAGATTTTTAGGAGAACCAGTCAGTTGTTTTTTTGGGAGGTATCTTTTTCTCCGCAACAATATTTTTAGCTAAGCAGTATTATTTTGAAAAAAAATTTAAATCTGGAGGATTCTTGGATATATACCTATATTTCATGTATGTATGATGTCATGACATTAAAATAATTTCAGGGGTCATGACGGATTCTAGAAAATTCTATAATTGGGAGAATTTGAATTTATATACGGTGCATGTATAAAAAGCGCATTTAGAACAACAAAAAACCAAAAAGACAGTTTATATCGATGAGTGCAGATTGTTAAATGTGATGCATGAGATGATAGTCTTTATATATTCGGAACCATATATATTGTTCATCTGTATAGCCAACCGCATGAAGCGTTTTTCCGACAAATAAATGAATTTGTAAAAAAATTCATTGCAGCTATGCATACGTTTGTTGGAGATTTTGATATGGGTAACATTATTTGAGCAAAATTTTATCCCGATCATTAAAGGGGGTAAAATTTAAGCAAATAATGTTACCCACGTTAAAATCGAATACAATTTTGAACGTTCGGCTGCCACGAATTATTTCGATTCTAATATGGCTAAAATGGAACTTTGGTAAACGATGCCGGGATATAACTTGTAAAAATGAAATATCATACGGTATATAACTTTTGAAAGGGTACTTCTAAAACAAGAACGAAACAGAAACGAAACACTGCGAAACGAAACGAAACTAAACGAAACACATCGAAACGAAACGAAATATAGCAAAACAAAACGAAACAGATTGAAATAATATACTATATGCTTTTTGGAATAAAATATTTGATAAAATATAAAGCACGACTAACCAAGTATTTAAATAGTACTATTTAAATCCTTCGACTAACAAAGTGTTAATTAAAAAATCGGGAGATGCGCGGATTTTGTGATGATTATAACGTCAAGATTGGTTGATCAGTATCCATAATCAAAAATTAAAGACATTAAGTTTTGCAACATTGTCAGAAGCGGGAGCGTGAAAACGATGAAAGGTGAAAATTCTTATCTTAACAAGAGACTGGCTAATTTTAGACTGTGTATCGCGATACGAAACATTTATTGAATATTGACTTTTGTATTGTTCTGTCTACTTTGTCTATATGTGTATTGTAACATGCCCCCCTGTGGGCCCATTCTTATGGAAATAAAAGTATTATAATTCTTTATAGTACAATAAACCAGACATCAGCTAATCTATTCCTTGGTAGGCTGGGTTGCGTACAAAATTTTAACAAAGCAAACTATTAAAACAATTTAATACACTGATTTTTCATGAACTGAAATTTGATATGAAGCATCTAACCACGAGTCTCGAGTGTCCTGTAGGTCTGACACTTAACATGACGATCGTACCAATTTCTATCATATATAACAAAATCTGCTCTGAACTATGTCATCAACAAGCCACTTTCATTACTCATCCTGAATAATAAGATCTATATCATGGTCTGTTTTTTTAGTCTGATAATTTTTCGCTCACTCTTTGGTTATTTTCGAATGTAAATATACGGACTATTCTGCTCTCAACACTTTTCGATCTTTCCTCGAAAAATTCATTTATTGTGCAACAAAGTTGGTATCAATGAATATTTGAACAGCTTGAAAGTTTAAAAATAGCACCCGGATTGGGATTTGTATTAAGATATTGACGAAATATTAAAATTGGCCTTTTGAGCCGACTCGGTTTTATAATTATTATAAAAAAAATCAGGTTTTTACACATATAAAAAGAGGATACTCATGTCACAGGAAAACTCCTGCAAGATATCAAATTGTATATCATTCCTTGCTGTTGGTAAAGTAAAGTCCTCTGCGGATCCTTCGGTTTCCTTTACCCATAAAATGTTGCTTATGTAATACAATTGAAAGAAATTAACAAAATTACACAAGATTTGTAAAACTTCAGATCGGCATATGATAGACCCTATCTCAATTCTAAAGATTTTCATTATAAAGGTATACATACTTCAATCATTTTTTTTTATTTTACAACTGAATATATAATTTATTAGTAATTGCACTTAAAGTTGCGTAAAACCCATAAAAAAGGAGGAATATTGCGTGAAAACTTTCTATAAAACTATAAATATACTTAAAAAACATATTTCCTCGTCTCCCAAAACAAATTCAAAAATATATATTGCAAATCTTTAAATTTATGTACACTGAGTAGAACTAAATAGGATTGAATAATTTATTTATAATTATTAAGACTAAGTTCGTGTGTCGAACTATTCAAAACCCCTGTCCCGGAAATTAACGGGTTCTGCATGTTCTGTGGAAATTGAAATGGATATTTTAATTAATTGATAATTAATGATGATTACAACGGGTATTGAAGAAGGCTTTAAAGAAATGGAACATGTAATATCTAGCCAACTAAGACCTCTTTCTGCCACATTGGCGCGCGCCCGGTGAAATATGAACAAGCTACTAGTTGTTTCCTGTAGAAAATATCACGGGCCGCTTTGGTTTGATTTTTTTTGCTTTGCTTTCTTTATTTTGATTTGTTAATGTTTTAAATTGTAAACATTTTTTTATCGGAAGCAACGGTATCATGTGCTCACTTGACGCTACTCTACTAAAAGCCAATTCGTAGAAACTGAACATGCTAATTAGGCCTAAACATTTTGTTAAAGATGCATAACGTTTTGTTCACGACGTGGTAAGAACATTTGATTTTTAATGGGAGTGGGATCAAGCCTAGAGAATGTATGTTAAAAAATGAAGTGAAAAAGACAGGTCGATTAGATATCACATACAACAAAATAAAGTAGAATTAAGAAAATATGATTGGATCGAATATACTGAGCTTCCTTTCCCAATATTAAAACATTTTTTTCCCCTGAAATTTTATTTTATTAATTTCATCAATCGTAAATATTTCGGCTATATTCTAAGTAGAAATGCAGCGTTATAAAGTATTTTATCTAATGAATCGAAATTCATTTAGAATTTCTTTTTCTTTTTTCTTTTTGTTTCGTTCTGTTTCATTTTTGTTTCCTTTCGTTTCGTTTTGTTTCCTTTCGTTTCGTTGTTTTTCGTTTCGTTTCTATTTCGTTTCTTATTTTAGAAGTACCCCTTTTGAAAACCATAATAAAACCATAAAACCTCGGAGGAGGGGGTGCGTAACTCAGTGATATTTACTAAAAGAGGACGTGCGGCAAATTCGGGTCAAGATTTCACAAAACCGGTGGAGATTTCGAGTTTCAAGTTTCAAGTTTTTATTTTCTCAAAGACCCCAACAGGGGTATGTGAACAATAACACGAATACTATATAAGTATTCATAATATAACAAAATAACAAAGTAACAAAGTAATGCAGTGAATATTATAAACATTCATTAACATATATACATTTGAAAAAGTACTGCGTTTTAATGAAGACAGTAAATTTCAAATGGACATATTAATGGTTGAAACAATATTAATTTAATTAACAACAGCTAGTACAATTTTACAAAATTTTGCAATTTTAAGAACAACATTGTAAGAGTCAGAATTAAATAACTGACAAAATTTGTCAGTATTATGGTTGGAAATAAGATTACAAGGTAATAATGATTTCCTTTCATCATTGAAAAATGTACAATCAAACAAGTAATGATATTCATCCCCTAGTTGGTTTTTATTACAAATGTCACAAATTCTGTCGTCACGTTCTATACCCCAAAAGCGACCCCTTTCAATAGGGAGTCGATGATTAAGACATCTAAAATTGCATAAGGCTTTCTTCAAGTCATCTGGTAAATTAAGTAAATAATATTCTAAACCATGATTACATTTAAAAATTCTCTAATTAAGACATTTTGGTGAGTTAAAAATAGTTGTACCCCAATTCTGCTTAAATTGATCACATAATCTCTGTTTTACAAGTTTTGATAAACATATACATTTCGGTACATTTTGTGCAATCCAATATTCAGAAAATCCACAATAATTCAAAATGTTTTCAATACATGTTATCCACTTAGAACATGTAGAATGGAAAAAATCTTTCTTATGCATATTAAACAACAATTTGTACAACATAGCAGATATCTTGTCTTATTTATTACATATGAGCCTTTTCCACATACCTATCATTCTGCTCTTTATAAATATGTCAGTAGGATATCTACCTAGTTCTCCATATAAAATACAATTAGGAGTAGATTTTTTAACACCAAGTATAATTTTGTAAAATTGTAAAAACAAAGATTCAACAGCATCATTATTCTCATAACCCCACACTTCACAACCATAAAGCAGAATTTGAGAAACCATAGTATCAAACATTTTAAGTTGGATATCAATAGGCAAACCTAAGGATCTACATTTTCTCAACATACTATACGTTGCTTTTCTACCCCCATCCAACAATTCAATTCTATTTTTGGAAAAAGATCCATTTGACATAAAAATTATACCTAAATACACAAAGTCATCTACAACATTTAAAATTTCACCATTTAAAGTAAATACAGGTTTGTCAATTATTTTACGTTTATTAAATATGACAACTTTTGCCTTTGAAACATTAATTTCTAAATTCCATGTCCTACAATACAAGTACATTGCGTTAAGAGCAGTTTGTAATTCTACCTTGGATTCAGCTAAAATAACTGTGTCATCAGCATATAACAACAAGTGTAATCTTAAATAAACAGAAATTTCATCAGTATCAAGTACAAGGTGGGTTGCATCACATACATCAGATAGACCATCATAAGCTATGGATATAAACTCTACCAGGTCATTTAAAAACTGTGAGAAAAGTATAGGATACACATTTTCGCCTTGGCAAACACCAATATTACTTTGAAAATATTCAGATAACTTTGAACCTTTCCTTACACAGGATTTAGCATTTTCATACATAGCATGTATAATAACAAACATATTTCCATCAACACAGTTTTGCAACAATTTACGCCATAATGCTATTCTATTAACAGAGTCAAATGCCTTACGGTAATCAATAAATGCACAATACAATGGTCGGGATTTTTTACACTTTGGAGAATCAGTTCCGGTCAGGATTAAAAAAAAAAAAATCTGCAGATTTTTATAAAACACTGAGGATAATTCAGGTTGACTTTTCATAATTTTAAATGTATAAATATGCAAGTTAATACATCTTCATTCGCACGTCATATTAGAATACTATATTTTATACATTAAAAATCATTTCTTCGTACAAATGCCAACTTACATTTTCTATTTTCGCAAACTTTCGGTAAATACATCTTTTCTTCAAAAAAATTATATAATCATATGAAATTCTTAATATAAGTACCTATCTATCTACATGTATAAAATATTATTAGTTAAACAAAGACGTTGTGGTGCTTTCTTACTCATTTACATGGAGCATTTGTTTAGACCTCAAGATGAAGTAAATTATAAGTTTGTTCTGATTGGTTAAAATAAAGTGAGCGCCACCATATTAATGTTAGTGGGGAGAAATTGACTGAAAAGCCTGTTAAAAATGCATTCGGGAGATGTTAAAGAGAGAAAAGAACCCGAATTTGTTGAACCTGAACCAACGACAATGACAATCAAGGTTAACTAAAGATCAATACCGCTTCATTTTCACAGACTTAGGCCTCAAAATCTGTTGTTCATAAAATGTAAACAAAAACTCTAAACCCAACTTTCGCACTCCTGAAGGGAATATTCATATATTAAACTTCAGAAATTTGTTTTTAGTCTTTTGAAAACATTGGTGAATAATTTTTTTTTTGTAATTCGTTTTCCTTGTTTATGATTGATATAATGTTTCATGCACGTGAGTTAAATTACATGTAGGTGTGCCTTGTGCCCGTCAACTTGTGGCTAAATAAAATGAGTAACCCAGTCCGAATTTCCTCTCACCTTACAACCCTCCTTTATATGCCCACCTATAAGGCAGACTGGGCATATAGTTTTTTTTGGTCTGTGCTTCCACCGTCCGTACAAGGTTAAGGTTCAGGTTTAAGGTCGTTTTTTCACGAAGGAGTTATGGTACCATCATGAAACTGTACATGGATAGCTTGTGATATTAACAGCAGCATTTTGATGTGAAATGGATGCTTGGCAAGTCTCTGAGGCAATGGCATGGTAAAGTCACACAGAGTACTTGTCACTGTTTTTGCTTTTACTGAAGTCAAAGTAGACTTGTCACTGTCTTTCATTAGTTTTTGAAAAAGGCGATCTGTCTCAGGTTGTGGATTATATGGTGTGTAAGTCTTTTTGCCCTTTGATTTAGTCTCAAAACAGTAACTATTGTTTTTTTTTAATTGTCCATTTCATGTCACCGTTAGGCATGAATATAAAGTCAGTCTTCATCGAACGTGCACTGTGAGTGTCCCATGAACCACAATCATCTGCATAATAACTTGCTTGAGAATTTTGTTTACGCAGAATTTTTTCACTGTTGTCCATTAAACAAAACACATTGTCTTTATAACCATGTGGTATGGTCTCAACAATTTCGAGCTGGTGGTCTAAAAATGTAGTAAGTAACCCTTCTGCATTTATATTTACACCGTTTATAATCATATATGTGCTTGGTTGTGATACATGTGAATCATCAACTGAGTTTCAAGTGGTTGAAACTTCTGGGTCGACATGTTCAGTAGGCTCGGTAAAATGGGAAATGTCTATTTCAATGGTCTCATTTGCAACCGGCACTTTTTTTGTCTGTTTTGGTGGTTTAACAGTGACTGTTACTGTTGAAATAGTAACTGGTGAAATCGATCGAAAGGTTTGAGGCTTTGTTGGCTTGACAATTAGTGGAACAAAATAGTTTGGTGTCCATGTTTTTTTTTGGGGTCATAGTGTCCTTTACGAGTCCACGTGATTGTTATTTTTGTGTCGTTATTCTGACAGAACCTCAGAACTGTTGTGAAGTTTAGTGATTTGAACGAGAAATCTTCTTGGCCATTCATTGGTGGATAAACTTATTTTATTGGTATACCAATAACTTGCGATAGAGCGAGAAGTGTCCAACTGGAAGACCAACCCCAAGGACGCCACATGATTTTTTTTTTTTCAATTCAATCGTAATTCATACTAAGTATGAAGCAGTAATAGAAAGTGGAAAAGCAAACACCAGGTTTTATAGTTTTTTTCAGAATTTACTCATATTTTTTAGTGAAAACATTTGTATTTACACCCATCTTTGTCGGAATTAAAATAAAAACAAAAAACTTATAAATATATCTATTCCTTTTGTCTTGGTATCTCTTACATAAACATTTAACAAGATGACCACACTCTAACTTATTAGTTGGTGCACATCAAAGTTGTACACCTATGGCAAAATTATTTGTCCTTTTAATCATTGTAAATAAGAACAACACATTTAATTATAAAATATTAAGCATTAATCTTTTCGATACAATTGTTAATTACTTAAAATAAAAAGGTTATGATTGTTTAATCAGTTGTTATGTTATATGGCATGTGTCAATCAGTTCACTGATTTTCGGCATATCAAAGAAAAACCTACACGTGCATAAACAATGCTTAATTACTTGTTTATTTGTGATTATTTTTCTATAAAATTTTAAATTCATGCATTAAATATCAATCTCTAACTTAAAATGTAAAAATAATACATGTAACAGCACCCCTTCTTTTCCTTAGTGCACTAAGGACTCCTTAGCAGTGTTTAGAAGTACCGTTAGAATTCAGGTTGAAGGTAATTTTCATGAAGTACTGAGAGACAGTATTTCATCTAACCTATCATTAGGGACTGCAAAGTCTACACTATACAAATGTTATTCTATTTACTAAATATTTACATCATTGGCGGGTCATGTAGTGTCCATTGGACACATATATAGTAATATCACAAAAATGGACTTGTTTTATTTGGATATTGATATGTTGCATTGGGGTCAGACAGATGTACCTTTAAAAAGTTGGAATTTCAGCAGAACCCTGTGGTACTGTACTTCAAACACTTCTTACGCTTTTCCTGTTATTATAATGCGAATCTGACCTAGCTAGTAAGATTCCGGAATATGATTTTCTGCATATTGATATAATTTTTATTGCCCATATTTTATTTTCAAGCATCGTGTGAAGAAAACGAAACCACTCATAACTCTACCACCCAAATTACATTTTCTTGAATATAATGGTTAATTCTATATTTGTATCATCCTTTCTCAAAAGGAATATAATTCCTCACGTAGTGGTGAATAAAAGTTATCTTGATGTGAACTTTTCTAAGTGTTTTATCACAAAAATGTAATTAAAGGGACCTCGGTGGCCGAGTGGTCTAGGTATTTCGTCATGAATACTAATGATCACTATCTATATAGCCTGTCAACACTGAGGTTGTGAGTTCGAATCTCACCTGTGGCGGAGTGTGTTCAACTCCAATCTTAATTGACAAGGATTGCCAATATTCCTACCGAAGGTTGGTGGTTCTCTATGGGTACTCAGGCTTCCTCCACCAATAAAAACTGGTTGCCGCAAAATAGCCAAGTGTGCTGAAAATGACATAAACCCCAACTAAACAAACACTCCGAATTAAAAGGGGTAAAATGTGTAACCCAAACAAGATAACATTTTGCAATCAGTTAAATTTTTGCCTATTAAGAATAAATATAATAAGAAATATTGATTAAAATTGCAAAGATTATTTTTCTTTGACATAAAGTTACATATTTATTCAATCAGTTTGTTGATTGTGTATGTATTTAAATATTACATATATTCTGTATATAAAGCAGAATGTTAATAACACGGCCACCAATCGTTCTAAGTCACAGCCAAATGCTGTGAAAGAAAAACTTTTGGAGGAATTTCCGGTTGTGACTTGGAGGAAACCATTTACGTGACCTTTTGCAGGTAGGTCATACATTTATGGTCCTGTATGAGGTTTTTAAAGAGAATATGAAAATTTTAAAGTCAAGTATGAGGTTTTTAAAGAGATTATGAAAATTCTAAAAATTTCATCATACCCTTTAATAATTTCCCTATCACATATTTTTGGAGAACTGCTGAATTTTAGAATATGTTGACCAATAAGTAGAAGGACCTTGATGCAAAAAAAATTAATTTGGTCCCTACCTTTACATGGCTTAACAGACTTCATAATGTATGAAATGATAGGGAAAAGCGACTTATCTCTTTGAGGTACATCAATAAAAACGGCTTTGATGCCAGGTGAGAGATACAGGCTCAGCCTTCTGAGCCTCTAGTATAAAGTATTATTGATGTTGAAAAATTTGTTCACAGAGAGTAATAAATAGTAATAGAAAAAAATTATACTTATGGGACTTTAACTTTTTCTGCATTAGACGCTGTAGGAACACTTTGTCAGCGCAACTCCTATGAGACCGCTGATCAGATTTCGGATAATTTTGTAGGACTGTTAGTCACCATATGTACTTGATCCTATTGCACCGCCATTTTTATTTGACAAATTTTAAGGGAGTTACACAATGTATGGTACTTTAACTTTTTTCTGCATTCAAAACTATAGGAACATTTTTCAGCACAACTCCTCTGAGATCGCTGATGGGATTTCATTTAAATTTTGTAGGACTGTTAGTCACCATATGTACTTGATCCTGTCACACCACCATTTTGATTTGACAAATTTTATGATCAGAATTCGTTCAAATTTTGTAGGATTGTTAGTCACTACATGTACTTGATCATATCCCACCGCAATTTTGATTCTACAAATTTTACTGGACTTTAATGTTTTTGTGCATATGACACTACTGGAACTTTGTGCACACAAATTTATTTGAATAGTACTGCAATCTTTTTTATTATCTGTTGACATCCGTACTCTCCCATCATTTCAATAATACACATTTTGTATATCTTGTGGGGCTTCGACTTTTCTCTATGGGGGGGGGGGGGGCATATATGGCTACGTGTAGCAATCTTGTTTTTAGTTGCCTCCTTTCCTCCAATATTTTTGTCCTTAATTGTTAATTAATTTGGAAAAAGATGATCTTCCAATCAAGTCTGTTGAATTGGATTTGCGTTAATTAAAACATGGTAAATCATTGTTATCACTTACATCTGTCATTAATAGAAACCCAAACCCTGCAAGTACACTGTAAAATGTATGTAACAAAATAAACTACCATCCTGTGATAACTGAAACATTTTTGAAAATTTAAAGAAAAAAATCCTGGAAAAAGCCTTATTATTAGCAAAGTGAGCTATTCTTATCACTTGGCGTCAGTCATCGTCTGTTAACTTTTACAAAAATCTTCTACGCTGAAACTTCTGGCCAAATGAAACCAAACTTGGCCACAAGCATCATTAGGGTATCTAATTTAAAAATTCTGTCCGATGACCCGCCTGCCAACCAACATGGCCAACATGGCTAAAAATAGAACATAGGGGTAAACTACAGTTTTTGTCTTATATCTGAAAAACTAAAGCATTTAGAGCAAAACTGACGGGGTAAAAATGTTAATTTGGTCAAGATCCACCTGCCATGAAATTTTCGGATGAATCGGTCAACCCTTTGTTGGGTTATTACCCCTGAATTGTTAATTTTACGGAAATTTTGCAGTTTTAAGTTATTATCTTGAATATTATTATCAATAAAGACAAACTGTAAATAGCAAAAATATTCAACAAAGTAAGATCTACTGACCAAATCATTATTTGACCCCTTATATGAGTTTTTGCTCTTTAAGGACAGCATCCAGCGTAAACTTTCCTTTCAAGATCTTCTCCTCTGAAAGCACTGGGCCAATTGAGATCAAAGTTTGGTGGAATGGTCCTTGGGTGGCCCCCTTCCAAAATTATGTCCCGACTTCCAACCAACATGGCAAATAGAAAAAAAGGGATGGGGTGAATTTCAAAAATTTAGCAACTACAAGGCCAATTAGAACCAAAGTTTGCAGTAATGGTCCTTAGCAGGTTCTCTTTCAGAAATATGTCTGATGACCCGGATTGTTAACCAAGATGGTGGCCACAGCCAAAATTAGTTTAACATAGGGCCCTATGGGAAAATTCATTGAAAAATCTTGTCTGAAACCACTTGAACGATTGGAACCAGACATGGCAGTAATGGTCCTTAGGAAGTCTTTTTTCAGAAATGTGTCCGATTTCATGGACTGTGAAACAAGATGGCCGCCACAGCCGAACTTAGTTTAACAAACATGTAGGACCCTATAGGAAATTCACTCGAAAATCTTCTCGTCTGAAACTGCTGAGCCAATTGGAACTAAAGTTGGCAGCATTGGTCCTTAGATGGTCCTCTTTCAGAAAGATGTTTGATCACCCGGATTGTAACCAAGATGGCCGCCACGGCTGAACTTAGTTAAATATAGGACCCTATAGGAAAATTCATTTAAAAATCCTCTTGTCTGAAACCGCTCAGCCAGTTGGAACAAGACTTCGCAGAAATGGTCCTTAGATGGCTCTCTTTTAGAAAAATGTCCAATGACCTGGATTGTCAACCAAGATGACTGCATTTATTAATTAACACTTTTCCCTCACGTGTGCCACCTCATTTGTATTAGCCTTCCTTTAAAGGGCCTATTATCTTCATTCAAAAAATCACTATTCTTTGTGACACAGAATTTCTGGTTTTGTTTATAGTGATTTCATTGTGTAGTGTAATTAGCTAATTGCTTTTTTCCTCCATACAGAGCTAAAAGTTGTTATTTGTATATCAACAGATTCAAAGTATAAAACAATAATGGTTTGATAGATTTATCTGAATGAACTTTATTGAAAACAAAGAAGAATAAAGACATGTAAACATATTGATGTTGCATCCAAATTTGTTCCTTCAATTCTGTTTTGATAACAATACAGTATTCAATGGTTCATTTAACATTCCGGGTCAAGAAATTCTACAGCAGTAAACTTGATACTACTGTGTCAGCATAGAATTTTTTTGTGTGTACCTGATCAGAATTTAAACTTATATTTAGCAAATGTATTTTCATGATTGTTCACTTTACATATTTGGACTGTTTTTATTTTTTTATTTTTAGGAAAAAATGATGCAAGAAGAAGCAAAGTTAAAAGCGAAATATCCCAATGTTAAACCTGGTGGTCCTTCAGCACTTCTGGCAAAACGACTTCAGCGAGGGGTATGTGATTTTATTTTTTAAAGAATGCAAAAACCTTATTTAAAACAATGCTTCATTGTAAAGCTGTAATAATTTTCAGTTACATGTATATGAGAAATCCTGAAATTCACATTGGCATCAAATTTCAAAGATTATTTGAAAGATGTTAGATTGCAAGAATACCAGGTTTTCTTGTTTTGTTATTTTGTATAAATATCACATTATGAAATTTACAGTTGACATAGGTGTGAAAATAATTTCTGCAAAAAGTCACCTGAGTGACCTACATATGCTAAAGATGTAAGATTTGGTTACTCATCTGTGAAATATTTTACTACGAGAAGGCATTACATCAGACAGCTGAACGGAAAATGGTAAAGAGCAGTCAGTACATAATAAAACAAACCTTTTATGGTAAAGGCTGATATCAATCTCCACCAATAAAATTTAACTTCGGCATGAGTTGTCATTTTGCAATTATTTTTTGCTCGATAATAAATTAAATTTCTACCGTCGATATACATCAGAATACCTTTTATAAAGAATACTCAGTTATAAATTGTATTATCGTCTTCTTTATATACCTGGGGAATAATGTTTATTGTTTTAGTTTTCTTATGATATCAAATGTTGGTCAGCTATATATACATGTAGCAGTATACAAGTATAGGGTCCATTCTCTGGGTCAGTTCACTTGACTCTGTCCTACAAATAATATAAAGTGTGTACATATTATCAGATTTTCTGCAAACGTATATCGTAAAATATCAGCCACGAGACACAATGTGAAGCTTTTTCGGCGAGTGAGCGTAGCGAACGAGCCAAAAAGCTTCATATTGTGTCGAACGGCTTATATTTTACAATATTTGTTTGAAGAAAACTTGATGATAAATTTATCGTATTGTTAAATAGCAATCTTAATGGAATTTCTTACTTTTCAATGGGCATCCGCCTATAACCGGATGTTTTCCTGATATATTCGGGTCAACGTTGGGTCAAACATTATGACGTCGCTGATATATTCGGGTCAGCTCATATTAGGGTCGGGTCAACTCTTTACGACGTCACAGTGCCAAAATACGGGAAATTGTGAAGGCCTCAGCAGGTCGATATACATTGTAGGCATGGGGAAATACGATAAGTCCATTTATCCTGTATTTAACATAGACAGTGTAATTGCTTTTAACTACTGATGATTCTCTGGTTTCTCCGCCAATAAAAACTGGCTGCCAACATATAGCCTTTTTTGCAGAAAATAGGGCAAAGACACCTGGAAGAACAAATATCAGGGAAAAAGACTCATGTAATAGTGCAAACATTGTTTATGGTGAATGGAAAAGGATTGCAATATGCATATATGTTTGAAAATTGTTCTCAAAATAGACTTCTTTATTAGTCATTAAAAACTATGGTTGTGAATATAATAGTTTGATTAAATGTTTCTCAGACAGATTTTAGTATAAATTAATTTGTCTGAGATAAAATAGGCATGAGCAATGCATTTGCTTGCACCTGAAATATACTTTAATATGTGAGGTGTTAAAGATTTACATTGTATCAATAACAAAAAGTGTTTATTTTTTTCAGCAAAAATATTTTGATTCTGGTGATTATAATATGGCAAAAGCCAAGATGAATAATCCTAAAACACCTTTAGCCCCAACAGAAAAGATGATGTTACAAGAGTCAATAGGCGATGCCATTCCTACACCAGAAGATTTACCTCCAAGGAAACCCTCAATCATACAGAGCAAGCTAGCTGATGGAACTTTCTCATAGACTAATTAATTATACAGAATCGTTTCAGGGAAGCCATTATGCTGGTAGATTTTGTGTCATGTGTTTGGCATACAGAAAATGTTTTTCTGCACACATGTATGTGTAATTAGTCAAACCCCCTCTGTTCTGATTGACTAAGGAAATAGAATATAACCATGTGGTGTATGTTTTACTTTTTGGAGGTGCACATTGATCTAAGAAATGTACTTCATCACCAACTATGACAGTGATAAAAAACAATACTTGAATTTGTTATAAATTTATATTTTTGTAGCTTATACCTTAAAATTATGGCAACAGTATTTACTGATAATACTTGTATAGTTTTGAATTTGAATTAATGGGATATGAAAAAATGTGTTATACAAAATTATTTAATCTATTTTAATTTGTTAACTTCTAGTATTGTAAAATCAAAAAAGGATTTTATTTTAAGAGAATTTAAATTTATAACTCCAGGGGTTTATCCAGGGTTATTAGGAAGGGTTGTTTTTGGCCTATTTTGGGAAAAATTTTGGTCAATTGGGAACAAAAATTAGAGGTATAAGTTAACATTTTTGGGAATTCTGCATGATTTTAAAATAATTTCCATTGGGAATGGGTCCTTTTACCGGACCCAGCTGAATGGTAGAAAAATCCATGAACTCATTTGAAATATTTAAAACAAAGCATGCATAAAGTTTGATATATACATGTGTGGATAAAAAAAATAACTTAAGTAAAAAATATAAGCCGCAGTATACAGTGTACCATTTATGACTTTATAATTTTTTCCCCAATTTTTCAGCAATTCAGTTCATATCCATATAATATTCATGGAATTGATATTTATTTCCATATCAGTATATATATGAATGATTGCCTTTATTTGTCCTAAGTGATAAGGGATACAAATCTACTACCACAGGTTATGTCCCTTGAACAGTGATAACAGTGCAATGATATATATCTTTGGTTTGCTGATATTAATAGCAACATATAGACCAGTATTGTTACATATTTTTATAGTGTAATTGCACTGAATGTTGATATTTGTTTTGTATTCCATCATTTTGGTAATTTTACTGTATTCAGATATATGAAACTCCTAATGACTATAGGGGTTAGATATCTTACAAGGAAACGTCTTCATACTTTTAATTGTATTTTCGTCTGACAATTAGATCAGATTTAGCTTTCTGCTTATAGTTTCAAAGTTTGAGATAATTTTCTTATTTTTTTTTTTCTTCAGGATTTAAAGGCTATTCTTTAGGCTTGGTATTTCAGATTCATGCAGGGAAATGACATATTTTATAATACGTAAAGCAGAACTTTTACGTCAATTTATAAATTTTCTATTTCAGTCATTTGTCATGCAAATGAAAAATTATCTTGTTATACTTTGAACATTGGTAGCTACGTGTAACAATTGATAAAGATTAAAAACTTATTTCAGAGTTACGTCCCTTTGAATTTTAGAAACAAATCACATGACAGAGTATTAGGAATAACCATTAATGTCTATGTGTACATTATATTTTGGTTCTACTTTTGTATCTATTTTTGTGTATACCTGTTACTCTCTACATTCTATATGTGAAGACAAAGTGAATACATTATTGAAGATTGTTATGAGGATTGAGTACATGTATATTAGAATAAGTATAAAATATGTGTGGTTCCAGTTTTATCTTACTATTCGAGTATGTCATGTCATGAAATTTATGTTGCTGAAGGTTGCTAGGCAATACTAAGTACTTACAGCTTTTCTTGTTAGAAATTATTCACATACTTTTCCTAAGACAAATAACTTTTACTATCAATAGGTTTTTCCATTGTAGCATGTTCATTGAATTGTAAATAAAATTTCAATAGTACTGTTTTGATTGTGATATGCTTTAAATGCAAAATTATAGTGTGCATTGTATGTGATATCAGTAGCTTTTGTTTTTGTGGGGAATAGGGGGAAGGGGTACATACTCACAATCAGTAATGCAACTTTGACATATACAAGATATTTCAATGAATATTGTTCTACACAATTTATGTCAAACTGTAGATTAATAAATACTTGTAGTTTTGGAAACAGAATACATTTAATTTTGATATTTGACAGATATTGATTTATAATTGTGATAAAACAAGTGTTAAACAGATCAACAGGTGTTATTGAAAATATCTGTAATGAAAGTTTTTCATGGAGATCTATGAAAGAAACAGGCATTTACTATGTTACACTGATTGAGTTTTCTAGACATAATGAATTTTATACATCTAATACAAATTGAATACATGTTAAATTCGTGCTGAAAAAGGCTGTATTCACACATCTCCATTTACAGAAGCACATCTACACATGTAATACATAGCATATGTATATGATAATGTGAATCAAACTTATATAGATCAATATTGGATGTAAAACATGATGTGATTTGTTAACATTTTATTGACTGAATTTTTGTTTTCTACTATGACATCATAAAGGATATCCCTACAACAACTATTGGAATTCAATGATAATGATAGACTGTAATTTTGTCGAGTCTCCAACTAATACTAATACAGCAATCACTGTTTATAGATAAAATCACTATTCCCTAGCCAGTGTTGTTTTTTGAGGTTGAGAGAGATTGAAACATATTTTTTATTGTATTATTTTATTTACACTATAAATGATTGTCAGAAGATTTTTTTTTCTGTATTTTACTATTTTTGGCTTCATATGCATTTTAGCTAATCTTTTGATCTTTCTCTTTGTTAATAGTAGATATATACCAATGTTGTATCTTTGAAAAACAATGGAAACAAATTTTCAAGTGCTTTGTATGTGTTGTAAAAAAAGGTTTTTTGAAAAGTATTTGGGCATATTTAAAAAGATTACAAGGTAAATGTTGCCAAGTTGCTAAATTTATTTTGCAGAAAATAATGTATGTGAATACTTGATAAAGAAGTGAATTGCTTTGTTAATTTGGAAGTAAATATAAATATTTGTTAAATGTTTGTTTATGTACAAAGATTGATGATGTAATTATACATATAATGTTAAAAATATCTTTCTTATTTTTCATCCAGTACCCCATCAAAACCATTATTAGTTGGTCATTATTGCAGTTCAAAGCCACACACATTCTGAAATGGGATGTCTCTTAAGGTGGTACCTAACACTACAGGGAGATAACTCTGTAAAATCAGCTAAACGTTTTAATAACGTTGTGTTGTTAATGGAATATTAAGCTTTTCAATGATCAATATTAGTGTTTGTCAAACTGCTATACAATCAGTGTAATTTTTCTGATGAATTGGTTGGTTCAAATGTTTTGAAATTTAACATTTTTGTCAATGGGTCAAAGTAAATACTTTGTCAAAATTTTATGAAAATTAAACGAGCCAAATTAATTTTAGTGAAAGTGTTGGGTACCACCTTAAGTTTTTTGTGGTACAATAATGGTGTCACTAAAGATAATTTTCTGAAGTTTGGTGTCAATTTTTATCGTGTAATCTGTTGTGAAATTTGATGTTAATAAGTTATTGGAATAAATAATTACGTCTATTCTGACTGTGAAACCTGTTCTGAAATAAGTTTTATCATTGTGTGATGGAAAAATGTCAACAAAAAAACTACACCTATAAAAATGTAGAGTGAACCCATGTCCCCTAAAATAGTAAGCAGTTCCTGCACATTATATGACACCAGTTGTGTGGTCCAAGTCAGGGTGTAGCTTCCTTTGAGGAGTGAGGAAATGCATTTAAAAATGCACCTAAATTTTTTTTAATTGTTAAAAGTGTCCAATGAAAACTTAAGATATATTTTTCTTCAGTGCTATTTTTTATAGGCCTAATGGTAATTTACATCTGAGCATTTCCTCTGGTTCCCGAATTCCTAGACCAAATGAATTGAGATATCTGTAGAATAACTGAACAAATCTTTTCCTTGTTGTGCTTAAACTTCTCCCATTTAAGAAAACGAGGGTAAAATTCTAAATATAGCTCAATTTCATTGAAATATTGCTCTAAACGTCTCCATGTGAAAGTTTACAGATTATCAATAGGTCCTGTATATCTCATTTGACCACAATCAACCAAATAAAATGAGTTATAAAATCTCAGCGATATTTTTTGCATGAAATGAAATTTTCAGGGGGCTTATATCCTCTACCTACAAATAATATACTACCAAAGTAATCAGAAAATACTGCATTACTCTCTATCCATTTTAGTTTGAATTCACTGAATGTTCATTAAATGTACAATGAATAAACATTTTCTGAAATCTATACAAAAGCTTCTTTTGAAAAATTGTTTGGATAATATTTTTAATGAGGGCATGTTTTGGATAAATTTAAATTTTACGGAAAATAATTACAAACAATTTTTTTTCCTATACTATTATATCTATAATTTCTCTTTTTATAGTTGGTGTTTCATCCGAAATTGGAATCAAATTAACCATGTCCAAAGTGCAATATTATTGAACGCGAAAGTGGTCTTAATATCACCATTATGGTTCCTTTAAAAAAACTTGATCCATGTCTTTTTTGTAAGGTTAAAGAAATATTTGTCTCACCTTTAGAAAGAGGCAAGATACATTACTGATATTAGTCACTGATAGTCGATAAATAAAAGTAAAATCGATGGATTGGATACATTATTATTTAACCAGGTCTGTTCATGTCACTAAATCTCATGGAAAAGTATTGATATGGGTTAATCAAGGAGACAACATCCTATCTCCAAAGTGAATAGAACAAAAATGGGCAGCTAAGCATCTCAGTACTTTCGTAGCAACAATGTGACCATGCGAGCCAACTGTTCAGTAGGAGCACACGATGTTGAGAAGCAATATGAGCAGTGAGAACAATAGCCTTGAGAAGGTGCGACATACTAAGAGAAGTTAATATTCTGGTGACAGTAATATGAAAACGAACAAGAAGTATACGTCTTTACTTAACTAATAAAAGTCATCTCATTGACACATATCCCACGTCCTTCTGTTTTCCTTAAATAAAAACTAAAACAAAATATAGCATTTTGCCGTACATTGGATTGAGCCGGCATTTAATAATGTATATGTCAAAAATAAACATAACATTCAAATTCAGCACATACTATATTGTAATATAAATGATACATGTACCTATTTTTAGTGTTGAAATTAAACGTCCACTGACAGGTATTTATAATACAATCAAGCGGTAACTCGGAATAAAAACAAAAAATAAATTATATTATCCCCTCATCTCATGGCCGACCAGGAAAAACCACAGACCTTATAATTTGTTCAAGGCAAAAAGTATGGAAACCTGTATCTCTTTTTCTCTTCTTTTTTTTTCTTTTCTTTTTTCTTTTTTCTCTTTTCTCTTTCTTCTTTTCTCTTCTTTCCTTTTCTCACTTTTGTCAATGCCAGTGAAACACCGATGTGAGACCTCATCGGGGAGATATATAAATACATGAAAATTTTCATAAATATAACTTTATAAACATACAAATCTACTTCTGAAAGAAGTCTTAGGTGACCACGGCTAGAATGAAGAATTTCCCTCCAAAATCAAACCGTAACATCATGAAGTAATTTCATTGGTCAACAAATCACATGATTTATTTACCTTAACTTCTATTGGCTACAACTAACCTTCATACCATATTTATAAAAAATCACTTAAAGACAACATTTTTACGCTTATACTACGAAACGCGTAAAAATATAAGTCTTTACTTAACTAATAAAAGTCATCTCATTGACACATATCCCACGTCCTTCTGTTTTCCTTAAATAAAAACTAAAACAAAATATAGCATTTTGCCGTACATTGGATTGCTAGAACCACAAAGAAAGGGCGTGATGTTAAAGGTTTAGAAATTTGGTGACTTTTAATCTATTTTCAAGTGAATGTGCTACATACCCATCCTTTGCGCTATCGCTTTTCCAGCGACCATGTCTTTTCCAACACCTTTCGTTAACATTACTATTTGCCGCTTCTGTTGCACCCCCCGCCCTTAAAGAATGTAAACCGATATTCAAATCGCCACATACTTCTCTTAATCTAGCCAACAGACATTCTCTAGTCCTTGTGTAACTTAAGGGTTTATTCTTATAAATCAAGCTACATTTACTGCGAGACCTGAATATCGGTCTAAAAAGAAACATATCTGAATCTGTCTCAATCTGTGCTAAAGTGAAATATTTTTGAAGTAGATTATATGGGCATGCAGCAGATTTACCCTTAGATATCACAATATGATCCCCTCATCTGTACTGATCTGTTTTACTCTTATCTAGATGTACTAGCAAATGATTATTTTTGAATGAGATGTCTTTACACTTTAAAGAACTAATCTCATTAAATCTTAGAAAACCTGCAAAACATAATACAATCATAGCTAAATCCCTAACTATCGACAAGTCAGAAGTTTCAGAATATTTACTACATAACTCAACAATAATTTCTGACGAAATATGTTCTTTTTTAACTCGAGGTTTATGTGGTTGTCTCTTCGCAGCCTCCAGTAAATTTTTCACGAAAGAATTTTCTGTAGGATATGGATGCCCGGAAATACCATGAGCCCATTTGATAGCATAAAATGCGGACTGAATCACGTTACTGGTAGCGTTATTGTTCAATAAACTTGTCAGATACAAAGCAAAGTGTATAGGTTGTGCTGGTATTGGTAATCCACCTTTATTTACAATAAAATGCTCCCACCGTTTAAATTCATTTACGTATTTATGTACAGTACTGTCACTTCTAGAGCCGATCAAGTATCCAGCCATACTGTTTGTAAGATGGTTAACATCATCGCACTGGAAACCGCTGTCATCGACCTCCTCTTGAAGTTTACGTTTTAATCCTATTTCTGAAAAACGATAAAACAAAACCTAATAAGAAGCAAATTTCAGTGCAATCATTTCGAACTTGTGAAACTTTGATCTAAATAATCCGTTTTTCCCCCAGTCCTGCTTTCACAATATTAGAACTGAACGTCATTTGTTCAACAAAAATATGGTGCAAATGTTCAGTTTCAGACATAATCAAAGGCCAAAATGGCGCAGAATACCATTTGGGCACTATGAGAGTCCCTTTGCTAATACTTGATCTTATCTTTTGAATACAATTACATACCAAGCTAGGTGGTGGTACAACCCAATTAATCTCGTTACCCCAGCTTTGATTGAGTGCATCAATACCTGAGGTGCCAGGACACCAGAACTTAGAATTAAACAATAAGCATTTTGCATTGTAATTTGTGGCAAATCTATCCACCGTGTGTCTGCCCCATAATTTATCTAAATATTCGAAGACTTCATCTTTAATTTCCCAGTCATCACAATCAATTTGTTTACTTATAGCGTCCGCTTTTGAATTTTGTAATCTAGGTATCCATCTAGGTATGATCACTACCCCTGAATTCGAACATACATCTGATATCTTAATACTAATAAACTGTAACTCAGGCTTTCTGCTACCTTTTGTTAAAATACTAACAACATTTTGGTTGTCTGTAAACCACAAAATAATATTACCCTGTACAGTATTCAATATAGATTGAAGTACCCTGAAAACCGCCTCAAGTTCTCTCCAAGTCGAACTTTTCAAGGCCTCTCCTTCTACCCATCTACCTGAAATCTCACTATCGTTACTCTGAACGACGTAACCACCGTAACCTCCTCCAGAGGCGTCACTGTAGACTATATACGTGTACTGCTCTACACACGAGAGCTCTCTACCATTCAATCTCATACAATTCTCTTTCCAAAATACTAACTCGTCAAACGCATTCTCATCAATCAATATCCGAGCGTCCCAACTGACTTTATCAAGTATGCAATTATACATACTTCTAGTTCTTAATCTCACTACTAGACCCATTGCACCTTGCATTGAGATAATTTGGCCTACTAGCCCTGCTAATTGTCTAGCTGTCACATCAAATTTACCTTTACTGACCCTAATCACAATATCGTCTAAAGTTAGTTTTAATTTGTTCAATCTTTCTTCCGTAACAAACACTGTACCTATATTCATATCCCAAATAAAACCCAACCATTTAACTATTCTTCTAGGACTCCAATCTGACTTATCATGTGCTATCATAAATCCAAATTTCTCTAAATCAGATTTTATCCTTGCACTTACATTCAAACAATCTAAAAAATTGCAGGACATACCTAACCCATCGTCTAAGTACATAATAATTCTAATACCGTCTTTTCTCCAATATTTGATAAGAGATTTCATCACCTTAGTAAAAATGAAACCAGCAGTACTAATACCGAATGGTAAAACTGTGAATACGTAATAACGAATTCTACCTTCTTTCTCCCAACAAAAGCCCAAATATGTTGTGTGTTCAGGGAAAATACTCAAATGGTGATACGCTGATTTCAAATCATAAGTAAATAAATAATCCCCTTTTTTCAATAAATTACTAGCCACACTTGAATCTTCATATTTGAATTTATACTTGTGTAAATGAGGATTAATATGCCTGCAGTCAAGTACCAGCCTGAATTTATTTTTATTTATTGCAACAGTAAGTGGATTGACTACAACTGGTTTATGTTCTACTTCTCTAACGCACCCTAAATTTAATAATTTTGATATTTCATTTGAAACAAAATCTACATGTTTTAAAGCTGATGCATTGTTCTTTAATTCTATAGAACTAGGATCCGTGTAAAAAGGCAATCTATAACCATGTTTCAAAATATCTAAAATATATGAGCTTGCCCCGGCTTCTTCCCAAAATTTAATTGAGCCTCTTAAATTACCGACTGGTGATTTAATGTCATCTGTACAATTTAAACGTGTATCAGTATTAACGGTGTCGAATATGTTGTCAGCAAACACAGGTAAATCAATTGATTCAAACGTATTTTTATCGCTTTTGTTTTCTGTCTCAAATAAATCTTTATTATAAAGATTATCAAAATTGATACTTATCTTTTCAACTGACTTTTGACCAGAGTAATGATCTGACCTCCAATGACCTGGTTTACCACATTCATAGCATTTTCCGGGTCGATGAGTTGGTAAATTGTCTTCACTTATCATCCTCTTAGGAGTGTCATAAGGGGTGCCTCTATATCTTGTTGGTGTTTTCTTGATTTTAATTTTCCTGGCCGCTCTTGTTTCTGCTCTTAAAATCCGTTTTTCGTCTTCAGAATCTTCAGCAAGATTATGTGTCTCGTATTCCATCACTGTTTTCCATCCGCTTTCAGACTGGTCTGCTAACTTTATTAATTTCTGCCTATGATTCATAATAGTAATACCTTCAGATATCCTCTGTTTGGCCAACGATGTGTATTCGTTTTCCGCAGGAGAATCGTTCAAAGCCGAATTTGCCTCTTTCATTTTGTTGAGCACTTTAACATTTACTTTGTGTTGTTCTTCATTCCCTTTTCGTTTAAAAGTATAATTTTCTGTATTGAGCTCCTCCATTTTAGCGATTTGTGTTTCGGAAAGCTTTCTTTGTGATTCTGTCATACTTCTCTGGAAATCCTGTAATCTCGATGTCACTATACCATCTAGATTTTCTAATAATTTATTCTGGTTGTGTGCTATCGCAGTAGCAACTTCTGTTTGGATTAGAGACTTAAACTGTGCCGGCTGATCCATGATGTGAAGTCTTAGGTGACCACGGCTAGAATGAAGAATTTCCCTCCAAAATCAAACCGTAACATCATGAAGTAATTTCATTGGTCAACAAATCACATGATTTATTTACCTTAACTTCTATTGGCTACAACTAACCTTCATACCATATTTATAAAAAATCACTTAAAGACAACATTTTTACGCTTATACTACGAAACGCGTAAAAATATAATATATATATAGTAAGCAACAATGAGTAGCAAAAGTACATTAATGTGAAGTAAGAACACAGAGAGACAGTATTTCCTTCATACTAGCCACCACTTACCACCAAAAACTACGAGAAATGACACCATTAAGCATAAAAGTGAAGGATAATCAGCAAAATAGAGATCAGAAAGTTGGTAAGATATTAATTGCAACCTGTATTCAAAATTGTTATTACACAATTATAAAGTTGGGGTATACAGAAATCCGTCTTCAATCCGCCCAGACCAGCTCTTGTGTCCTTCGATCAATCCAAAAATGGCTGTAAATTTGAGGTGGGTGAAGCTGCCCCCCCCCCCCCCCCAACTTTCCAACCATGGTATGGTCGAAATACTTGGAACCTCTAGCCTTTGTTAGTCTTCTGTTTTTTTTTTAATTTTGGGTCATTTAGATGTTTCGGAGTTCAGTGTGGCGTCCATGTCGCTGTACTAGTAAGCGTTATTGTTTAGGGGCCACTGAAACACCATATCCGGGTGCGGGATTTCTCGCTGCGTTGAAGACCCATTGGTGGCCTTAGGCTGTTTTCTGCTCTTTGCTCGGGTTGTTGTCTGACACATTCCCCGTTTCCATTCTCTATTCTATTTTATATTTTCAGTGTTTTTACTTTTTTACCGTTTACTTGTGGTTATATCACTAACTTGTTCCGATTATATCATTTTCATAATCAAACATTTTATTATCAATTCAGAAGACACCGAAAAAGTTTAATTAAGTCATAGTTCGCCTTATTAAAAGTAATTTAATAATGCACTTGTCCTGTGGAAGAAACCAAACAACCACTTGTTTAGACGCACCGCTTTAGAAGTAATTTGATTCACGGTGGTCACTGTGAATGTGGCTATGCAAATTTTGCTCTGTATACCTTATTTGGGAGGCAACCCTTGTCGGCGGGAAAAAATGTCATTGTTAATTTATGAACTAAAAAATAGAACACATCCAGCTGAGTTTGGTTTAATTAAAAACTTGTGTTTTATTTTGCTTTATTTTCATTATTTGTTGAAAAAATATCCCATATAATTGTGAGACGCCAAGTTAGTCTTGTAATGTCTCAACTTGAGTTCAGGGTTTTGAAATATGACATGTTATATATACGCCTACCTTATTTACTGCCTCATCCATTACAAGGAGTATTTCACGACAATGTATATTTGTATGTGAAAAGATTCTGATGTCCAAACTACACTATAAACAGCAATGGAAATGATGTTTCACTTCACCAAGTTTTTCCAGAGTTATGGCCCTTGTGTTTGTTTCTGTAAAATATACACCTCACCATAACAACTCCTCTGATGAAAAATTTGAAAGTCGATAATTGTGAGATCACTATGTGTAGATGTGCATGCGAGTAAGATGTTTTTCTAGAGTTTTGGGGAATAAATTTATAGCATTAATATCCTACCCATGATAGTCCGTTCGGCCTTTCCAGAGTCCCGACCAGATTACTTGCATATTAAAGTTGTATATTGTTAGATTCTCAGTAAATCTTTAGAGATGAGGCCCATATGGGGCTTGGAAATTTTGATTGTCCAGTATGCGTCTTAAAGCACCATTACAACTTCTTTTATTTCGGTATAATATTCATGAAAATTGGTTGTGTATATCCTTATTGTCCGATATGCATGTTGGTAGGATGGTCTGATAAAAAAGTTTTTTCTAGGGCGAACTGAAAGCTGGGCAATGTAAGATCCTTATAGAATTCAAACCTTACCATCTGAAATGGGAAATTATAGACATTTGAGCAACGGAAGTACAAAGGTTTACCAAAAACTTCCACCGATGGGCCCGAATGCGAGAGATAACTAAATATCACAAAAGTCGAGCTGCTGTGATAACCGGCCGCGATAAAATGATGTTTGCGAGATCGAGATTAATAAGATTACCAGAAAATGTAATCCATTTGCCCAACAAAAACAGACAAATATACCAAGTTGACTAATTTAAATAAGAACACTTATCAAGATAATTTCATGAACACTTGATAGAAATGGACACTTAGAGAACAGGTGAACTAAGGTACGCAATATTTTATTCATGGAATATTGAAAGGTATATAGTCGATTTTGTGTATGACGTGCACCTAAGAGACAAGAAAAAAGTGTCCTTTATTAGCAGGTGTCCTTATACAGAAGTTAATTTCATAAGATTGCTGATGACAAGGATAGTTTTAAATTTCCTTTTCAGGCCATGGTTTAATGTATGAAATGTATCCTTTGTAACAGTATCTAGCATGATTTACCTACCGCACCAACCTTTGGTACAATAGTCCACCGGTCTACCAGCTGAGCTAAAGGAGTACTCCACTAGAGCAGCCAGTGGAGGTAGTTATAATCATGTTACGGTTCTATAACTTCTATCGTACCCAAGGGAATCCCCGGTATACTTCCCAGTCCGGCTGTACTATTACATCAGTATATAGGAGTCTCCAGATGTGTTTACTCTCACATTTTGCATGTATTCGGTTAATTTTTGTACCATTTTTCTATTCAGCAAATGTTTAAAATGTGTAAGACTGAATTTTGTAGTCAGAAATTTAAAGTTGGAAAGTTTGTTAAGGTATATAATTATGTTACCTTATGTCGTTTTGTAAAGCAAAATATTGTCCTTTGAAATTTTGTTCTCCCGGACAAAATTCATGATTATCTATCATTAAATTGTATCCTTGTCTATGAAATTGCGTCCAGAGATGGACTTTATTTCATAAAATTGTGTCCTTTTGAGACAATCTCACATTGTAATTGTTATGAAATATTGCCTGGTCAGTAATTCAAATTGATTTTTGGGACCACATTCATGATTTATTATCATGAAAATTTGTATCATCAATGGAAATATTAGCAGAGTCATAAAAATGTTTTATTTTATAGGAAATAAACATAGTAATAAATGAAACAGTTATAAACATCAAAATTGTACTATCTAAAATAGATGGCTGAAGGAAAAATTTTGTTCTCGTGGTCTTGGTCAAGAATTATTACATTGGTTTTAAAACCTGAAGTTTATTCATTTAAATTCTATTAACCCGCTTTATGAAAATCATTTTCATATATACTGGTATCTTACTATTATATTGTGCTACATAACGATGTGAAATTAGCGTCGAAAATTAAATACATGAAGAATGTGCGATACAGTGTGAACTGGGTATACATGCATGAATCTAAAAAATAATGTTTTTGTCTACTTATTTACTGAAATGAAATTAAGTTATCCTGACTGAATGGACTGTTATACAGGAATTTGGGGTTGATCACACCAAAATGATCTTTAGTTCTTTGAATTTTGCCGCTCCTATTTTTGGACTATGTAAATTTTAAGAATTTTTTTTGCTGCCTCATTTTGCAAATTTCCTGAAAATTTGCCCCAAATTCTTCATTTTTCAGGAAATAAAAAATAAAAATTGTTCACCAGCTCCTAAAATTTGTAAAAAATTGGATTTTTTGCAATATTTTATTTTTTTAAAAATTGGCCGCACGTAAATTTGATCTTCGTCTGAAAAAAAAGTTTTCAAGAAAAAAAATGAATTCAAATTTCGCCTGCTCGCACCTATTTTTCCCATCCAAAAATCCAAAGAACGAAAAATTAATTTGGTGTGGCCTAACCGTACACCAGTTTTAAAAATTATGACGGTTGAATTTGGCGTTCAAATATTTCAACAAACAATCGGCATTCCAATGTGAACCAACTGTGCTCCTCGCCGATCTGTTTCTGTACTCATATGAAGCGGACTTCATTCAAGGGCTTCTACGTGAAAACAAAAGAAACTAGCCCAATCCTTTAATTTCACTTTTCGTTATATAAATGACGTGTTTTCGTTAAATAACGATAGTTCCAAGACTTTCTACATCTCATCTACCCCAAGTGAACTTGAAATTAAGGATACTACAGATACATCAAAGTCCGCTTCATATTTGGATTTGTTTCTCGAAATGGACAATGAGGGACATCTGAAGACAAAACTTTATGACAAACGTGATGACTTCGACTTTCCTATTGTTAACTTTCCCTTCTTGAGTAGTAATATACCAGCATCGCCTGCATATGGCGTCTACGTTTTTCAGCTTATCAGATATTCAAGGGCATGCGTGAGTTACCTTGACATTCGACAGGGAGGATTGCTGCTGTCGCGGAAGCTTCTTGACCAGGGTTTAATCAGGGATAAGTTGATGTCATCACTTAGGAAATTTTACGGTCGTCATCGCGAACTGATTGCAGTGTTCCAGTGTCTGAGAAGATGTTGGACGTGTTCCCAATGTCGTGGCATTTCATGTGCCTCCAACCGATTTGTGACTTCCCCCGGATTTACTTTGTTGAACTTCACGACGGGTGGCGTATACGGAGCAGGAACTGCTTACCCTACCGAAGCACATGGGTTCACTCCTGGTTTTTATAGGAGTGCGTGTTGTTCATTGTTTTTTAGTTTTCTATGTTTATTTGTTGTGTTTGTGGTTGTTCATTTGCCTTCACGGGTTTTCTCTGTCTAATAGATTACTTTTTTTGGATTGCTCCTTAGGTATATTTGTCCTCTTTACTCTTATTTTCTTAATTACAAATGACCACAAGAACTTATTTTGTGTTATATGTATGTTTGCTTTATATAACATTCATTTAAACCCACTAATGATAGAATTATCATTATATAAATGCTTACATTTTGTGGGCACATTTTCACAATCAAATACTCTCAACAGCGAATGGTCAAAATTAATGCCAAAGGACGTTATTTCAGAATGAAATTTTGTCCTGGACAGTATATTACCATAAAAGACTGCCCACAGACATTAATATATCACAGTGAAATATTGTCCAGACTGAAAAGACAAAATTTCATGACAAAGAACAATATTTCATAATGTAATTTTGTTCAGGACAGTATTGCACTGTGAGATAGTGTCTGCGGACATTATTTCATATGATATTTTGCCCAGAGGACAATATTTCACGGAGGACATTATTTTATTTTACAGTTTTAAAAGGTTGTTGAAAGTAGTAACGCAGTATATGAAATTATATATTTAGTCTAGAGAAATTTTCTTTATTCTGTACAATTGTTATTAGTTTCTGTGATCGATGTTTCTTTTCTAAAGTGATCTATTTATTTTAAATCATTTCTTATACAGTCGTTAGAACATATTCACTATCCCCTAGTGTTATGATAGGCCACAGGGACCCGATTTCTACATATTTTATTTCCTTTTGTCTTATTTCATGAGTAATTTTAATAAATATTTACTATAATAGATAATATTCAGCGTTTATTATCAATGTGCTATATACACTATCCACGTCCTTATACTAAAAAATTGTATTCGGTTTTATAATTTCGTTTTGTAACTGTGGACTCTTCTTCGTTTTACTCAGAAGTTCTAAATTTGGATGATTTGTAATGATTGCATCACGTGACATTAAAGATGGCAGACGAAAGAGAACCACCCCCGATGGAGGAATCCAACGAAAACGACGACGATGACTTGTTTTCAGAAGCGAAAGAGGTGAATTTTAAAAACCAGCTGACTCCCTTTGCTTTACATGAGTATGGCATGTTATACAATATGCATATTAATAAATAGAATAAATAAGAGCCTGTAGTCTGTACCAGTGTGTCCTGCCGGTTTCATTACGTATTTTCCATTCTGATGTAGTATCTGTTCCTTTATTTTAATGTAATGACGTGCCCTAAAAAAACCAAAATCAAAAGAGAAAGGTGTAGATGTAGCTTAAACAGGAAATGAATATGGAATAAAATTTAGAAGACATTTCCTTATTTGTAATAGGTGTGACCTGGAAAGCGAGCAAAGCGTATGGTTTTTATGTTTGCTTTGTCGGTATTGACTGAAAACATCTCTACCTTAAAGAGCGAGTCGTGGTAGCGTGCACGTCCCGAGTGCAGAAAGGTCGTGGGTTTGATCCCCGGCCGGGTCAAACCAAAGACATTTAAATTGGTATTTGCTGCTTCTCCGCCGAGCAAAGACTGGTCGGCTCAGAGTCAGTATAATGTGTCCAAGTGAGGTGATATGTCTTCCTGCGGACAGTTACCTCGTGAGCTAGCACATTAAAGATCTGACTTAGCGTGTCGGTCTTGTACAAAGTAGGGATCATATTCATTATCATATCAACATGTTCTCATCCTGATATGCACCTTGTTGCCACTGGACTTTAACAATAAATCATCCATCCATTAAAGAGTGAGCTTATTACCTCTAAAAACCTGAACTTGGGACCAAGTCCACTGCACTACCAATGAGAAAAATGAGTACTTCACTTGTGCAGCAAATGGAGGCTAGTTATAAACCTGTAGCTACAATAATTGAATTGGCGGAGCTACAAAGCAGTCCCATTACTCGTAAGGGAACAAAAATAACATTTTTAGGTCGTTTTTAAATTATATGAAATATCATTGAACTGTATAAATTTCCTGCCTATTAAATTAAAAATGTCTTCATTATTAATGTTGAATTGTTGCTTTGCACATCTCATCATTTTGTTGGTTTCAAAATTGTTTTCGTTCCGTCATGACAGATATCGCGAGATCACATGAGGCATGGCCTGACCTTATATGGATATCCTTACTACGACTGCGACTGACAGTATCACTAGAAATAGTATTTTGTCAATGGAAACTTATTCATTTGGAATGTGACTTTAGCAAGAATCCCGCCGGGACTCAATCTAATTAAAATGAGATCTACTAATTGCTCCTTTCAGGTACTTCATGTAGACCTAACAACAGTCCATTGTACTTTCTGTTTTGATGGCCTTTCCAATCAGGCAATCAGATTTCAGCCTTCTTGATTTTGAAGGCATTAGCCTAAGGATAAAACCTGAGGTTCTCAATAGGTCATCAGAACAGAAAGTAAAAATGGAGTATTCTTAGATCTACATGTATATGCAGTGACTGAAAGGAGCAATTGGTAGATCTAATTTTAATTAGATTGGCCAGGACTTGAAAAGAAAAGAAAATTCAAAACATGGATAAAAATTTTGAATGCATGATTTCTGAATTGGAAATCTCCTGTTAGGTGATGGTATGTTGCTCTATATTAACTGATATAATATTTTTACAGCTTTTGAACCAATACAGAGGGAAAATATACATAATAGACCCAAGCTTACGAGTAATAGGACCGCTTCGTAGCTCCGCCGAATCAAAATTTTCACAGGAGCTACATTATTGTAGCTAATAAACCTGTTGCAGTTCTATGAGATCATAAGATTACATGGTTAAGTGCTTTACACATTTTAAAAAGTCTTATGAAGTTGGATATCCAGTATCAGTCTAACTAATTAGCAACAAAAATACGTAAATTTCTTCTAACAAAACATGTTTTTATTCAATTTTTGCTTTCAATCCTCCCCTGAGGTGTCTTTCTTAATAGTCTTCTGTTTATTTAAAAAATACTGGTATTTTTTAATTAATTAATCAAAACACATAAAGGCATTTAGTTTACAAAACCTTTGTTGCTACAAAGACCAAATCATAGTTAACTTAATATAAAATTATAAAATTCTATTCCACACTGAAACCGTTTAATCTATAAATTCTTGCAAAATATACTAAGTATGTTACCATTTTATACTTATTAAAAGGTGTTAATTGTTTCAAGATAATTAAATATAATAAATAATAAAGCAATTCTTATTACATGTGAAACTTGTCGCTAAACTTCCCACCGGTAATCGATTAGAATGAATGAGAAAATATAAGAACACCAAAAATGCACATGATACCATTAGTCTATTAAAGTTTTTCAAGTTTACTGTAATTAATTATATATTGTTGTTCAATCTTATATTTCTTCATTAGCAACAGAAACATATATCTTCAGTTGCATGTTTTATTAGACCTTATTTAAATAATATGAAAATTAGACATAAAACGAAAAACTAAATGTATATTAAACTTCTTGGTGCTTTTTAGCTCACCTGTCCTAAAAGGACATGACAGCTTTTGCCATCACTTGTCGTCTGTCATCCATTGTAAACTTTTTCAAAGATCTTCTCCTCTGAAACAACTGAACCAATTACAGCCATACTTAGTCTGAATGATCCTTAGGGTATCTAGAATGAAGTTTATGTTTTGTTTTCTAATTAGTCGAAAAACATGGCTGCCAGGGCTAAAAATAGGACATAGGGGGTAAACTGCAGTTTTTCATGTTTTATTTTCTTGTCCATCAAGAAACATGGCTGCCATGGCTAAAAATAGAACATACATTGTACTTTTTTGCTCATATCTCAAAAACTAAATCAGTTAGAGGAAAACTGACAAGAAGGAAAAAATTTTATGAGGTCAAAATCTACATGCCATGAAATTGGTCAACCCATTTTTGCCCTGGAAAGATTATTTACATGTAAACAGTAATTATCAATAAAAATAATAGTCTGACATATTGTCACAGATGTTTAGAGCATAACTTGAAATAAACTAATAAGCTGTACAGTAAAACTTGTCTTGAGAGACCACCCCTTCTGCCAAGCAAAAGTGGTCTTTCATAAAAAAAATCAATCAATCAACCAATCAATAAAAGTAATGAACCAATGAACCAGAACCAGAACTGAGAAATTGACATTTACTGTTAATCCCTTCATACATGTGTCCACCATATCTTCTTTTATATTTGATAAATTATAAAGAGACAAAATAAAACTCAACTTTATTTAAGAATATTTATAAAATGTTTTTTTATAAAATAAAAAACTCTGAAATAAAGATATTAAAATCTTCGTTTTGGGATTAAACAATGATTCATTGGAACCCTCCAGAGAGATCACGAATGATAATCAACAGACTGTAACCAAACAAATCACTTTTATTAAAAATTGATAAGCCGCAGAAATCTTACATTTTTAGTCCATGGATCAATTAACTAAATAAATTGGAAGATTAAAGTTTTTATTTTTTCTTTCTCTTTACTTTCCCCTAAAGATTCGTGTTACTTCCGGTTAAAAAATAAACAAACCCGATTTTACTTATGTCATTCAAAACAGGTACAAATATGTTTTTGGTACTGAAAATAGTGGTCGTTGGTCGCGTTTGACAGCTGTTCGTCCATGGGGGGTGCATTTATTAGAAAAAACCGTCCATGCAGCAAAAAACTGGTTGTTAAAGCCAGGTGGTCATTCATTAGCGAGGTCGCTCAAGTCAGGTTTTAACTAAAATGGAGGGTGAAGGGTCAAGGTCATTGGAAAAGTCCATAGCAATCGATGAAAAAGTCCCTAGCAACCATATATATTTGGGTTAAGGACCTTATAATTTACCTGTACATGTCAAAGAGAAAGGTCAAGAGTCAAGGTCATTGAAAAGTCCATAGCAACTGATTGAAAAGTCCCTAGTAACCAGTTATATTTGGGTTCAAGGGTCACACTGGCATTCAAAAAATTGTTGCCAAAAAAGGCCAAAGCATCATTTTAGTCGCCAGTTTCAAATTTTTTTCGCCAAATTACCCTCCCCCTTTTGGAAGCATTCTGCCATACATGATTGTCCTTTTATTCATTACTATTTAAAATAACATGGCCTGAAAAGTACTTTTGATGAAACAGTTTTAATGACAGTTAACTTTCATCTGAAATAACCTTTATTTTGATGGCAAGCCTAATAAAACATCGATTGTTCCACATGTGTTTGTTGATGTTAAACCGGAAGTGACGTCACAGTCTTTGCAGATTGGAAATTTTATGATATAATGCTTTTAAACACCTTTTAAAGGTGTTAAAAAGCATGCATATTTTATTTCATGACAAATAAAATTACCTAATAAAAATTTGGATAATATAAATATTACTTTAGTGTATAAATTGAATTTCAGAGTGGTCAATCAATTGAGCAGTCAAGTAGCACGTGCGAGTTATTGATTATGTGTTTGTTTACTGTTGAAACACCTGCTGTGTTTATTAGCCTGATGTAAACTGTTCAATTATAATAGATAATTAAAAGGTCATTTGTGCCAAGCACAAATGATAAGGTCTTTCCTTTTAACGTTTCCAGTTTTGCAATAAAGAGGCCCAGCCCCTCTATTGTTGGCAAGGGACGTAACTCTTGCGAAATACATAAAATAGACACACACAAAAAAAAAAAAAAAAAGGCCCGTCCCGTCTTCAGTAAAGAGATATTGCTGCTTCTATTTTCTCTTGAAATCTCTTAAATTTTTAATGTATTGTTACAAAAAGTAATTGTCCAAAAAAAAAAAAAAAAAAGGAAAAAAGAAAAGAAACAATGAAGTAGCAATATCTCTTTTTCTGAAGGCGGGACGGGCCTTTTTTGTTTTTTTTTATTTATTTGTTTGTTTGTTTATTTGTTTATTAATTATTTTATTTATTTGTAGGTAGCAAGTTTTCCATGGATTGCTGAATACAAGTAGGGGGGGGGGGGGGGCATTGTATTTTTATTTCTCTAGATACACAAGTGACAGTAAAAGTACATTTCTACTATAATGTTTACTTCTATTGATGACGTTGTGTAAGTCACGTGACGTCCATTTATATATGTCTGGACTTAGTTTATTTCTTTCTTTTCGAGAGGGGACGTCGTCGAGTGAACATGGCACAGGATAATGCATTTTGCTGTTTGATGTAGAAATAGTCATAAATAGAAAACGGAGTGTACGTGTACACATTTACTTATGTCAGAATGAAGATTCATGTAGAAATTTGATGTCACGATTTATTTATTTAGATTTCCGGTGCCATTTTGACCAGACGACATCTCCGTGAATAAAGTAGTGTTAATTTGACGCGAAATTTTGACATTCGGATGCAATAAATTGGTAAAATTTGGACGAATCTTGTGTTTTATGGCGGAAAATAGCTTTTTATTTAGCACTGCGCGAACGCTATTTTCAGGAAATTGGTTGGAGTTAGCGTCATAATTTTTTCTCATTAACAAAGCCCTGGATATCCCCTAGCTGTCTAACATGTACTTTATATGCATTTACAGGTAAATTCAGTAAAACCGATGTAAATTCAGTCAAATCGAAAAAAAAGGGGGGGGGGCTGTATTTACACATTAAAAGGTAATTTGTGCTAGATAGATTTAATAAAGAGTGAACTTATGTTGAATTAGATCATTTTAAAGAAATTTTTACCACCCCCCCCCCCCCCCCCCCCCCATACTTTGTCAAATTAGAAAAATGTTTCAATCAAGCATATATGGATATTTTTGAAATCTTACCATCTCTGTCATTTTCTAGAACATGACCTTGACCTTGACACCATTTTGAAGGTCATTTGACCCTGGTGTCAAAACAAAAGACCCCATGCCTCTATCTTGTACCATTATCAAGTTATTAGCCAAAAACCATAAATTTAAACGTTCTAAGGCCAATTACTCATATAAAATGACGTCATATGACTTTGACCCAAATGTAACTGAGCTTCCTCTCAATGTCCCCGACATTTTGTCCATTACATTTCATCAGCTATCTATTACCGTTTCGGAGGAGTAGTGATAACAAGCAGATTTTAAAAATTAGAAAGTGACCTTGACCTTTGACCTTGACCTAATTTTACTTGTTACCTGACATAAATCCTCTTTATGAAGTTTCATGGTTATATCTCAACTCTAACTTGCCATTTGCATAAAAACCCAAAAATGAAGTCATGTAAAGGGGAGTAACTCCCACAAGAGGTCGTCAGATCCTTTTCGGCAGATGTGATTAATGTGCGCACAGATGAACCGAAGACATTGCAAAAAGTTTCATGTCGATATCTCTTACGGTTTCTGAGGAGTAGTGATAACAATCAAAACTGTAACAGGGGACGTAACTCTTATACGGTACATAGAAACCCTTGTAAGGGTGAACCTTGGATAGCCAATGTCTGATCGAACCTTCACACCAAAGATCATTTTGATATGTTGCGAAACCAGTCGGAGTCGACTCTTTGATTTTTTAAGAAGAAAAAAAAAAAAATAGTAATCATACGAAATACAGTAAGGTCTTTCCTAAGTAAAGGAAAGACCTTAATTATACATGTTGTATAAAACTTACAAATGATGTTTCTTAGTCACCATTTAACAATGTTTTCACAAGTGCCAGATTTATAAACAAAAAGATCGAAAATTCTGTCTCCAAAAATATCGCCAACTATAAAATTCTATTGCCAGATTGAATAAAAAATCATATTTTGCGACATTGGCGAAGCCAGGCGCGGTCACTGCTACAATGTACCTGTTCAAGTCAAAATGGAAGGTCAAGAGTCAATGCCATTGAAAAAGTCCATAGCAACCAATGAAAAAGTCCCTAGCAATGACATCTATTTGGGTTCAGGATTCTAAATTTTAGCTGTACAAGTCAATATTAAGGAGAAAATTGAAACGGTATACAATAAATAGCAAAAATAATCATTGATGCAAGATCTGGGTACAAAACATAACAGGTGAGCGATTCAGGCTCTTAGGAGCCTCTTGTTTAGTTTCTTGTCGCTAATTTTTAGGTTCTTGAGGCTTCTTGTTTCTAATTAGTGAGACCCCCCAAACTAATCAGTATACCATTATGAGGATGTTCTGTTGTCAAATTATTGCTTATATTCAATGTTGAATCAGTTCATGTAACAGGCTTCCCTCATACTCAATAGAAGTTATGGAACCGTAACAGAACTTTAACCATCCTCTATTAGCTGTGCTAGATGAGTCCTTCTTTAGATCAGTTGCCAGTGCAATGACTACTGAACCATAGGTTCCTGGTTCGAACCCCAATTTGTCCGGTAGGTAATTTTGGGAGACAAATCATGCTCCATTTTTACATAAGTAATAGTCCTTCAAAGGATTTGTTGTTGAGTTGGTAAATTAAACCTTTAACTTCCAAATTTGGAATTTCAGAAAGTTACTGAAGAAAATAATTCTGAGGTAAGGATCAAAATAATTGACTCTTATACCTAATGCTAAACTTCTATTGCACATAACATACCTATACCAGCACATAGCAATATCAAAGTTGTATGTACACAAAATTGCTGATTTATGAATTGTTGTCACTTTGGTAGAATATTGGCACAGAATATAGTGTATTGATTTCCTGGTAATACATGTATTCAATTTACTGACCAGTACATGTACATATTTGGGATATTGACACTCTGACATATATTTACTCCTTAATAGTATTTTGTACATTTAATCTGCTAAAGGAATGTCTGCAATGCTAGTTATACACGTATATAAGCATGATAAGTATAAACAGTTTATTATATTTCAATTTGATTCAATTCTAGGTAATACTACAATTTGCAAGGCAGAAATGAACCCAATAATTTTAATTTTTGAAAATTGTCTTGAACAAATAAGAAATGTAATACATGTATTTATACAGATGCCAGGTCCTTATATTTTAGGTACAGTGTAAGGACTATTAAATGTCAGGATAGATATGGGGGAGGTTTGGGTTACCATAAAACCAGGGTCTGTACCGAGTCAGACTATCCTGACTCTCTGTTGTGTTCATGTTTGTGTTATGTACTCCTATATGTTATTTTTTGTTCTGTCAGTTGGGTTGCTTTGATTGATTGGTTTGTCATTGTTGACCTTTCCTGTTATCAATTTTATTGTCTATTAAGATAAATTCACAGATTTTTTTTCTGACAATATTTCCCATTTGTTTTTGTTCAATATACAAAATTATTTTCAGTATAGAAAAAATAATGTAAGATATCCTCCTATGGTATCTACCGTCATTTAAAAAAAATGGATGACATTATAAAGGTGGAATAAACAGTAAATATTAACAAATCTCTTAACTTAAGATGCATACTAGATAAACACGTACTTTACTTTGCAAGTGTGAGATGTCATTATGTGGTTGGATGCTAGACAATTAGAAGTGTGGAATGTGACAAAATGTATATAAAACATGTTTTACTTACATTTTGACAAGGGTGTGATTTTATACATGTCTATACATTTTATGTAAAATTAATAAGCAGGCCTTAGTAAATGTACAGAGATTTTTACATAATAGTTACTTAAAAATTATAAATCTAAACCAAATAACAGAGGGCAAAAGGAAATCTTGATCATAGTCCATTGACATTTACTGGTAGTTCTGGACCTAAAGCTGTTTTTATCCATGAATAATCAATCTGGTTTCCTTTATATTACAAACAAAATTGATTATAATTTGATATTGTGCAGTTGAGCTTTAAGGAATTATGCTCTTTTAGCTTAACCTACACATAGTGCTAATTGAAATATATATTGTCATTGGTATAATTTTTCAATTTTATAAGCATCTCTGCATGGTCTTCCATACAGTTTTGTACAGATATAATATCCTAAATTTTTTTTTTCAGGAACAGCCATTTGAAGAGGAATCCCCAGAAGAGGAGAAAACCAAAATACCTATTAAAGCAGATATCAACTCCGATGATTTATTTGGAGGTAGCAATTTTCTAATTATAATTGAACTCTATGGATAAATTGATTATGAGTCTTAGAGTGAGAGGTATCACAAATTGATGAGACTTTGATATTTGTCAATTATTGAAGTGATTTAGCTTATATTTTTACTTCATTATTTTGTATACTGTCAAATAGATATTACATGTGGTCAAGAATCAATAGATATCACATGTGGTCAAGAATCAATAGATTTGACATGTGGTGAAGAATCAATAGATATCGCATATGGTGAAGAATCAATAGATATCACATGTGGTGAAGAATCAATAGATATCACATGTGGTGAAGAATCAATAGATATCACATGTGGTGAAGAATCAATAGATATCACATGTGGTAAAGAATCAATAGATATCACATGTGGTGAAGAATCAAACCATACCTGTGATATTTGTACTGTGAAAAGTGTCACTGGTTGTAATCTATGTCATGTTTTAATTTCTTTCACTATTAGCAATAATTATAGGCTATGTATATTACACTGAAGTTTTTTTGTATTACTTTGTGTAATACATATATTTCACATTTATGCAAAAGTAGAAAATTGTTTATTTTTTTAAGGAGAGGGAGATGAAGTTAAGCTTGACTCTGATGAAGAGGAGACTGTTCCAGCAGAAACAGAGCAGGACAATCCATTTAATTCTGTTGAACCTCCCAAACCTGTAGAAGAGTCTAAACCTCAGATATCAGTCTCCTCACATAGTTCATCCTCAGCTGTTAAAGTTACTCCATCAACTAAAGCTTCTAAAGAAGAGGTATATATAGTACAATCACATACATTGTAATAAGTCAATCACTACTCCATGTACAAAATTACCATTTTACATGTAGCTTACCTGCCCATCACTTTCATTTTAAAATTTTCTTGTCTAAAACCACTTGGCCAATTGAAACTAGACTGGACAGCAATTGTCCTCTTTCAGAATTGTGTCAGATGACACAGGTGTCAACCAGGATGGCCACCTCAGCCAAAGTTACTTTTACATACATGTAGGACCCAATTGGAAAATTCATTTGAAAATCTTCTTGCCTGAAACCACTTGCCCAATGAGAACCAAACAATGCAGTAGTGGTCCTTAGATAGTCCTCTTTCATAAACATACAGTGTCTGTGATGACCCAGACTGCAAGCTAAGATGTCAGCAATAGCAAACCTTAGTTTATCATAAGTACTTATGGGAAAATTCACTCAATAAAACATTTTGTCTGACACCATAATGCCAAATGAAATCAAACGGCTGCAATAAGAGAATCAGTTACTTGTAACACACCAACCACCAACAGTATGAATACCAGTCAAATTTTGAGTTCTGCTGCTAGGTGTAAATCCAGGTGAGCTACATTGTATACAGGCTTCTGGGAGCATTCAGTTTATAGAATATGAAAAGTAAATCATTGTTTGTTGAAATGTTACTGATATTGAATTCTGTCAATTCATACCTTCAGTTAATTCATTTTTATGGCTTAATGAAAATTTTTTGTCTCAGAGATACATTTGTACTAGATTTTGTGCTTTGATATTTTCTTATAAGACACTAAAACGAAGTTTATATTTTTCTAGCTTAAATGTAAAATTTGGTTCTTTATTATAATTTCCACGAAAGGAAAACACAACAACAAATATATACATGTATAATGAGTTCAAAGCAACTATTAAGATTATTATCCCCGCGCCAACAAAGTTGCGAAGGGATATAGTAACGCTATAGTCTGTTGGTCCTTCCGTCTGTCCGTAACAGCCTTCTGAACACTATAGACTCAACATCCTTTAAGGGATTTTGACCAATCTTGGCACATAGTTACTTAGTCCGTATTAATAGATTCTTAATTTTTGGTCCTGTTTTCAAATTGGTCTACATTCAGGTCCAAAGGGTCCAAAATTAAACTTAGTTTGTTTTTAACAAAAATTGAATTCTTGGGGTTCTTTGATATGCTGAATCTAAACATGTACTTAGTTTTTTATTATGTAGAACCCTATTGATTTTCAAGGTCAAAGGTCAAGGTCACAGTGGAACTTGTAAATTCTTTACAACCCTGTGAACATGTACAAATTTCAGGGTCAAATTTTTTCACGGCGAGGGGATGCCATGCTTCGTGTTGCTCTTCTTTTTATTTTTAATGAAATGAAAATGCAAATGATAGCAATTTAATACTTTCTCATGAACAGTTTTGAATTAAATTTTGAATATCACAATTTAAAGCTAATTTGCATATAAAATGATAAAACAGCTTCATCCACACACATGTAAAAATGAATGATTAAGAATCCTTATGTTATTTCACATCTATCATAGCTGAATATATGTACTAGTTAAATAAATCGAGTTCAAAATTTTACTTGAAGGAAGAAGAAGAAAAAGATGAACATACAATAGACATAAAAATATCAGATCCCCAGAAAATGGGAGATGGAATGGGTGCTTACATGGTGTACAGAGTTAGAACAAAGGTATGTATTCTGTCTGATCAACAGAAAATGGGAGATGGTATGGGTGCTTACATGGTGTACAGGGTTAGAACAAAGGTATGTATTCTGTCTGAACAACAGAAAATGGGAGATGGTATGGGTCCTTACATGTTGTACAGAGTTAGAACAAAGGTACATGTATTCTGTCTGATTCACAGAAAATGGGAGATGGTATGAATGCTTATATGGTGTATGCAATTAGGTTTCTATGTGATCAAAACAAAAAATGGGGAGATGGTATGAGTTTACATTGTGTATAAGAGAAAAGGTATTCATTTGGTCAGTCTGTGGAAATAGTGCTTTGATGATGTAGATAGTTTGAACAATTTTTCAATCTAAGAGATCCACAAAAACTGTTTGATTTACTAATACTCTCTTTTCAAAATTGTTGTCTTATGTTTTGCTGTTTGGCCTACGTACATATGTACATTAGTAATCTCCAGGATACTGGACATAGAAAGATGAAACTTGGGATTGATTCCACTGTGTGTTGGGACTGTGCTTAAGGTTTCTGGAATTTGAATAGTGCCCCTTTGGGGGCTGGCTACAAAGGAGCCTATTGGTACATTATTCCTCTGTCATGTAACTCCTCTCAGGTTATTTGGAATACAGAACTCTAAGTTGGCTCAGTAATTGTCCTGCCAATGTAGATTGTGCCAAAGGTTTTAGAATTTGAATAGCTGTCCTGGGGGCTGGGCTGCACTGGCAGCCTAAGGGTACATGTACATTATTCCTTTGTCAGGCAACTCCTTTCACATTATTTGGAATATGGAACTGAAAGTTGGCTCAGTAATTGTACCACTAATGTAGATTGTTCTTAAGGTTTTGGAATTGTTTTAAGATGTGGTTCCAACTTTGGTTTATTTCCTGGAAGTCTTAAAGACCATTATATTTTTTAATTTTTGACAAGAAACCATGTATTTTCTGGATCACATCAGCAGTAACACATATTGGGATCATCTATATGTCAAAAATATGTGATTCCAGCTTGGTAAATTTCCTGAAAGTGTAAGACTATTATTTTTGGAATTTTACTTAGCAACTATAGACTTTTTTGGATCATATTAGCGTCAAGACTTATCAGGCTCATTTGGATTTCAAAAATATGTGATTCCAATTTTAGTAAATTTCCTGAAAGACTAAAAGACTACTTTATTCGTGATTTCTACTTAGCAACCATATACACATGATATATTTGTAATCACTATAGCAACAGTACTAGTTTGGATTGTATGGATTTCAAAAATATGTGATTCCTGTTTTTTTAAATTTTATGAAAGACTCAGACTTTAATTTTTGGAAATTAGTACACTTTCAGAAACCATATATTTTTAGGATCAACTGAACAATAGTGCCAATTTGGATCAATTGGATGTCAAAATTATATTAATCAAACTAAAGAAAATTTCCTGAAAGATTCACTGACTTATTAAAAATTAACATTTGTAATACAGTTTAGATCACTACATCTAATTTCTAAACCATATATTTTCTTATTCCTTATTCAAAGCATAGTTGAATGGTCTTCCCTGTGATCAGTCCACCACTCATTTATGAAATCTTAAATTATCTCCATTCCATACCTGTATTATTCTGTAATGCATTTTTATATATACATATATGCACTCAAATTCCTTCTACTATCTTTTAAATTTATACAATCAAACACCAGAGTAGTGCGGGGATATGCAGCTGGGCTGCTTCAACTTGTTAATTATTTATGTGTACATTTCATTGCAGACAACTATTCCTGCCTTCCGTAAAGCAGAGTTGAGTGTTTTACGTAGATTTAGTGACTTTTTAGGACTACATTCTAAGTTAGCAGAGAAACATGTATCAAAGGGAATCATTGTACCACCAGCTCCAGAGAAAAGTGTAATCGGTATGTTTAAATAAAAAAGCATTGAATATATAATATGTAGATAATCCCGTGGAAAGATATATACCCATATGTATCTTACACTTTAGGGGTATGACTCAGAGTTGTCTTATTTTTCACTTTAATTTAAATAAATTTAAAATCGTGTTCTTTGAGGTTTTTTTGTAAGTTTCAAAATCTTGTCCTTTACTGAGAAAAAAGTCAAACATGATCAACTTTGATTTATCACAGAAATGAATACCTTTATTACTTTAGGCTGGAAGGATGTCAGTTTTCCAACTATGAAATGTCTTTATGTTGTAGAAACTTACTTATTTTACAAGAGTACTTGGCATTACACATGTATTTAAAATGTAAGGATTTCTTAATTACAGGTATGACAAAAATAAAGGTGTCAAAAGATGATTCAGGATCTTCAGACTTTATAGAGAAGAGAAGGGCTGCTTTAGAAAGGTAGAAAATACAAAAAGTAATATTTGAAATTGATATTTTGGTTTGATAAAGTAGTTGTTTGTTGAAAGGGGATCATTATTGGTTAAAACTAAATAATTCAGAAATCCATCATTATGATTTGTCTTTGAAAATTTCAACATTTGCCTACAAATATCATATGAAATAGTATATAAAAAATTGTAGGTTAAATAAAATTGTCAAAATGGCCTATAAGTCATGAACCAAGGTTGATTTATTGAATCCAGATTGTATTATTTGTTCAAGTTTAAGGAAATGGTTAAATTAATGGTGTTCATGAAAATTATTTTGTAATTATTTTAAATTTCTAAGGATGGGAAGCCCAAAATGTATGCATGAAATAGAACAATATTGCATAAACCATGTAGGGTAAAGACTGATTTCAGAAAAGTTGAATATGTTGCTTGGTTAATATCTAAAAACATTATCAAATGTCATAGTTAAAAATTTATTGAAAGTAAAGAGGAAAATGTCAATCAAGTATCATATAATTAAACATATTTTTCCTCTCAAGAAACACATAGAATAATTATATTAATACTGAATAAAAGTATGTTTTTTTCGCTTCATTGTAGATATTTAAATCGAACAGCTTCTCATCCATTACTGCGTATGGATCCTGACTTCCGTGATTTTCTAGAGCGCGAGGGAGAGTTACCCAAAGCGACCAATACCTCAGCTTTAAGTGGAGCAGGAGTAATGAGATTATTCCATAAAGTCGGTGATGCAGTGGAGAAGATCTCATTTAAGATGGATGAATCAGATGAGGTAGGGGAATGTATTGATTTTTGTCTGGTTTGTGTATGACCTTATTGTACTGAAGGTTGAATACAGTGGTTTTTACATATAATTTAGCTTCACATTTGTTGTTCACTGAGTAACTTTAAGCTTCTATGGCTTTGATTATAAATATATGTTATACGTATTGCTTTATGTTGATCAGGAAATTCACATAAGTTTTTTGACATGCTTACACTCTTAAGTTAATATCTGTAATATAATTGAATATTTCTAATAGTATTTAACACATTTAATGTCATAAAATTTGATACAAGAACAGTACAGAAAGTAGTTTTATAAATTAAATAATGACTAAAATAAGTAATATTTAAAATTTGTCCAGATTTTGACATATTTTCCTAAGACATATTTCTGTCCATTTCTGCCCACGGATGACCAGTGGGAATATGATATGGAGGTAATATTGCCTGTTGTATGATGGTTTATGTTGCATTTTGCCTTATGTTGTGTAATATTTTATGACATGTAAATGTATGAACCATTTGAAAAAGTGAATTACTTTTCACATGACAATGTCTTCCTGTCTTACTGATTGTGCTCTAGGAATGGTTGTATTAGAACTATAAATGTTTGTAAATTTTTGTTCTTAAGTGATCATAATTTTAATTGACACTGGTGGACATAGATCCTTTTAGTTTAGAATTATTGTGTACTTATTTGTCCTAACTTATTCTTATTAAAGGGGCAGGAGGATATATTTGTGAATATCAATATTAAGCTAATTATTTTGGGAAGTTTTGGACTAAACTTCTATAACAGAAATTCAGTTTTACAGCTGTTGGGAATTGATTTTTTATAGGACTTGAAAAGCAGGTTTTATTTCACCATGGATTCAGTATGAGATCCCATTCTCCTGCCTATTTAGCTAGAAGTATTAAAATTTGTTTAATATAAGTATTATACAATACATTTGTGTGAAATCAGCTTGAGGTTTATAAAGCACAGTACAGCTTTATAAATTGATCATGTGCTCTGTAAAAAGATTCAGTCTGACTACTCAGATGAGAACATTTTATGTTTTTATTACAAGCTCCATATCTTTATGTAAACTTACACAAGTTAAGAATTTAGGTCATACCATTATTCTTTCATGTATTAATTTTTGACTTCAGAAGTAAAAGGGCCTTTTTGGTTGACTGTTTCTTTGTCATTTAACAGTTAATTGTGGCAAATAGGGCATCTGTAGAAATGTCTACTTTTAGTATCTTTAAATATAATTTATCAGTCATAATATTTTTAGCCAATTTGTAGTTAGTTATGAATGGACAAAGATCTTAAGCACAGCTTTGTATTTTTTACTTTCTGTGTGAAAAACTAATTTTTGCTATTACTCAAACAGCTTCATGTAATTAGTTGTATCAAACAGTTGCATGGATTGTTAAAAATTACAGATCTTATCAATTCTTCATATAACATACAATGAAAATTACAGTAGTAACATTCAACTTATGGTCCTTCTTGGGCAGAGATGGAACATAAATAATTCTTCATTCTAGATACATTTGTCGATGTTTTCTAGTAAGTAACGAACATATTCATGGTTTAAAATTACCCATTTACCTGGATTTTTATTGGATGATATTGTGTTTCAACACTAGTTTAAATTTTATGAAGCAAAAATGAAAAGATTATTGCTTTGTTTATCAATGGAATTTTCACAGCTGGATTTAATTTTTTTTTCAAGTGGTTTGATGAAAGACACCAGCAGATAGAAAATTTAGATAATCAACTAAGAAAATTACATTCCAGTATGGAAGCCTTAGTTCATCATCGGAGAGGTTAGTTAAATCTTAATTTATATTTTAGAATATAATATTTTTAGTAATTGCTTGACTCTGTCTGTCTATCCGTCCGAAAGACCTTGGGTAAGAAATTTTCATCAAAGTTTTCTTGGCTTCTACAGAAGTGAATGGTTTTATATTTTGTCTGCAGCTTCAGAATGTTGAGTTGTAGTGTGTTAGCAATTTTTGGATCTGTCTTGCAGCCACTTCCTATTTGCCAATTGTTAAAAATTCAACAATACTCAAAACACTAGAAAAAATTTCATGAAAGGTTTCTTGGCTTCTAAAAAAGGGAATGATTTTATATTTTATCTGCAGCTTGATAATGTTGAGTTGTAGTGTGTAAGCGATTTTTGGATCTGTCTTGCAGCCACACCCTGACCGAAAGGTTAAAATTCAACAATACTCAAAAGACTAGAAAATTTTTTGTCAAAGTTTTCTTGGCTTCTACAGAAGAGAATGATTTTATATTTTGTCTGCAGATTCATAATTTTGAGTTGTAGGATGTAAGCAATTTTTGGATCTGTCGTGCAGCCACTTCCTGTTTGCCTATAGTATTAAATTCAACAATACTCAAAACACTATAAAAAATTTTGTGAAAGGTTTTTTGGCTTCTAAAAAAGGGAATGATTTTATATTTTGTCTGCAGCTTGATAATGTTGAGTTGTAGTGTGTAAGCAATTTTTGGATCTGTCATTCAGCCACATCCTGTTTGCCGATCAATGAATTGCATGCTGCGACGCAGGTCCAGACTCGGTTTTGGTCTTGTTATTACACTCAGTGCAAATGCAGATAGGTGTATTGGAATATGTCAGTCAGCATTTCCATTTGTTCAAACCAATGTTTTTTTGGAACTTTAATTACTGATATCCTGATTTGCAGTTTCTTTCTTATTACACTAGTTACGATTTTGCAGTTTATATAATTTTTCCTGAGTTATGGTACCTTTTTATTCTAGTTCTTCTGACTTGGTTTGTTATATAAATATCAGAGTTGGTACATTGTTAAAATAGCTCCTCATGTACAGATGTGCATGTTCATAAGATGTTTCAATCTGAGTTTTTCAAGAATTAAAGCCATATGAATTTAGAAAATTTGACACATTGTTTTTTGTTATAGAGGGCAAAGCTCAGCTTATTGCTGCATTTACATATAGCCATAATTATTGTCCTGCAGTATTATAAACTTTAACACAAGGAAAAAAATACTACTTACATGTAAATAAACAGAATTTCAGATTGATACAACACTATGTACTTTCTATGAAGCTGATATTATGTTAATAGTTTTAGCCTTGTTTTAGATAACTCCTACCTTCCTAAATTATTTCACATTGAATTCATTATTTCCATCACAAGGTGAAAGATGTAGTGTTGACTTCACACTAACAACAATACTGCTGTTATTCAGCAGTTTCCAGGTGAGAAGAAAAGTACAAAATATATGAATATATGTAAAACTAACAATGTTAAGTTACATTGTTTTGTAAGTTGCACTGTTTTACATTACAGAATTAAGTCTAACTACCATGCATTTCTCTAAGAGTGCAGCTATGCTTGGAAATGCTGAGGAACATACTGCCTTATCTAGAGCCTTATCACAGCTGGCAGAGACAGAGGAAAGAATAGAGATCATACAACGTGACCAAGCTGATCATGATTTCTATCTCATGTCAGAGTTACTCAAAGATTATATAGCATTGTTAGGTTCAGTAAAGGTAATGTTGTTTTGTCAAGCTTTGATGTTGTGTGTAGTGTAGAATAAAAGGAACAAAATAGAATAGAGAGTGGAAATGGGGGAATGTGTCAAAGAGACAACAAC